>WEDG01001206.1:0-51359 GCA_017591395.1 Schistocephalus solidus | reverse complement strand
CTCAGCATCCAACCATACCCAACCCTGCGTGGCACCCCACCCGAGGATCGAAACCACGATCTGTTGATCTGAAGTCCAACGCTGTACCCATTGAGCCATGAGCTTGTTGTCTTGCCAGTTTTGACAGGGCATTTAGAAAGTCTTTGATGAAGACACACTGATTGTTAACTGAACCCACTCGGGCCGTTCTGCCGGACCCCCTATCAATGGCTCTAATGATCACGACAGGGTTCCTTCTAAAGCACCTTTTTTAATTAATCGCATAGCAGGTAGTACTGAATGATTCCAAGGCATTGGTGGTGGTCGGCTTATATTCAGCAGACACGGAGTCAGACAAAATTTATACAAAAGAGAAAAATATCAACAACAATGACCTTTGATGGTAAACGTTAATCGACCTAGTGCACACATTTTGGATAGTTTGCTAATTCTTGCTGAGCAACTAGCTCAGGTTTAAGGACACAGGGAACTGGGACAAGAAAAGATCCCTGCCACGTTTTTGTTTACCGCTGCTTAAGGTCTTCTTAAAACTGAGGTCAGAACAGAAACGTGTAGCTATGTTTTGCTGATAGAAAAGCATGTGTACATAAGTGAATCATGAAAAACACTTGACGAAAAAGGGGGTTCGAATAAATCATGGCAAAATAATCATTTCCGCGTGGCCTATAAGGTTGCTGTTAATACTATGCAGAACGTTCACTGTAATATGTGTAGTGCAAGAGGTGCTCCTCAATCGCACATAAACATATGTGAAATCCTTGTATGTTGTGTGGGGTTTCAATCTATAAGCCGTTAACAATACAACGCGCGTGAAGCTATGACGGTGCGCTAAAGCCATGGCTCGGAAGGCTGCCAACTGACGGAATAACTAGAGTCACGTGGTCTGCGGTGGGGGGTGTTGTTATGGGTGTGTTTACGTGTGCCCCTTAAACGGGCCACGTGGTAGATGAGTGGGACCAACACGGGGGGCACATTAGGGCACAACCGGCGTTATTCCCATAACAAATGCCGAACATGGAGGTGTGGTGGCACGCCTAGGAGCGGCTAGGGCTTAGGGGTCCCAGCCGTGCTAGCCAACAGCGTCCTCTCCCGCGTCCGGTCTTCTTGACTCTGTCTTGAAACCGGGCTCAGGTGGGGGAGGAGGAGAGAGTGCGGTAGATTCAACGCAAGTCTACTATCACTTTAGACTAAATCACGCGCAAGTCACCGTCCCTGCCCCACTTTCCCATGGAGCATACGGTGGACATCGTTGGATTATGACGGTCTAACTGTCGGCAGGTGCAGGTGGGCTACCTAGCTCTATCAGTAACTGTGTTATCACTCTGCTTTAAGTAATTGACTTAAAACTAATTCACGCGCAAGTCAACGTCCCTGCCCCACTTTCCCATGGAGCATACGGTGAACATCGTTGGATTACGAGGGTTGAACTGTCAGCAGGCGCAGACGGGCTACCTAGCTCTATCAGTCACTGTGTCATCACTCTGCTTAAAGTAATTCAGCAGTTAATGAAGCCTTCGGACGATTTGCAAGTTAACGGAAGAGTTAAAGATACGAAAGTTGTTTCTTAGTTAATACGCCTAATTAAATAAAACCATCAGACGCCCATGAATCCATTATGGTGTGTATAAACCATGGTTTGAAAGGTTGCCCACTGATGGGATAACTCAAAGATCACAGTCCGGCCAGTGTGTTTTTGTCTAGTGTAGTTGATTTCTGAACCGAGAGATAGATGACAATGACTCCTTGGTGTGACCGAAAGTAAAACACGAGCTTCCATCCTTTTCTGTTGTATAAAATCTTTTTAATGCGTAAACCGAAGGGTGGGCTAATCAACTTGATCATATTTCCCGTCCTCTTGATTTCAGGATCACACCATTTTCTAAATCAAAGGCTATAGTCAGCCATTTATGAGCGGTCTCTATGTGCACCATTTTATCAGGGAGCATGTTCTAATTAATTTATGTTCGGCTATTTAAAAAGTTTAAGTTTGGCCATTTAAACTTTTTTTAACATAATGCGACTTCCCCGTAGTACGGTTGGTGGCAATTTACTCTGCATGATTTATTTCGAATTATGCTGTTTTTGAGAAAATAGAGATACCAGGCTTTTTGAGCTGTTTCTAGCCCAAAGGAATCCTTTTACCATACAGACGATTTAGGAGGGAAACCTGGTTGATTAAGGTTGGAAGACGGATCTCGGCATCATGGGCAGTCTGGTTTTACGATATGAAAAAAGCGTTTTTTACTTATTTAATGGCAAATGGACTCTTATTAATAATAAGCTCCGTTGTGTTTCCGGTTATCAGACGGTTAGAAAGAGGTTTGCTCAAAAGTCGGCCTAAAGGACAGTCTTAAACATCACGGGATTAGGCAGCACGATAATCATTTTTATGACTCTGAAATGTTATGCGATGTTCCCAGTAATTCTTGCATTTAATTTAAAAAATGTTCCCGATATTTTGCTTCTGATTATAGTTTCACCAACAGCGAACCCAGGTAGATTGTTTGAATTTGTTTTGACTGCCTGCCTCAATACACGGTAGCTAACGAGATTACTATGTTGTAGGGTTTCGAAACAACATAGAAATACAGACAGACACAACACTATGTGTAATACTATACTAAATCGAGTTCAAATGGTAATTATTTACATTTTACATACACTTCACTATATGCGATACTTAATTTATGGAGTTCAAATGGTAAGGACGTTTACATTTTACATACACTTCATGACAATTCGCATTATGCTGATATTGGAGGAACTGAGGAACCTGGCTTTAATGAGCTGATGCGAAAGTAGTATGACCATCGGTAAACCCTTCTTGGGATAGCCCAGGGGACAATTGGCTCGACTGCGTCCATGATTTACCCCAATCTCCATATGTCCTAGTTATTATTGAACAATCATTCATCGCTCTATCGCAGTTAGTTTTAAATGTGTTCAAAGTTATCATTTTAAACGGGAAAGCATGGAAGAATAATCTTAGTTAAAATATACACTTTTTAAAATTATCCAGAGATATGTTTGATAAGATAAATACTCAACATTTGAGACCTGGAGGGTTGCTCAAGGATTCTAACAATCCTTTCCGCCGGGACATGCAAATAAATGCGGGCAGCTAAATTGGTGGTTTTCGGCCATTATAATTGCGCCGTCTGTATGAAGTTTCATTTGGGCGCACAGGGCCGCAGCTAACGGAGAGTACTAGAAATATCTGCTTATTAATTTCTTCGATAAAATGAACTAGAATTAAAAAGGAGTTGTTTTTTTACTGACTACAGTATTTGCAGATGACCGGAAACACTCTCTCTCAAATGCGGCATCCTTTCATGACATAAATAACGCAAACTAAGATGCACATTAATTCCTATTAATCCGAAACTTAATTAATCCTTCATAAGCAGAAAGTAAATGACAGATTTTCGTTGCCATTGCATGAGATAGGCCCACAACTCTACGTTGAGCGTAGGCGCCGTAGTACCTTTTAGGATGGTCATTTACCTCATAATATTACTGCTGGATGCTGTAAAGTCTATGAAAAGCAGGTAAAACCTTCACAATTTTTGAAGAAAAAGCAAACAAGCACACGCTAAGTTGATATTTATTTCAGAAAAATTGGTTCTTAAAGTTATTTGCACCAAAAATACTTTGACAAATTTACTGAGTTATTATTTAGACAGTTCAGTAAGCAGTATTAAGCAATTCCAAATTGATCTCTTAATGAAATCTTAAACCCTAAGTAAAATGGGTAATGACCATCTCACTCAGCATATTCTCGACATACATTGCCCATTAACTGACCTTTTTTAAACTTCTTTTTGATCGTTTTCGGCATGAATTGCCGAAATTTTATGTAAAACCTTTAGCCCCATCCCCCTGATCTCCTTACGCATCGTCTTGTATGAGACGTACTGAACCTAGGGAAGGGCAAACATCAATTATCGTCTCCTGAGCAAACACCTTATTAGACTTTCAGACTGTATCATAGATCAAAAATAATTGTATTTGCCATAGCAGCGTAGGTAAATCCAGCCCGCAGGGTTGATGTCTGGTTCACAAGACGGGGAAAATTTTATCAAAAGTAAAGCCCAGGGTTGATAAATAGTTCTTCTTCATCAGAAACATCACCTGCGCAATTCGTTCGCTGGTCCTAGACACAATGTACATGTTGACTTACTGATTGCACCACATGGCTGCCTATTTTAAACTCGAGAAGGTGTTTAAATTATTAGCGTTGTGGGCTGATAGCGAGTTTTACTATCAACTTGTCAGCACTAAACTGGAAGTAGAAGTGCTGAGTCATAAAAATGATTATCGTGCTGCCTAATCCCGTGACGTTTAAGACTGTCCTTTAGGCCGACTTTTGAGCAAACCTCTCTCTTACCGTCTGATAACCGGAAACACAACGGAGCTAATTATTAATAAGAGTCCATTTGCCATTAAAAAAGTAAAAAAAGCTTTTTTGATATCGTAAAACCAGACTGCCCATGATGCCGAGATCCGTCTTCCAACCTTAATCAACCAGGTTTCCCTCCTAAATCGTCTGTATGGTAAAAGGATTCCTTTGGGCTAGAAACAGCTCAAAAAGCCTGGTATCTCTATTTTCTCAAAAACAGCATAATTCGAAATAAATCATGCAGAGTAAATTGCAACCCACCGTACTACGGGGAAGTCGCATTATGTTAAAAAAAAGTTTAAATGGCCAAACTTAAACATTTTAAATAGCCGAACTTAAATTAATTAGAACATGCTCCCTGATAAAATGGTGCACATAGAGACCACTCATAAACGGCTGACTGTAGCCATTGATTTAGATAATGGTGTGATCCTGAAATCAAGAGGACGGGAAATATGATCAAGTGGATTAGCCCACCCTTCGGTTTACGCATTAAAAAGATTTTATACAACAGAAAAGGATGGAAGCTCGTGTTTTCCTTTCGGTCACACCAAGGAGTCATTGTCATCTATCTCTCGGTTCCGAAATCAGCTACACTAGACAAACACACACTGGCCGGACTGTGATCTCTGAGTTATTTCATCAGTGGGTAACCTTTCAAACCATGGTTTAAACACACCCTAATGGTTTCATTGGCGTCTGATGGTTTTATTTAATTAGGCGTATTAACTAAGAAACAACTTTAGTATCTTTTTTTCTCTCCCGTTCACTTGCAAATAGTCCGAAGGCTTCGTTAACTGCTCAATTACTTAAAGCAGAGTGATAACACAGTTACTGATAGAGCTAGGTAGCCCACCTGCACCTGCCGACAGTTAGACCGTCATAATCCAACGATGTCCACCGTATGCTCCATGGGAAAGTGGGGCAGGGACGGTGACTTGCGCGTGATTTAGTCTAAAGTGATAGTAGACTTGCGTTGCATCTACCGCACTCTCTCCTCCTCCCCCACCTGAGCCCGGTTTCAAGACAGAGTCAAGAAGACCGGACGCGGGAGAGGACGCTGTTGGCTAGCACGGTTGGGACCCCTAAGCCCTAGCCGCCCCTAGGCGTGCCACCACACCTCCATGTTCGGTATTTGTTATGGGAATAACGCCGGTTGTGCCCTAATGTGCCCCCCGTGTTGGTCCCACTCATCTACCACGTGGCCCGTTTAAGGGGCACACGTAAACACACCCATAACAACACCCCCACCGCAGACCACGTGACTCTAGTCATTCCGTCAGTTGGCAGTCTTCCGAGCCATGGCTTTAGCGCACCGTCATAGCTTCACGCGCGTTGTATTGTTAACGGCTTATAGATTGAAACCCCACACAACATACAAGGATTTCGCATATGTGTAAGTACGATTAAGGAGCACCACATGCACTACACATATTACAGTGAACGTTCTGCAAAGTATTAACAGCAACCTTATAGGCCACGCGGAAATGATTATTTTGCCATGATTTATTCGAACCCCCTTTTTCGTCAAGTGTTCCTCGTGATTCACTTATGTACACATGCTTTTCTATCAGCAAAACATAGCTACACGTTTCTGTTCTGACCTCAGTTTTAAGAAGACCTTAAGCAGCGGTAAACAAAAACGTGGCAGGGATCTTATCTTGTCCCAGTTCCCTGTGTCCTTAAACCTGAGCTAGTTGCTCAGCAAGAATTAGCAATCTATCCACAATGTGTGCACTAGGTCGATTAACGTTTACCATCAAAGGTCATTTTTGTTGATATTTTTCTCTTTTGTATAAATTTTGTCTGACTCCGTGTCTGCTGAATATAAGCCGACCGCCACCAATGACCTGGAAAACAGTTGCCTTCGTCTAAACTGATGGGGCTGTGACTGCCGTCAAATTTCCGACATAGGGAATGAGTCTTCGCGTTCCACACAAATACACATGACCGACCTCAACATAACAAAATAAACATTTCATGCAAAGGCCGTTTACAGCCCTGATTTTAAATATGCATAGGCAGGTCTTTGCGCATACATTTAGGCTTTCTTAATTAAATGCCGTTTATATTTCGTCTACATATATCATCCATTTGTCTATATTATGAAGAAGACCTCAATATAATAGGATAGCAACGATTCTCTATGAATCGACATGTCTTGATCATAAATGATATCATATTGAAAAAATATTTTGAATGCTGTAAGCTGTGACTTTTTAAAATATTAAATTTAGAGAAAATATTATTTGGTAAAAAATATGTGCATGAAATGCGCTTTTTTCTGCGCATTTTTCTATAAAAATATATTTTGGTTTATAAGTGTTTCAAAATAGCTTGAAAAAAGGCATACTAATTACATATTCACATACATCAGAAAGTTGTTTTTGCAAGTGGCCAGAAAGAGACTCGTTCAAAATCTAGCATCTTGAAATATAAAATATATCTTCAGGATAGACGGCAAAATATTAAATATTACAACTGAACTTAGGTTATTAATTTTCGAAATGAAAACGCATTTCAAAATATTTGTTTGATATATGAGATATGCAATCTCTTGCAACTAAGCATGCACGCATACACAAGGGAAATTGAGGGACTTTGAATAGACGCTTTTTGTTAGTTGTGGCTTAAAATAATTATAACATGTCAATTGACTTTGCTAGTTGTCTTGCGTTTCAAATGTACCATTGTATACTTAGCAGCAGAAATTACATTCGAAAAAATTAAACATATTTAGGGGTGTTTTCCTAATTAAATTGTAGCTTCCTCTAGAAACAAATAAAGGTGAATTCTGGTAACATACCAATTTTATGGTAATCAGTGCCTACGATGGAGTAAGTGCATCTTTAGAATGTGCAAGATTTCGTTCTTGTTACAACTCATACAACGCAACGTTTACCACATACCATCACCAACAATTGGGGATTTAAGTATTTCGTTTCCATCGAGGGCACTTTACAGAACTAGGAGAGGACGACAAATAAAAAGATATCCTTTGCTTAACTGAAGATATTTTATGGGCTTATATTCCATGGGAATGACTTTGGAAACCTTACCCAAATAGTTTTCCAATTGAAAGCATAAAACCGAATGTTGACCGAAGCTTCGTTGTGCTTCGCTTATCTCGTATATAATTTTATAGCTTTGCAAGGCTATATCAGCGAGCCAAATTCCTTAAGGCGCATTATCCCTTAGGTTAATAATAATAAAAAAATGTCAAATACAGCGATTAATGATGCATATAATTAAAATTGGAAATGCAAATAGAATACATTTCGGCAAACTGACAGTTGGAAAGGAGGCTGAACCTTTCCCTTCCTCTCAGCCACTCCCCTCTATCCTGATGCCCTTTCCTCTCGGAGGAATACAAACAGTTTTCTTTTGTTGCAATTTCATTGACTATGGTGATGGCCCCCGGTACGAGATCGAAATCTCACGCTAAAGGCCTTCTGTCCCAGTGATTGCGCTTTTATTTTCTTTGCCAATACAAATACATCCTGATCTTACATAGTCAGGTAAACCTTCAAAAGAGGTCATAAAAACATTTTGCTGCCACCGACCAACTCCCAACCCTTACATTACAAAACTTCAATGATCAATATCCAAGAAGATTCATGTTAGAAAAATGCAGGACTTTCCAGCACAATTCTACTACAAATTGTGGCGAATGATCGTGGTGTTAATGCTCCAGTATCATGCCTTTATCTGTCTGAGCTTTCAAAATATCACTGGCGTCCATCATCATAGACAACAGTGGCAACATAGCAAGGAAAAATTTTAAAGCGTAGGGGATAAACAAACACCAGTAATGCCAGCATCAAATCTATATATCGATTGACTGAGTACTCATTGAAGGCATGGACTTTAAGTACTTTGCAGCTGAGATTTTTATCAACATGACAAAAAAGGAACCAAAATAAATCCCATGGAAAGGAATGATCGTGCCAGGAGGGTTGGCGTTATAACCCCATGCGTCTGCGATGTGACGTGGGTTGATTATATAAATTGGGACCAAAACCTGTTGCAGATCAAAGAAATTGTTACTGGTATAAGATGCATTTAGTAAAGCTTGTAAGTCCACAAGACAATGAGGGAGTCGGAACCACTTGTATACATGCGTCTGTGCATTTTATTCCATACCTAAAGACGTGCCTAGCACCAAAAGCATTAAAGGCGTTTTTGTTGCAGTATGTCTTCCCCGTAGTCCTCATATTTCGACTAACACCTGCTCAAATAAAGATTTCTGACACAGAACCCTCTGTACGCACGAATTCGGCCAAAGTATTGTTGAGTCAACTTTGGAAACTACGAAGAAAATACACGAATTTGATTCTGTACTCATTGTGTAAACGACATTTTTTAACTTGCCAATAAACAAATAAATCTGAACTTGTTTGGGACAAGCAATTAATCAAGTTCACAAACTCGGTTAATTTTAAAAATATAAATGTAAATCTTGTCGACCCCTTAAGATACAGCTGCTAGGAGAGCACAAAGTGTGCATTGAAACAAAGGTTGATTTAAATAATACTTCCTTTTTTATCTGTTGCACCACAGAATCTGCAGAAAATAAAAATTTGGATGCCTTGTCACTATGACCGAATCTGAAGTTTGCTTTGACAAACGGGGTTAAACAGACAGACAGACAGACGACGGTGTTCTCACTAACATTATCGTGCAAGGGCCGTGTCTCCTTAATGTATAGTCATTTCAGTAGGTACTTAAAATAAGATAAAACGCATTTAAGAAATTGACGGTTTCTTCGACTTTCATGATTTTTTAATAACAAACATTATTCTCAAATTATCCTTCTTTGGGTTAACAACCTCGGGTAATTTTTTCTTAATTTTATTCATTTACAATTTGTGTGGATGAGGTTCCAGGGGTCGAGCGCGCGGTGTTCACACTTAAAGGTCCGAAGTGGACAGGCTACACAAGCCCCAAACAACCTCTAACCATGCGCATCTTATCAACACTGACCAAAGTGTCATCGACGTAATGGAACCAAGTACCCACAATGCTGTAGACGTCACTAAGAAAATCTACCTGAACTTGTCATGTCCGCAGCCCTCAGAGCATGAAAGTCTGCCCACTTACGAGCTATTTATTTTGACCAGAAAATAATGAAAAAAACTGAAGTTTATCTTACTCTACATCAACTACATTATAAGGCAATGCACAATTTTGACCGGTGTCAGTCGAAATAAGATAAGAGATTACTTAAACAACTGTACAATTAATCCTACCATAGACTGTAACTATCACAACTTAAACATTCACTGCACTGACGAACCCTACAAATAAATGTTCAGTTTTAAACTTTTTGATATTTGATAAATATTCCAAAATAATTCATTTTTACTTAAAAGTACTCAGTAACATAAAACACTTTTTACAATTTTGATTATTTTAGTCGAGGTTGTAAATAAACTGTCGGCTTGAGGCACGTAGGGGAAAAAAGCCAGCTGTATACCAACACGTTAATATTATATTTAATAATAATTCAAATTGAAAATAGCCTTGTTTTACACCCTAGCTGATTTTCGAATTGCTATTTGTTTATATCAATTAGATATTAATGATATGGTCAATTGGACAAAATAAATGCCTGAAAGTTGCATTTCACTTCTATTAAGATCAGTGGAAATGCGGCAGTACAGCTGAGGGAACAAACATCGACTTATCCATATATAATCTTCTCAAGAACCAATTCACGGTCAGTTATCATTTCATGATAGGTTTGTCATCCTCTCACGTGAAAATCGCAGGCTGGAAGTTTAAAGTTCAACCCACACGTCAGAAGGATCCAGTTCCCCTCATGGAAAGGGGTTGGACTAACGCTTCTTGTAGAATAACCTTTTTCTGGCTACAACTGAATACTAAATACCTGGTAAGTTTTCAATTTTTTTAGAGGCCGACTGCAAATAATAGTGATTGCGTTTGATAGGCATTACATTTGGCCGTTGAATTAATAATTTGTGAATTTTTAAAATGCAAGCTAAGCCATTTTCGAAAACCCCAATTTGCGTCTAGTCAAGGGCAATAAACAACTAACAGTTCATAAGCTGTGCCAGTAAGGTTAATGTTAATCACAATGACCGCCTCTGCCTCGCCAGTTAGTTATTCACTAATTTCCGTGTGAATACTTTGTAATACTGTGAACGGTTTGGTTTTTCTGAAACAGAGATGCCCTGAAAACTGCTTTGTCCCCCCATCAACTATATGGCGCTAAGATGAATGGGAAAACGACTACACTCTGTGAACCTTCAGTTAGTAGGCATACCTTTTCAATTTGGGCTCAGCTTGATGTCTTTTTTTAATAAGGAGTGAAGGATTGGAGGAACTGGCGGACGTAGGACCAAGAAAACCTATCTTTATCTACTTAGTAAGGGTGTTATGTTTGTCAGCGATTAATTTTACCTGCGACTTCTTTTATTTTAATCTCCATATTTCTAAAAAGAGCTCATCAAGTCGATCGAGGATTTCTTTGAAACTATGCTTTCCTCTGTTCAGCTCCTAGGAACATATAAGCTTGTGTTTTCTCGGCATTCAGACGTCCACATGTTCGGCGTTCATGCGGAACTCATGCTCAACATGAGTCATCACGGCATCCTATTCGTTGTTTCCGAAGTCTGCCCTAGGTCTTCTTAATTTCTGCTCTTAGCTCGTTTCTGTTACGTTTAAACAAAAAAGGCCACAGACAGACAGACTGTCCGCGATAATTTATAACGATGGCGTTAATCTCATAAGCAAGAATATTTGCGACCAGCAATGCGATCGGGAAGGAAAAATGGAAATAATTCCCCGTTAATATGACCACTGACAAAAACACCCGTAAGGTTTGTGGAAGGAGAGAGTGTGGTAGCTGCAGCGCAAGGCTATTATCACTTAAAACGAATCGACGCACAAGTCACCATCCCTGCACCACACCTCTGTGGAGCAAGCGGCGGAAAACGTTGGACTACGACGGTCGAACTCTGGTGTCATTGGGTATGTGGATGCAGCGCCTGATGTAGCTATTTGGGTACTCATTGAAGAAATGGCAGAAGCAGGACTGTTTCCTTTGATTGGCTGATTTCTTTGAACATATGCCTTCCTCTGTTTAGCTCCTAGGAACATATGAACAGGTGTTTTCCCGGCATTCTGAGGTCCACATGTTCGGCGTTCATGCGGAACTCATGCTCAACATGAGTCATCACGGCATCCGAGTCGATGGTGTAAGGTTCAGCAACCGTCAGCATCCTTCAATTTCATTGTTGGAAGTTGAGGATATCCTCCATTCACCAGGTCAGTACCAGGCTCGTTGCTTCGATTTGGCTGAGTACATTTTAAACACCAGAAGTGCCGTCTGCAGTTTGCCTATTCCCAGAAGTCAGAATCCATAAGAGCGTTTTCATATGGAAATATTTTAACGATAACGTTTTTCTCGGTATCTGGACTAGCAAATTTTTGTACTTTTCTGACTAAAATACAGGTGTGAAATTTGGTTTAAGGGTTTCGTGTGTAATTTGATCATAATTGAACAATAAATAACTGGGTGACTCGGAAAAGGTTAGTTGTGCTGCACCTTTGGGCACTTTCTCGGTTCCTCGACATGGTTATTTGCCTCGCTCCTATAGTGAGCGAACAAACGCGTCGAAAACGTTGCTTACATTGCTACTTAATTCGATTAGATAGCCTCGAAACCTATATTAGTTTATGCGCAACAGAGCGATTAGAATACGCCAACTGATGGCCTAAGGCATTATTGGCGTTTGGTCCGAACTACGATAAGGGTTAGGGCTACTTACGCCCGTTGATAGGCTTGTTGGAGGGACGGACTTGACGTAATGATGTATTAGACGATTTGCTGATGTGTCGATATATTCGAGTTTTGCCTCAGCTTTTTTTGCTCAGCGTATTCATGGTAACGGCCAGCAAGTCGAGCAGATTAGCATCGTACTTGTTGCAACAGAGTTCCTTTAGAACTATATCCATCTCGTTGGCCTTGGGTGTATTAACAAACGAACTGAGCATTATTGACTTTTCAACTACTCTGTGATACTCATTGAGCCCCATCTTGCATCTAGTCTTGAACAGGGGTCAATTAAGGCAAGGAAATTTACCTCTGCAGAAAACACTTATTGTAGGCTCGACAACGACAACCTTTTGACTAACAATTCCTGATCACAGGTTATACTAGAAGGCAGTAGTTATCTACCTTAATATTATTATTTATGAGGACAGAAGGCTGTGAAACCATGAAAGTCCATGACCGGCTGTTTCAATCCATACACATGAGCGCATCAGTACACCAATTGAAAACAGCGCTCACATATGCCATCTCCGCGTAGCTAATAATCCTTTCAGGTAGCACTCCACTATGACCATGCCGTCTTTCCCGAGCTTGAAGTGTGTCGAGTAAGACAGGTCGCTGTTTTCTGGTTTTGAAAGCTATATTGTGCGATGGAGGACCTTTGAGTCTAGGATTCCCGTAGATAGCGTTTCGTGTATAAGTTGTTCGCCTACTATCGCATCCAGTTGCCCGTTGTTCCCAAAGTATGCCCTAACTCTTGGTAATTCCCTCTCTTAGTTTATTTCTTTGATTTTAAATAAAGGAGGCCATAACCCCGACTCAGACAGACAGACTGTCCGCAATACTTTATTGCGGTGGCGTTAAGCACACAGAGTGATAAGCAAGACTATTTGTGGCCAACAAAGCGATCGGCCGGGAAAAACGGAAATAATGCCCCGTTAATATGACCACTGACAAAAGCAACCGGTAGGATTGTTTCTAGCCTATTTACCCGGCTCCTCGGCCAGCCGTATCCAATCATTTGGTCTGACGATGGGTTGTTGTGATCAACTTAACAATTCACGAGTACGATATATATATATAAATAAAGTCGCCCATAAATTCGTCATGCAGTGAAGCCGCTAACGTGGGAGGATAACATAGAAAGGGCCTTCTGTATCCCTAAAATATGAACTCGGTATTTCGCTGCAATTTTTCTGCTTGATATACAAGAGCGGTGTGAGGGTGTAGTGGCACGAATAAGTGCATGCTCACGCTGGTCACCTGCGTCTGATTATGTCTATCTTGTCGAACCTGTCAAGATACGGGAGCCGACTGTGTGAAGGAAAAGTTTTAGAGAATGCGGCAAGTGCCGTGTAAGTCTACTATCGTCCTTTTTATCCCTTGTGTTATGGGACACACGGTAATTTGTGTATCACTAAACACTCCGTTCCCTATTGTCTTCATTTCGGTGCTACAGTAAATAACACAGTATACGTAGACAACGACAGGACTGCGGTTTGAGATTCAAACATGTCTGTATATTGAGCTTTTATTGACACCAAAATTAATTAAAAGATTATCGCAGACCACCCACTGCAAAAAAGAGTTTAGGTGAGTTCGGAAAAATAACTCGCAGGAACATGAGTCCAAATCCATTTCCATGTAGCAACATGAGGGTCAAAACCAACCGGGTCTAGTACATTAGAGGTCTGCCCCCACATGCTTCACTGACATTTCGATCTCTACATACTTGTAATCAGATGTTACAGAAAGCATTAAACATGATATACATTTTTTTGAACAATTCTTACGAAGTTACATCTTCTTCATGCATTATACTGAGAAGAGTCTGATGAGTTGTCAATCCTAATGGTGCTTGAACCATTCACATGACTATTTGGATTGTTAGCCATCGTCGAAATTATACCATTACTTCACAATCTATGCAGCTTTGTCTTCACAGTCGAAGGTACAATGGAAGATAAATTTATTTTTGGTATGACACTAAGCAATTCCGCTTTATATAAATAAATATTAGGCAACTGGAAAAGTTAACTTGTAAAGTCGGTGTGCCATCGATTGTTTTTTTCTCCAAATGTATTCTTCGCATTAACAAAATAAAGATAATCACCACGCCGTATATGCAGATAACGACAGAACCAAGGTTTGAAATCCAGACATGCCTATATTTTTAACCTACATCATACGCCAAAGTAATTTAACCTTTTCGGCAAACACTGCAAAAAAACAGTTTAGGTGATTTTGGAAAACTCTCTCACAAGAACATCTTTCAAAATGCATTTTCATGCCGCCACAAGTTCGTCAAAAACCATCCCAGTCTATTGCATTCGAGAATGACCCTGCACGAAACGTTTGCATGCTTTTCTGAAATTTCAACGCCCACTAACTTTTAATGTGACGTTTCAGAAAGACATAAATGGGAAAATGTCATCAAAAATTACATCCTCATCGTTTGATGTACTCAGAGGAGAATTTATGCATTTAATGTGTTGTCAATCCTTATGGCAGTGGATCCACTCGTAGGTAGATTTGAACAGGCAGCCGTCATCTATGCAGCTTTATCTTCACAGGTGTAAGAACAAACGAAGAGCAAGATATACTTATATGTGACTAAGGAAATTTCCCTTTATAAAACACCTAGCAGGTTATTTTAGAAACTTCACAAAAAGCTCGGGATTGCATTCCGAAATACGAAACACTTGACTTTGTCTCCGAGTTGTTTTTTCGCAATAAATAATCAGAAAGGATCACCGCGGCCTACTACATTAAGATGAATAGCATAGTTGTATTTCTGAACAAATACTAAGGGATGATGTGCACAGCATTTGTGAGGGAGCTCGACATGAATGCTGAAGAATATGAGAAAATGAAGGAGGACTAAGTTGTTTTTTTGCAGTAAAAAATAAAACATAAAGAATCACAGTGTCCCATAAAATTAAGGTAAGTAGCACACTTGTATTTCTGAACCAATACCAATGCTACAAGCAAAAAACTTGCAATGCATAGCGCAATGACTTCAGGACCAATCAAAACTGCTGGAAGACGGAAGCCAATAGTCAACACGTGTTTCACAAACTTTTAAATATCTGTGCCATTCTGATATACCGGCATTTCACATGTTTCTGTTTGCTTGCCTGTACAGTTTGCAGACCGTTGAGATACCACCCAATCAGCCGCAGACGCAATAGTGACAGGGTGATTCAGCAGTATGCTAAGACACTCCGGCGTGAACCAGAAAACAAGAGTGCCAAATCCTCGTAGGTTCAGAGGGTGCTGAGAACCAACAGCTAATCGTGCAAATTCATTAACACATGCAGTTACAACCGGGATGAAAAATCAAACCCTACTGGCCTCAAATCCTGGTGAAAATTCGTGTGCCGTCAGCCACCTACTCACTTCACTTCAACTTGGGGATGCACAAGCCCAAATTAAAGACAAGCTTACTACTTACTGTCATTTAAGTAGTTAAATGCAAATGTATGACAAACATACATAGAAGTAGCCTCACAGTACAAGGTGTTGATCCTGACTGTTTGGGCTCAGAGACAAGACAACCGAATCCGGCCCTACCCTGCATTTCTGTTAGTGACTTCGCGTATTCCAGCGACTTGGAAACAGCAAGTCCGAAATCCCGGTGAACACACATTACCCCTGCCACCGATAGAATGTGTTCCAGTCGATGTCCACCCAGACTACAACCGTCTGGAGCGGTGATTTCTAGGCCCGTTCGCCGCCAGTGTGAGGACTTATATAACCCCAACATACCGTATCACTGACTATAAATTATCAACAAAAGGTCCGAAGAGGTCTATCGCGTTCGATTGTGTGGTGTAATAAGTAGCTTATTACTAAGCCGAACATTCTTGTACTGAAAAACAGTGCTTAGACAGATCAGATCTGTATATACATTGAAGCTATTGAAACATGTGGGACTGGAATGATAAGAATGAGATTTGGAATTATATGCGAATTCCTGAACAGATCTGTCATTTGACCAGCCAAATGTTTGTCTTAGATGGCGACGATGGATCGAGGCAATAAGTTAGCTTCAACAGCAACCACTCACTTAGCTGCAGACACTGTTGTGACAGGATGATTCAGCAGACACTCCGGCGTGAACCGAAAGACAAGGGTGCCAAATCCTGGTAGGTTCAGCGGGTGCTGAGAACCAACAGCTAACCGTGCAAATTCATCAACAGATACAGGTACAACCGGGATGAAAAATCAAACCCTACCCGCCTCAAATACTGGTGAAAATTCGTGGACCGTCAACCACCTACTCACATCACTTCAACTTGGGGATGCCCAGGCCCAAATTAAAGGCAAGCTTGCTACTTACTGTCATATAAGTAGTTAAATGCAAATGTATGACAAACATACATAGAAGTAGCCTCACTGGCGGACCGAGAGTCAGGCTGTAATGGCTCCTGTTTAATGCTTCCTTTATGGCGCTCGAACTCAGTTGGGATCTGAGCCGTCCATCCCTTGTGGTGTGTTCTTGACTGTGGTGGATCACAGTGCGTGGACCTGCGCACACTCCCACCTCCGGGTGTATTGACTCCGTCTTGATACCGGGTGCAGGTAGTAGAGCGAAGCAGATGCAGTGCAAGTCTGCTCTCATTATACTCCCCAGTGTGTGGTTATGAGAGAGAGTGCGGGCTTAGTTCACCGTTGGATACAAACACGAGTTGACCAGCAGCTGCGCCCACTTCCGCATCAGATAACTGACCGGCACGGACGGTGGTTTGATTTTGGAGATGGAGCAGAATGCAAGGTCAACGGCTCAGCGCATATTCCTAACTATAAACAATCTGACGCTCTTTAAACTATCACGGCTTGGAAGGTTGACAACAGACGGAATAACTCGGATCGCCTGGTCAGCCCAATGTGTGATTTATGTGGAGTGGCTGAGTGGCGGACTGAGAGTCAGGCTGCAATGCCTTCTTTTTAATGTGGCCTTTATGGCACCCCCAATCTGTGGGATCCGAGCCAGATGTGGTTGTTTGCCCACGGACGGCTCCGGCAACGCCAGCCAGCTGCGTCTTTCCCCCTCCGTGCGTCTTGACTCTGTCTTGATAGCAGGCGCAGGTAGTAGAGCGAAGCAGATGCAGTGCAAGTCTGCTCTCATTATACTCCCCAGTGTGTGGTTATGAGAAGAGCGCGTGTTTAGTGTACCGTCGTATCCACACACGAGGTGACCAGCAGCTGCCCCCATTTCCACATCAGACAACTGACCGGCACGGACGGTGGTCTGATTGTGAGATAGGGCAGAGAGTGAGGTCAACGGCTCAGCGCATTTTCCTCACTATAAACCATCTGACGCGCTCTTGCCTCCGGTCTTTTTGACTCTGTCATGATACAGGGATCAGGTGGGGGAGAAGGAGAGAGTGCGGTAGCTGCAGCGCAAGGCTACTATCACTTAAACTAATCCACGCGCTAGTCACAGTCCCTGCATACCCCATCTGTGGAGCATATGGCTGACATTGGTGGACTACGACGGTCACACTCTGGTGTCGTCGGGTATGTGGAGGCAGCGGCTGATGAAGCTATTTGGGTACCCATTCCAACAAGAACCTGGAACTCGCCATAATTTTCTTGTTTACGCCATTTTTAATGGCGATAAGAATAAAATTTTCGCGGTTTATTATTAATTGATCGGCCTTTCAAAAATGCTTGTGGTCGTCAAACTCCAAACTTATTTGTCCAAAGGCTGAAACAGCGAAAGTAGGAAAACGTCCATCATTCAAGGGCTGACTATCTTGGCCATCTACTTAAAATCCTGGTTGCCTTTCGGCAATTAAAACTTTATAAATAGAGTGCCGAGGAAGCAAAAGCACAACCCTGTTTCTCAGTCAGCAGGCAAGAAAAGTCTGTTACTCAGAATACGACCACCGCAACTGACTCAGCACCTCGTAGCCTCTCCTGCTCACACTGTCATTGCACATGCACATCACGCATCGGCCTGGTTAGTCACATGTAAGTGCCTCGCTCAAAGAGTGATGGACCAGTGGCCGGAGTACAAACATATACGTACCGTACCTGCCCACACTGCCTTCTCACCTTCAGTCACCGCATTGGTCTACTCGGCTCCATGCGCATGCATAAGGACCTGCTGTAAAACATCGCCAATTCCATCTCCAAACAGCAACAGCTTCCCTGACCTTTCAATGTCCACGTATTGGAAATACAAGCACTAAACGCAAAATATGTTTTTGTCGGAAATTTCATCTTTCGGCCGTTTTAGTGGGAGGAGACTGGGGGTATTTCCTGAGTTACCAATCCTAAAGGTACTTGGACCAATCACATGACTATTAGGGTTGGCAGCCATTTTCCTGCCTTTGGCATTACAGTAATAGGAAATGGAAGACCAGTTTATTTCTGGTATTTGGCTTAGGCAATTCCGCTTCCCAGAAGTAGGAAGCAGGCAGCTTGATAAACTTATGTGAAGGCTTGGACTGCCTTTCAAAGTTAGTCATCATTGTTTTTTTCGGAAAATTGTTTGTTCACATTAAAATATTAGAAAGAATCACAGAGCCCGATTAAGTAAAGATAAGTAGCACACTTGTATTTTTTAACCAACACCGAAGCATGATGCACACAACATTTGTAAGGTAGATTGACATGAATTCCGAGTAAAGCAGCTATGATGGAGAAAATGGATGAAGACCTAGGTCAAAAGTCAACCCATGTTTCACAAACATTTTAATATCTGGGGCATTCGAAAATCACCAGCATTTCATTTGCTGCTTGCTGGCTGCTACACCTTGCAGACAGTCCTCTCCGCATTCAACGTGAACTCGGCCAAATCCAAGCCACTGTCGCTGTATGTAGACGGATCTGTAACAATGTCCGTAATTTCTTCCCATGACGGCCTAGCTTTGTGTCTATCTGTCAAATGGACGGCCTCCAAACTGATACTGTACCGGTTGATACTGAGCATAAGCTCTGCATTGATATTAACAAGAGATATCCTGTCTTGCAATTTGAACTTAATTCCGGCATATTCGGTTTTCTGGAGAAAATGAGAGAGTGTCTGATTATAAATGCACAAATTGGATGTATATGCATCCTAGGCGTTTGAAACGGATAGGACTGTAATGTCAAGAATGATATTTGCAATAATTTTCATTCGTTGATGAACGCTCACCGATCGTCAACGGAACTCACTTTATCCAGTCTGCCTTCAGGCTCACTCCTCAGCCCCACCAGCAGCCACATAGTGGCTTGTAGTAGAATAGGCAGACAAATATTCCGGCAAGACTGGCCATCCTCAGCCAGTCATTCCCAACCCCAGGTAGTGCACCATCCGAGTATCGAACCCGTGACCCGTTGATCAGATGTCCAATACTCTAACTGCCCGCAGTCCAGGTGTCCTCATGCCGGATTCCAGGGGAAATAGGCTTAGAGTTGAGTTTCAAGTTAGAGTTTACTGTATGGTTAGGGCTACGGTTGAATTATACGGTATGGTTAATGTTAAAGGTCGAACACGGAAATATTTACCCTTCCCGGAATTATGCGCAGGACAAACTTTATTACCTGGGTGGGTCGTTCCTATTCCAAGAGTTATCTTTAGGGTGATTATTCGATTGACGTCTTTCCAGCCAGTGCTATAAAACTAATTCGACTTGGAGACCGAACTGAAACTAAAAAATATACTGGAGGGCTATGCGGGTGGGTTCACCGCAGTTTGCAATGTGACCCAAGTTTGTAACTGCATCGACCGTGGTAAAGGAGCGATCTCTCTAAACGGTTACGTTACAGGAAATGCAGTAACCCTAATGGGTCCTCACGCTGATGAACTTGTGAGGCTGCTTGCAAGTAGGCAAGCACACTCGGGAGGAATGGAGAAAATATTTTAGTGCAGATCGCAGATACACCTCAATTCCTACTTCGCTGCCCCGTGTGCGCCGCCGCCGCAATTCTCTCTAAAAATATCGAGTCTCCGTTAAGTTAATTAGCTCTTTGGGTGTTCAAGTCGTTCGATCCAGGGTTGCTGGAAAAAAAAACCAGATCAAGGTGTTGATCCTGACTGTTGGGGCTCAGAGACACGACAACCGAATCCGGCTCAATCCTGCATTTCTGTTAGATACTTCGCGTACTCCAGCGACTTGGAAACCGCAAGTCCGAAATCCCGGTGAACACACATTACCCCCGGCCACCGATCGAATTGGTTCCAGTCGATGTCCACCCAGACTACAACCGTCTGGAGTGGTGGTTTCCAGGCCCGTTCGCCGCCAGTGTGAGGACTTATATAACCCCAACATGTCGTATCACCTACTATCAATAGCCAAAAAAGTTCAGACGAAGTCTATCGCGTTCGATTGTGTGGGATAATAAGTAGCTTATTACTAAGCCAAACATTCTTGCACTGAAAAACAGTGCTTTGACAGATCAGATCTGTATATACATTGAAGCTATTGAAACATGTAGGACTGGAATGATAAGAATGAGATTTGGAATTATATGCGAATTCCTGAACAGATCTGTCATTTGACCAGCCAAATGTTTGTCTTAGATGGCGACGATGGATCGAGGCAATAAGTTAGCTTCAACAGCAACCACTCACTTAGCTGCAGACACTGTTGTGACAGGATGATTCAGCAGACACTCCGGCGTGAACCGAAAGACAAGGGTGCCAAATCCTGGTAGGTTCAGCGGGTGCTGAGAACAAACAGCTAACCGTGCAAATTCATCAACACATGCAGGTACAACCGGGATGAAAAATCAAACCCTACCGGCCTCAAATCCTGGTGAAAATTCGTGGGCCGTCAACCACCTACTCACATCACTTCAACTTGGGGATGCACAGACCCAAATTAAAGGTAAGCTTGCTACTTACTGTCATATAAGTAGTTAAATGCAAATGTATGACAAACATACATAGAAGTAGCCTCACTGGCGGACCGAGAGTCAGGCTGTAATGGCTCCTGCCTAATGCACCCTTTATGGCACTCGAACTCAGCTGGGATCCGAACCGTCCATCCCTTGTGGTGTGATCTTGACTGTGGTGGATCACAGTGCGTGGACCTGCGCACACCCCCACCTTTGGGTGTATTGACTCCGTCTTGATAGCGGCCGCAGGTGGTAGAGCGAAGCAGATGCAGTGCAAGTCTGCTCTCATTATAATCCCGCGTCCGAAAGCCTCCCCCCACCACCCTGCTGTGGAGCATGTGGTGAAAATTGTCGGACTACAACGGTTGAATTCTCATACATCATCATGCTGCTCTAGCATTTAAGCCAATATTTTTTTATATCTCATGGTTCTGGAGTTCACCTTAAAAGATATGAGAATATCTGAATTCCACAGAGTGTATGGTAATGAGAGATAACGTGCCTTTTGTGTACCGTCATATCGACACATATCTTAATCTCAATAATGCATACAATGCAACCAATGGCTCAGTGAATTAAGCATGCTAGACTGCCGTCTCGAGTGTGGAGGAAAATATCTTGCACATTCGGACTATAGGCCTGTGTTCAGCGTAGAAAACCGGGCCTCGAATGGTAGATTCAGTAGCCCTGGAAACGCTTCTGAAATAAGACCAACTTCAGAGCCGGAAGTACTTACCAGGAGACTTTTTAACAGAACCAAGTAACTTGGGATCAGCCAAATGCTCTCCAGGCCTCCACCCAACCAATACTGATGCTTAGGCAATTCCGCTTCCCAGAAGTAGGAAGCAGGCAGCTTGATAAGCTTATGTGAAAGCTTCAGGCATGCTAACAAAGTAAGTGATTCGTATAGTTACTCTCTAGTCTCCTCGTTCATTGCAGAACTGAAAGTGCACTGTATCGTCGAAGCACTCAGGGACAGTAACCTAGACATTGTCCACGATGCCAAAGTAATGCTTGACTGAGCTCACCAGTTATTCAGCAATAATTATATGTTCCTAGGAGAGGAAATGTTTGGAACGTATGCCCAAAATTTTGCAATTATCAAATGGCCTTAAAATCATCTGCAGAATGTCCAGTGTATATGGAATCAATGCACGGTTAACAACTTCACTTTTCTCTTGCTGCTTAGGTTATATAAATAAAGGTGTATTATTTACCATGAAATAAACGTGAAGTTCCAGTAAGGCGAACGTGATTCTGCATGAGACGTTTGCCCATACAGGTTTTGAGAGATCCAAAGAGTATACTTTACAGTATGGGGGAGATTTCATCCGCAGTTTTGACACTTTTAAGAAGTGAGCTGCGGTGTCGGCAAAAACGCGTACGCCAACGCCTTCTTTTGCCTTTAGCAGCTTCTCCACCCCGAAGTTCATAACTTCTCCATCGAATTGTCTGCCACAGTTCGACCCAGCTACAAAGCATCAACTTGTATTAGACAACTCAACATGGGGCATATACAGTGTACTTCAAAATTACTTTTTATCGCATTTCACATGCAAGGTTGACAAAAAAATATGACGAATGTTTCTTATTTAGCAAAAAGTCCTTAAATTCTTCGTCTTCGGTCTTACCTTGGGTAACTGCGATGTGTGCAGGAGAACGCCCACAAACAGCGCCTTCTGCATTTTATCAAGTCGTCTAACTCAATTTTGAATTCATTCAAATGACGTCATAGGAGGGGGTGCTTTGACGCACGCCTGCCACAATTTTGATGACCACCGAATGCCCAATGGACTTGACAGAGCGCTGGCTTGCTGCGCGTTTATTATTTTATTATTTATTTATTTACGGCAGACTTGTTTTGAGTCATAAGCATCCTCTCTCCCTAGAATGACATTACTTTTATTTCGACGGCTGGTGCGCGCCATCACAGCCGCTTGGAAAGCTAAACAGTGTTTTAAAGAGTGCCACACACGACCAGGCCTTAACTAACATTTACCAGACTGGTTAAGGCAAGGGTGTGTAGGGTTCCACGTGTATGTGACTACCGTAAAGGCCATAACAAATAAGAACCGTCAGAGTCTCAATCTCAGTCGCGAAAGTGGTATACTTACCCTTTTCAGTTGGCGCGAACAGTAACGCGCGATCAGAGAGCTGTAAAAGAGGGGAGCCCGAAACTGGGGTATCAATCAACACGGCACACTTCAGTCCATTTCCCTTATATTAAACAAAACGTACTTCAATCTTTGACGGTTCACCGAAAGTGGCATTTATAAGTACTTCACGGCTTAGGAGCGGGCCTAAATTATGCATTATTTTGTCTATAATGATATAAATACAGACTGCACTTGCGAATATCCTTGGGGTAACGTAACGAGGCCCCAATAAGAAAATTCCAACTTCCGCAAAAATTAATATATATATATATATATATATATATATATATATATATATATATTGGTCACACAGGCCGAGGACCTGGGACGCGTATTATGGAACATGAACTAGCCATTCGTCGACGCGACCCTTTGTCACTCGACTTTAAGCACGCCCTTGAGTTTGACCATCGCTTTAATTGGAAAGGAATCGAAGATGTTAAAACAGCTAACACCAAAAAGGCACGTGAATTCATCGAAGCCTGGCAATCTAGCAAGACCAGCATCAACCGCATTGTCGTTCTGGGCTCTCATTACGAAGGCCTGCGTGCCCGGCTCACTGACTTGCGCCCATAACCTTACCACAGCCGCTAATCATTTCTGAACCATGTAGAATCTCACTGTCTTGCCACCCCGTCCCCTGACATGGTGAACAACAGTTGAAACTATTAACACCTCTTACATCGGCGCAATTACCTCTGTCCCCATCCCGCATCGACGACCATTAAGTTTACCGTCTGCAGTCACATTTACTCCCCAACTCTTTTTCCCTCCGAAACAGGGAGCCCTCACAGCCCGCCTTCTAACCGGCCCCAACCCCACCGTAATTATGTGCCCATCCCTCTCACCCCAGTTAGTTGTCTGTCCTGAAGCACAAACTGGTCGTCCGACCATTTCACTTTCTCCTCTGATCATTTCGTTTGACGACGGGTTGGTGTGACCAACTTGAAAATTCACGAGCACAGCTTCATATTCTGACGAGGCGTTCTTCTTCAATATATATATATATATATATATATATATATATATATATATATAGCAGTGAAGACAAAAATGCGCGTCCCAGGCATAATCAGAGAAAGAGGCGATCACGGGAACAATATTGTTCCCGTGATCGCTCTTCTCGATATATACTATATATATATATATATATATATATATATATATATATATCAGGGACTACAGGTGCATTGTCCTGACGTTTCAAAAAGCATGCTAAGCTTTTCATCGTCGGAGGTGAGTATCGAACCACGCGTCTCACAGTATTTATAGGGGGTGACAGCCATGTTGTAACACAGTGTTGATTTTACGGGTTTTACCTTTAACAGTGTACGCTGTAGGGAGGACGGGGTGGGGAGTCCTTAATTGAGCGGCATTCACGCCCGCCCTAGACACAGGACGCATTCTCTGTGGCAAGCTTCACCCTCGTAGACACTGGTCGAATTAATTCTCAAACAAACCGGGGAATCCGATGAAACAAAACACCTTGTTCGGCAACAGGTAACCGCCTTGGTGAGGCGCACAAACCACGCGCAATTATTACCAGAGCGGAGCAGGGTGCTCAAGAGACTGAGACTGACACGAGTATTAGTGATACAACCAGCGGACAAAATACGTTCTACAGTTGTCTTGGATAAGACCGACTATATTCCGATGCCAAACAACCTGCTGGAGGATCGACAGGCGTGCCTTTGATGCGATGGTGAACTGATATGAAAGAAGCTGATGAAAGCGCAGCTAAACACAAAAGCTTTGCGAGATGCAGACAAACAAAAGTGATGAGCGAAGTCGAGGGGATCCATGGCTGCGAGCCGTAAGATCAGAGGAACGCCGATCGATTCGCCGCTCTCAAGCTCTCACCGCTGAGAGCAGTTCGCCGAAAGCTGAGACTCTGGTTTCCGCAAACTACGCGCCAGCGTTTTGGACTCAATACGTCGAAAGATACCTTTTTCATGTCATCGAAACGAGAAATGATCGGGTAATACAGCGTCCGGAATTCCGTCTTCCCAGACATCCAATTCACAATGAAGACCGAAGAAGTAGCAACCAGCTGCCCTTCCTCCCGGACGCTCTCGTCCGTCGAAAATCCAACGGGCACATAAAAGCCTACGGTTAATAGGAAGGCAAACCAACGCGCGCCAAATCTTAAAGTTAGTACAGGCACGTTATACCACAAATGCAGGTGTGCCCGAACTCTCTAAAGAAGGGGCAGAAACACAGGTGCAGCGAGTCGGAAGGCAAAGGGCAAAACTCCGCTGCACCTTTCAGCAACTTTCTACCTGGCCAACGGATAACTCCGCGTAATTCCATCGATCACGCACGGCGACGAAGCTAAAGCGGGCATGTAACCCGGTAATAGAACAGCCAAAAGTTTGGCGTGCACTGCTATACATTGATCTGAGCGTCTCTGGAGGCAGTGCTTCGCACTTCTCAGACCGCTGGATCAGAATCACCCATCGTGGATTCAACATTTCTGAATCTAGTTGTGGAGACCAAAGCCCTTCCGCGTTGGGGTTAGGGCGTGGAACGCTGTTCGGTGGCGACCATGGTGGTTGGCTGGCGGGCGGTTTGCGGACGCTGTTGCCCGGCGGTGGAGATTGGACCTGTTGCCTGGTGGACGCTGTGCAGGCTTGGGCGAGTTTAAGCTGCTTCCGGGCGAGTGATCGCTTGGTCTGAGAAGGCGGCAACCAGGAAACAATGAAGCCTGGGTTTGGAGACTACATCGATCAGCGTTGTGTCGCCGCTGAAGCGGCCCTACCAAGCCGTCGAGCAAATCAGAGGTGGAGCCAGGCGGTGTAAGGCCAGGCGTGGATCGTGGGGTTGAACTGGGATGGACGTGCGTAACCCACTTACAATCCATAGGGGCCCGGTAGGCAGAGGGCGCGGTCATCTGCTCTGCTTGCATCAGCCACTGCCCAGGGCTTGGTTAGATTCGAGGGACGCAGGCAGGGTTTGGCCATTTGGGGCGGCACTGGGGTCGTGGACGGTTGAGACGCCCGGCGGTGGGCCTTGGCCCTCGATGGAAGCGTTCCGGCGGGCCGGTGCTTTCATCGCATCATTTAGCGCAAACGGGATTGAAACGCATTGATGACATAGAAACAGGTGGGTTCTTCACGCTTGCGTCGCTTCGCGGTTGCGGAACGTTAAGTCGCGCGGTGAACGTGCTTTCTCATCTATGAGACGCAGATCAATACTCACGGCAATGGAAAGCTTAATAAACCATCAGTTCAATAGACCTATAGTCCCTAGGATCGCGCTTCAACTATGTCCGGAAGCGCATCTTCGCCTGTTGGCAGATCTTGAAAGAGATTAACCCAAGGCACAACCCAGGACGAAGTGAGCCCTATATAACCAAAACGACGAACTGGGGCACAAATTTGAAAAATTTACAATAAAGTTATTTTATTCCAAAGAACTCAACATTTAATACATATATGTAGGATGCAACCAAAGTGGTCATACATGAAACAACTTACCAAGCAGGCGCAAGGGTCATGAAGCGGCACTCGCCTAAACAGCATCAACCGCCATGTCGATCTGGACTCTCAATGAGGCCTGCGATTACCCGGCTCACTGGGCTTGCCACCTTCGCACAGCCGCCTAATCATTTCCCGGACCATGAATATCACTGTCTATGCCTCCTGACGCTTCAGTTGGAAACCCATTGTACCTCAACATCAGTGCCATTATCCCATCCCGCATCGGCAACCATTGGTTTTACCGTCTGCAGTCGTATTTGCACAAAATCTTGCTCGCGCCTCTGACACAATGACCCCTAACAGGCCTCCTTCCCGGCCTGAAATCCAATTATGTGCCCGTCCATCACAGGTTCTGGTTTGTCACAATGAAACGGTTCTGAAAATTCGGATCCCGTTATCTTTAAACTACCGCGTTTCTGTCCTGGCTGGAATAGAAATGAAGACGAAGAGGCAGTTCGCCAGACAAATTAGCATTTAACAAGGAGCAGGCTACTCGATGATGGAAGTAGAAACTTTCGAACGTCGGGCTGGCTCCTAATTCGGTCAGACACTCGTCTTCTTCAATGGGCAGGCACTCTCTCTCTCTGCTCTCTCTCTCTCCTCTCCTCTGCTCTCTTTCTCTCTCACCTCTCTCTGCAAAAGGCATTCTTCAAACATAGTTACTGAATTAAAAGCCCAGACACGTGTTTTGTGTTTCATCCTTTTCCCGATGCTGCTCACTCCTGCTCAAAATATATCAAGTATTAAATGAACAGTCAGATAGTTCAGATATGACAGGAGTCAGAATGACGTTTGGGTCGAGACAGTCAGTCGCGTGGATGGCCGTGGTGCGTTCTTCGGAGCAGTTGGTGCTGCAAGTGGTATGGATCGTGTATGGCACATGTTATTCGTGCTGGGCACTTTGGTGCTGCTGGCTAAAGGTAGACTTGGCTGATACCTATAATCGGAGGTCTGATATAATCTCGTGATGCCACTTGTATATATATGTATATATGTATATATGTGTGGCAATGGCGTAAATGTCATGTAATGATGGGATTGCGGATGATGGTATTTGTACGTTCGTACTGCTTGTTGGTGCTGGTTGTTTTGAGAATGGGCGTTATGATTCCACCGATTGATTGTTTTCGTTGAATCTGGTTGTTTCCCTAACGTCATCTGACTCCGTGATCGCCGCTATTTTAATTTCGGATGTTATTTCGGCTGTTCAATATGTAATAATAATGGCCAGCAATAATGGCAATAATGTATGTATCGGGGTTTTATGGTACATCGACTTAGTGCATCTGGCTTTTAACGGTGACGTCGGAGGTGGGTTTGTGTTAACGTGGCTGTAGCTGGCTATTGACGTATTGTGTGTGTGTGTGTGGCCGTACATTGTGTGTGTGTGTATTGTTGTCGGGGTTATAAAATATCACAGGGTCTTGATAAAGAGTAAAGGTCAATTACAACGCACGGCAGGGAAGTCAAATAAATATATGCAACGATAAAAGTGTGGAGGATGACATTATGTTTTGTTGTTTGGACTGACATTTTTATTTGGTAAAAGCTTTTCTGAGCTTCATTAATTCAAAAATAAAATATAACATCAAGTGTAGGCTGAACTATCCCTCTCAAAATTTGGATCCACAACATTTCCTGGGTTTAGGTTATTTCAGCTGCTACGCACTATCAATTTATTATTTTCAGCTGTTACACATGGTGGATCATAAAAACTCTATGTGGCGTTTTGTTAAAAATGATTCAGAAGAAACAACAGACTGATGTTTTGAATTTTTCATGCAATAAAATTCATTAAAAGGTGTTCGTTTTTCCCACAAAAGCTGACAAAGACCATAGAGGTACAACTTCGGTTACAATTTATTCACGCAAGGTGATTTTGCACCAAATATCAAAACAGATTGGGTCACCTACAAAATCGCGCCTTATCAAAATATGCTCTTTTAGGCGGAGTCATATTGATCTTTTTATAAATTATTAATATTGCAAACAGCTGATAGGCTGAAATTACAGTTGCTGTTTCCTTAATAAAGACAATATCAATAAGACATATTTGAGCCGACTAAAATAGCAGAAATTGTTTTTCAAACTACACAACGTGACACGCATTTGCGCAAGCAACGTCAAACAAACTAGTCAGAGAATATATTCAATATTTCAAAGTAACGCACAAGAACACGCGTTGGTGTTCTGAGGCACTGGGGCAGCCAGAAGGACGAAAGTTTTTCAACATCCACGCCTCACCAGACAGACGATGTCGGAAATTTATATACCCTATCAGGCTGTGTTATTGCTGCGGACATAATGCTTAGTTTTTAGGACGTCTGGGTGAACTCAAACGGTCACTTTGTTGTTGGTGTGGGAGTATTTTACGAGGGCGGTCAGGCCAGATATTTGGGAAAACACGCACATCTAGCATGAAAACAATTTGGCTTACTGCTTTTTCAATGTCAGGCGATTGGTTTTGGGTCGGGACCGTCGAGTGAGTCCTTGGGCTTCGGTTAGATTGCGCGGATGGGGCGGGTCGTTTGGACGAGGGTTTTTGGGACTTTTGGATGCGATGGTGAGGCCTGTCAGGACTGTTGAGGAATGCATCAGCGACAGCTTAAGAGGTAGGGGTGGGGGAGGGCGGGGATGAAGGTATTTTTTGGTTTTGTGCAATTTTGATGGCATTGATTGGTGCGGTCTGATTAGTGGGCGGGTTGGGATGGTTTCGTGGCGTGGCGAAATCTTGTGGTAGCAAGACGGAGGATTTTATAAATTGTTTGGGCAATCAGTTGCAATCAAATAAATGTATGTTTAGATGATAGAAGTCGGCGTTTGGTTCATACCTAGCTAATTTTCGTTGATTTCTGATCGAACTGCTTTTTTTCTTGTTGATCCCATTTTCAACGGGGATGGGAGTAAATTTTTCACGTAGGTTTAATTTAGGACCCGCTTGCCGCCTCTTGACCAAGCTCTGGTGAGAAGAGATCAGAGACACAGCAGTCGTTACTAGGGCATGCGCACTCATCGCGTATGGCAGCATCTCGCTCATTTTACGACGTCTTTACTGTGAATAAGCAACTTAGTAGCGGTAAATATGGTCAAAAGAGCAACACAAAAGATCGAAGTATACTTTGCTGTCAGGTGCTTCTTCTCTCTCTTCTGGATACGAAGTACCATAAATCTTTCAGTTACAGATTTTGCAAAGGTACGCTGAAATGACCTTCAAGTGTTTGACTCCTATATGATTAACTGCGTGCAGTTCATTTTAAATTCAGAGCATACTTCCCACGTGTCCAGGCAATTACGCAGACTTCTGCTTCATCAGCCTTCGGCCTGCCACTGTACTCAGACGGTGAGGATCAATCCTTGTCTGGTAGTCACTAAAGGGAATGCCAATATCAACTCAACTTCATGTAGAACAAGACAGCACGAAAAAGCGGCACTGAGTGTCATGAAGGAGAATTAAACAATGAAGACTGTGTGCCCACCGAAGTGATACCATCAGATGCATTCAGTGACTGATTCGTTAAGGCAGATTACATTTGTTAGGATGTGCCTATCAATGAGGTTTAACGATACGACAGCGGTTACTTGTAAACAAATACACTTTCGTCCACTGGTCTTCTTGAGGAACAGTGCTTATCCGCATGGAGTCCAGTCTGGATCAGGGTTTCGTAAAATCCTTTATCTGCATCTCTATATCACCAAAACACTAGGAGAACGCAGTTCCATGCTTTTGACTTTCGAACAAACCACAAAGCTGTCCAGGCGTGAAATGTTGCCAAACTGCACAGAAGCTTTCATAAAGTGGATCCGCATGAATTGTACTATACTGGAAGTTAGCTACACGATCCACTCGTTTGGGCGTAACGTTAAGATGGAATATGTTTGATTAGTACTTACGTCGTGGGTGGCTACGTTCGTTCGGTTGCGTGCGTGAGCCAGTTCGGAATTGCTTGGGACGTTGATTAATAGGAGTTGATCGTTTTGGATGGGCGTTCGCCGGGTACATTATGCGTTGTTTTCTTACGATATATTTCGCCCTTGCCGCGGTAGAAGTACGGTCGCGGATGGCGTTTCTGCTGTCCGTTTTGAGGTTGTTGAGTTGGTGTGATACGGTTGTTGTTGACACAATGGTACGGAGTGATTAGATTTCGATTAATAAGCGATATTTTGACGGTTCCGAACAATGCGTATTTTATAAATGGATGGCGTGGGATGCCGGTCTGGAATAGGGAACGGCGGGACATGCGTTCGTGAAGCGGATCGGTGGTCGCGTCATACGATTTAGGTCGCGACCCGTTGAGGGCAACAGGCCCGTGGCCCAATGGTAGAGCGATTCGACTCCAAATACCAGATGTCGCGGTTCCGAATCCACAGGTGCGCTACACTTGGGATTGGGTATGACTGGCTGATGACAGCTAATATAGCCAGAAATTGCCATATTGGTCTCCCTTGCCTTTGTCGGTTCCATTTCATCATATGCTACACGTCACTATGCGACCGCTTGCGACAGCTCTTACGAGCTCCAGGGCACAACGGAACATGCATGTATCCTTAAGCAGATCAGTGAGCCCCACACTATCATCATATTCCCGATCACAACCGACAAAACAACGAGCCCGTGGCTCAATGGTAGAGCGTTCGACTCAAATACCAAAAGTCGCGGGTTCGAATCCCAGGTGTGCCACACTTGAGATTGGGTATGTCTCCCCGATGACGGCTTATAAGCCAGAAATGGCCATTCCGATTTCCCTTGTCTTTGTCGGTTCCATTTCATCATATGCTTTACGTCAATATGCGACCGCTTGCGAGGGCTCTAGTCTAAGCTCCAGGGCACAACGGAACATACATGTTCCTTAAGCAGATCGGTGAGCCCCACACAATTATAATATTTCCGATAACAACCAACAAAACAACCAGCCCGTTGCTCAATGGTAGAGCGTTCGACTCAAATACCAAAGGTTGCGGGTTCGAATCCCAGGTGTGCAACACTTGGGATTGGGTATGATCTGGCAGATGACGGCTTATATAGCCAGAAATGGCCATTCCGGTCTCCTCTTGTCTTTGTCTGGTTTCCATTTTCATCCTATGCTACACGTCGCTATGCGACCGACCTGCGAGGCTCTAGTCTGAGCTCCAGGGCACAACGGAACATACATCGTTCCTTAAAGCAGATCAGGTGAGCCCCACACACTATCATCATATTCCCGATCACAACCGACAAAACAACGAGCCTGTGGCTCAATGGTAGAGCGTTCGACTCGAATACCAAAGGTCGTGGGTCCGAATCCAAGGTGTGCCACACTTGGGATTGGGTATGTCTCTCCGATGACGGCTTATAAAGCGAGGTATATGGACAGGTTTCGATTTCACGATGGGCTTTCCGGAACAGAGTCCACGGTCATCGTAGATGCTAAACAGTGCTCATGCGCCTTGCGTCATGATAGCGCTAGCTCCGAGCACCATGGCCCAACGGAACATGCGTGTTTAGGCCGTAAGCGGATCGGTGAGCGCGCGCTGTCGGCGTACGTTTCCCGATCGCGACCGGGCCAGAGCTGACGGGACTCGTTGTCTACCGGTGAGCGTTCGGGCTCCAGAGTACGAGGTTCGCGGGTTTGGGTCCCAGGCGCCACACTTTGGATCGTGGCGACGATCGTTGATGACGGCGAGAGCAAGAAATGGCCATTCAGGTCTACTCTGTATCGTGTCGGTTTCATGGGACAGAACAGAGTGCTACACGTCAGCTATGCGACTGCTGCGCGGGACGTGATTAGTCCAGACTCCAGGGCACGGCGGGGCAGACGTGTGGCTTAGGCGGATCGGTGAGCCCCACACTGTCATCATATTCCCGATGACAACCGATAAACGACGAGCCCGTGGCCCAAATGGTAGAGGCAGTTCGACTCCAAATACCAAAGGTCGCGGGTTCAAATCCCAGGTGTGCCACACTTGGGATTGGGTATGACTGGCTGATGACAGCTAATAAGCCAGAAATGGCCATTCCGGTCTCCCTTGCCTTTGTCAGTTCCATTTCATCATATGCTACACGTCACTATGCGACCGCCTGCAGCGGGCTCTGAGTCTCAGCTCAGGGCACAACGGAACATACATGTTTCCTTAAGCAGATCAGTGAGCCCCACACTATCATCATATTCCCGATCGAAAACCGACAAAACAACGAGCCCGTGGCTCCAATGGTAGAGACGTTCGACTCAAATACCAAAGGTCACCGGTTGGATTCCCAGGTGTGCCACACTTGGGATTGGGTATGACTGGCTGATGACGGCTAATAAGCCAGAAATGGCCATTCCGGTCTCCCTTGCCTTTGTCGGTTCCATTTCATCATATGCTACACGTCACTATGCGACCGCCTGCGAGGGCTCTAGTCTGAGCTCCAGGGAACAACGGAGCATACATGTTCCTTAAGCAGATCAGTGAGTCCCACACTTTCATCATATTCCCGATCACAACCGACAAAACAACGAGCCCGTGGCTCAATGGTAGAGCGTTCGACTCAAATACCAAAGGTTGCGGGTTGGAATCCCAGGTGTGCCACACTTGGGATTGGGTATGATCTGGCTGATGACGGCTAATAAGCCAGAAATGGCCATTCCGGTCTCCCTTGTCTTTATCGGTTCCATTTCATCATATGCTACACGTCACAATGCGACTGCTTGCGAGGGCTCTAGTCTAAGCTCCATGACACAACGGAACATACATGTTTCCTTATGCAGATCAGTGAGCCCCACACTTTCATCATATTTCCGATCACAACTGACAAAACCCGAGCCCGTGGCTCAATGGTAGAGCGTTTAACTCAAATACCAAAAGTCACGGGTTCGAATCCCAGGTTTGCCACACTTGGGATTGGGTATGACTGGCTGATGACGGCTAATAAGCAAAAAATGGTCATATTGGTCTGCTTGTCTTTGACGGTTCCATTTCATCCTATGCTACACCTCGCTATGCGACCGATTTGAGGGCTCTAGTCTGAGCTCCAGGGCACAATGGAACATACATGTTCCTTAAGCAGACCGGTGAGCCACACACTATCATCATATTCCGGATCACAACCGACAAAACAACGAGCCCGTGGCCCAATGGTAGAGCGTTCGACTCAAATACCAATGGTCGTGGGTTCGAATCCCAGGTGTGCCACACTTGGGATTGGGTATGACTGGCTGATGACAGCTAATAAGCCCGGGAAATAGTCGATTCCGGTCTCCCTTGTCTTTGCTGGTTTCCATTTCATCATATGCTACACGTCACTATGCGACCGCCTGCGAGGGCTCTAGTCTGAGCTCCAGGGAACAATGGAACAAAACTGTTCCTTAAGCAGATCGGTGAGCCCCACACTATCATCATATTCCCGATGACAACCGACAAAACAACGAGCATGTGGCTCAATGGTAGAGCGTTCGACTCAAATACCAAATGTCACGGGTTCGAATTTCAGGTGCCACACATGAGATTGGGAATGACTGGCTGATGATGGCGAATAAGCCAGAAATGGCCATTCCGGTCTCCCTTGTCTTTGACGGTTCCATTTCATCCTATGCTTCACCTCGCTATGCGACCGCCTGCGAGGGCTCTAGTCTGAGCTCCAGGGCACAACGGAACATACACGTTCCTTAAGCAGATCGGTGAGTCCCACACTTTCATCATATTCCCGATCACAACCGACAAATCAACGAGCTAGTGGCCCAATGGTAGAGCGTTCGACTCAAATACCAAATGTCACTGGGTTCGAATTTCAGGTGTGCCACACATGAGATTGGGAATGACTGGCTGATGATGGCGAATAAGCCAGAAATGGCCATTCCGGTCTCCCTTGTCTTTGACGGTTCCATTTCATCCTATGCTTCACCTCGCTATGCGACCGCCTGCGAGGGCTCTGAATCTGAGCTCCAGGGCACAACGGAACATACACGTTCCTTAAGCAGATCGGTGAGTCCCACACTTTCATCATATTCCCAATCACAACCGACAAAACAACGAGCCCGTGGCCCAATGGTAGAGCGTTCGACTCAAATACCAAAGGTCGCGGATTCGATCCCAAGTCTGCCACACTTGGGACTGGGTATGACTGGCTGATGACAGCTAATAAGCCAGAAATTGCCATTCCGGTCTCCCTTGCCTTTGTCGGTTCCATTTCATCATATGCTACACGTCACTATGCGACTGCTTGCGACAGCTCTTGTCTAAGCTCCATGGCACAACGGAGCATACATGTATATTAAGCAGATCGGTGAGCCCCACACTATCATCATATTCTTGATCACAACTGACAAAACAACAAGCCCGTGGCTCAATGGTAGAGCGTTCGACTCAAATACCAAAAGTCGCGGGTTCGAATCCCAGGTGTGCCACACTTGAGATTGGGTATGTCTCCCCGATGACGGCTTATAAGCCAAAAATGGCCATTCCGATTTCCCTTGTCTTTGTCAGTTCCATTTCATCATATGCTTTACGTCAATATGCGACCGCTTGCGAGGTCTCTAGTCTAAGCTCCAGGGCACAACGGAACATGCATGTTCCTTAAGCAGATCGGTGAGCCCCACACTATCATCATATTCCCGATGATAACCGACAAAAAAACGAGCCCGTGGCCCAATGGTAGAGCGTTCGACTCAAATATTAAAGTTCACCGGTTGGATTCCCAGGTGTGCCACACTTGGGATTGGGTATGACTGGCTGATGACGGCTAATAAACCAGAAATGGCCATTCCGGTCTCCCTTGCCTTTGTCGGTTCCATTTCATCATATGCTACACGTCACTATGCGACCGCCTGCGATGGGCTCTAGTCTGAGCTCCAGGGAACAACTAGACATGCATGTTCCTTAAGCAGATCAGTGGAGTCCCACACTTTCATCATATTCCCGATCACAACCGACAAATCAACGAGCTAGTGGCCCAATGGTACAGCGTTCGACTCAAATACCAAAGGTCGCGGGTTCTAATCCCAGGTGTGCCACACTTGGGATTGGGTATAACTGGCTGATGACAGCTAATAAGCCAGAAATGGCCATTCCGGTCTCCCTTGCCTTTATCGGTTCCATTTCATCATATGCTACACGTCACTATGCGACCGCCTGCGAGGGCTCTAGTCTGAGCTCCAGGGAACAACGGAGCATACATGTTCCTTAAAGCAGATCAGTGAGTCCCACACTTTCATCATATTCCCGATCACAACCGACAAAACAACGAGCCCGTGGCTCAATGGTAGAGCGTTCGACTCAAATACCAAAGGTTGCGGGTTGGAATCCCAGGTGTGCCACACTTGGGATTGGGTATGTCTCCCCGATGACGGCTTATAAGCCAGAAATGGCCATTTCGATTTCCCTTGTCTTTTTCGGTTCCATTTCATCATATGCTACACGTCACAATGCGACTGCTTGCGAGGGCTCTAGTCTAAGCTCCATGACACAACGGAACATACATGTTTCTTACGCAGATCAGTGAGCCACACACTTTCATCATATTTCCGATCACAACCGACAAAAAAACGAGCCCGTGGCTCAATGGTAGAGCGTTTAACTCAAAAACCAAAAGTCACGGGTTCGAATCCCAGGTTTGCCACACTTGGGATTGGGTATGACTGGCTGATGACGGCTAATAAGCAAAAAATGGTCATATCGGTCTGCTTGTCTTTGACGGTTCCATTTCATCCTATGCTACACCTCGCTATGCGACCGATTTGAGGGCTCTAGTCTGAGCATCAGGGCACAATGGAACATACATGTTCCTTAAGCAGACCGGTGAGCCACACACTATCATCATATTCCGGATCACAACCGACAAAACAACGAGCCCGTGGCCCAATGGTAGAGCCTTCGACTCAAATACCAATGGTCGTGGGTTCGAATCCCAGGTGTGCCACACTTGGGATTGGGTATGACTGGCTGATGACAGCTAATAAGCCTGAAATGGTCATTCCGGTCTCCCTTGTCTTTGCTGGTTCCATTTCATCATATGCTACACGTCACTATGCGACCGCCTGCGAGGGCTCTAGTCTGAGCTCCAGGGAACAATGGAACAAAACTGTTCCTTAAGCAGATCGGTGAGCCCCACAAAATTATAACTTTTCCGATAACAACCAACAAAACAACCAGCCCGTTGCTCAATGGTAGAGCGTTCGACTCAAATACCAAAGGTTGCGGGTTTGAATTCCAGGTGTGCAACACTTGAGATTGGGTATGTCTGGCTGATGACGGCTCATTAGCCAGAAATGGCCATTCCGGTCTCCCTTATCTTTGTCTTTTTCATTTTATCATATGCTACACGTCACTATGCGACCGCCTGCGAGGGCTCTAGTCTGAGCTCCATGGCCCAACGGAACATACATGTTCCTTAAGCAGATCGGTGAGCCCCACACTATCATAATATTCCCGATCACAACCGACAAAACAACGAGCCCGTGGCTCAATGGTAGAGAGTTTGACTCAAATACCAAAGGGCTCGTGTTCAAAACCCAGGTGTGCCACACTTGGGATTGGGTATGACTGGCTGAAGACGGGTTATAAGTTAGAAATGGCCATTCCGGTCTCCCTTTTCTTTGTCGGTTCTATTTCATCATATGCCACATGTCACTAAGCGACCGCCTGCGAGGACTCTAGTCTGAGCTCAAGGTCGCAACGGAACATACATGTTCCTTAAGCAGATCGGTGAGCCCCACACTATCATCATAATCCTGATCACAACCGACAAAACAACGAGCCCATGGCTCAATGGTAGAAAGCGTTCGACTCAAATACCAGGTCTCGGGTTCAGAATCCCAGGATGTGCCACAGCTTGGGATTGGGTATGACTGGCTGATGACGGCTTATAAAGCCAGAAATGGCCATTCCGGTCTCCCTTGTCTTTTGTCGGTTCCATTTCATCATATGCTACACGTCGCTATGCGACCGCCTGCGAGGTCTCTAGCTCGAGCTCCAGGGCACAACGGAACATACATGTTCCTTTGTAGCAGATCGCTGAGCCCCACGCTATCATAATATTTCGATCACAACCGACAAAACAACGAGCCCGTGGCTCAATGGTGAGAGCGTTCGACTCAAATATCAAAAGGTCGCGGGTTCAGATCCCAGAGTGTGCCACACTTTGGGATTGGGGGTATGACTGGCTGATGACGGCTAATAAGCCAGAAAATGGCCATTCCGGTCTCCCTTTTGTCTTTGTCGGTTCCATTTCATCATATGCCATACGTCGCTATAGCGACCGCCTGCGAGGGCTCTAGTCTGAGCTCCAGGTCGCTGACTGGAACATACATGTTCTTAAGCAGATCGGTGAGCCCCACACTATCATCATATTCCTGATCACAACCGACAAAACAACGGGCCCGTGGCTCAATGGTAAAAGCGCCGATTCAAAAACCAAAGGTCGCGGAGTTCAAATCCAGGTAGTGCCACACTTGGGATTGGGTATGACTGGCTGATGACGGCTGAGCCAGAAAATGGACATTCCGGTTTTCCTTGTCTTTGTCGGTTCCATTTCATCATATGCTACGTCGCATGCGGTCGCTGCTGAGGGCTCTTGTCTGAGCTCCAGGGGCACAACGGAACATGCATGTCCCTTAAGCGAATCGGTGGCCCACACTATCATCATATTCCCGATCACAGCCGACAAAACAACGAGCCCGTGGCTCAATGGTAGACGTTCGAGCTCAAATACCAAAGGTCGCGGGTTCAGAGTCCAGATTGTGCCACGCTGGGATTAGGTATGACTGGCTGATGACGGCTAATAAAGCCAGAAATGGCCATTCAGTCTCCCTTGTCTTTGTCGGTTCCATATCATCATATGCTAGCACGTCGCATGCGAACGCCTGCGAGGGCATCTAGTCTGAGCTCCAGGGCACAACCGGAACATACATGTTCCCTTAAACAGATCAGTTGGCCCACACTATCATCATATTCCCGATCACAGCCGACAAATCAGCGAGGCCCGCTGGCTCAATGGTGGGAGCGTTCGAGCTCAAGTACAAAGGTCACGGGTTCGAGATCCAGGTTTTGCCACGCTAGGATTTGTGTATGACTGGCTGATGAGCTGGCTAATAAGCCAGAAATGGCCTATTCGGTCTCCCTTGTCTTTTGTCGGTTCCATTTATCAGCTCATGCTCACGTCGCTATAGCGACCGCCTGCGAGGGCTATAGTCTGAGCTCAAGGGTGCAACGGAACATACATGTTCCCTTAAGCAGATCAGTTAGCCCCACACTATCATCATATTCCCGATCACAACCGACAAAACAACGAGCCTCGTAGGCTCAATGGTAGAGACGTTTGACTCAAATATCAGGTCGCGGGTTCAAATCCCAGGTGTGACACACTGGGATTGGGTATGATACTGGCTGATGACGGCTAATGAAGCCAGACAATGGCCCTTCGGTCTCCGTTGTCTTTGTCTGTGCATTTCATCATATGCTACCACATCACGCAATGCGACCGCCTGCGAGGGCATAGATCCTGGCAAATCACGAGGGCACAACAGGACATACGCATGTCCTTATAGCCGATCGTTGGCCCACACACTATCATCATATTCCAGATCACAACCGATAAATCAAAAAGACTGAGGCTCAATGCAAGATAGATTGACTCAAATATCAAAGGTCGTGGTTTCGAATCCCATGTATGCCACACTTGGGTTTGGTAATGACTGGCTGATGTTGGCTTATAATCCATAAATGGCCATTCCGGTCTCCCTTGTCTTTGTCGGTTCCTTTTCATCAAATGCTACACGTTGCTATGCGACCACCGCCAAAGGAGCTCAAGTCAAAGCTCAGAGGCAAGAACGGAACAAATATCCAGCAAACAGATCGGTGAACTAGAACTATCATCAGCTACGTCACAACCGACAAAACAACAAGCCCGTGGCTCAGTGGGTAGAGAGTTTGACACGAATGCCAAATTTCGTGGGTTCAAGTTGGAGTGGGCCACTTGGGAATGAATATGACTGGCTGATGACGGCTAATGTGAGCCAGAAATGGACATTCCGGTTTTCCTTGTCTTTGCACGATGGGTTCCGGAACTAAAATCCGGGTAACGCGTTAGCGGTGGCGGTTAGCGGGGATGGCGTCGCGAACCGAGGACGGGGACGTGCGTATTCGTAGGCCAGATCGGTTGTTGCACTTTGTCGTCGTGGTCACGTGGAGCCCAGAATGGCGGTGATGGCGGTATTGGTGGGGTTTGGGCTCGAGTACCCAGGATGGCGTTCCAGAGTCGGGTGAATTTTGGTAGGTGGCGGTTCAGGTTGATTAAAATTAACGTTGGGTTCCGTTTCAAAGTAAGTAGCTTGCGTAAAGCGGTGCCGAGGCGATCTGAGCTCTAGGAGCGCAACGAATCATACATATTGTCCCTTAAACAGATCAGTTATTACACTATCATCATATTCCCGATCACAACCGACAAATCAACGGAGCCCGCTGCTCAATGATAGAGCGTTCGACTCAAATGCCAAGGTCGCGGGTTCAGTTGGGTTTTCCAAACTTAGGATTTGATATGACTAGCTAATGATGGCTAATAAGCCAGAAATGGCCATTCCGGTCTCCCTTGTCTTTGTCGGTTTCCATTTCCATCATATGCTACACGTCGCTATGGCGACCCACGCCTGCGAGGGCTCTAGTCTGAGCTCCACGAGCACCAACCGGAACATGCACGTATCCCTTAAAGCGAGATCGGTGAGCCCCATACTATCATCATATTCCCGATCGCAACCGACAAACAACGAGGCCCGAGCTCAATGGTAGAAAGCGTTTCGACTCAAATAAAAGGTCGCGGGTTCCGAAGATCCCAGGTGTATTGCCACATGAGTTGGGTATGACTGGCTGATGACGGCTAATAAGCCAGAAATGGCCATTTCCGGTCTCCGCTTGTCTTTGTCGGTTCCATTTCCATCACATGCTAAAGCGTCGCTGCATGCGAGCTTCGCCTGCGAGGGCTCTGAGTCACGGGTCCAGGGCACAACGGAACATGCATGTTCCCTAAGCAGATCGGTTAGCCCACACTATCATCATATTCAGATCACAACGGGTACGAACCGAGCTGAGGCTCAATGCAAGATAGACCTTCGACTCAAATACCAAACGTCGCGGGTTTCGAATCCATGGATACCACACTTGGGATTGGGTAATGACTGGCTGATGACGGCTAATAAGCCAGAAATGGCCATTTCGTCTCCCTTGTCTTTGTCGGTTCCACGTCCATCAAATGCTTACACGTCGCCATGCGAAGCCGCCTGCGAGGAGCTCAAAGTCCTGTGAGCTCAGGGTGAACAGGTTTCTCATATCATAAAACAGATCAGTGGAGCCCAAACTATCATCCTCGATTTACGGTCGCGGCCAGGCCAGAGGCAACTGTTGACCACCGGTGGGTGGGAGTTTTGACACGAGATGCCAGGTTTCGTTGGGTTCCAGGTTGGGTGGATTGCGGGATGGTCTTGATGACAATGGCCGGTTCGATTAATACGTGTTTTGTTGGTTCCGTTTCAAATGCGTGCTGCACGATAAAATTGCTTGCAGGGGAACCGGTCTGAATGCAGGACTTGGCGGGACATGCATGTCCATTTAACAGATCAGTTGGCCCACACTATCATCGTATTTAAACTGCAACCGACAAGAACAACGGATGGACCATTGGTGGGTTTAGAACAAGATTGCCAGGATTAGGGTTTAGAAGTTCGGGACAGGCTTCGGGTTAGCCGGTATGATGACGATAGGCGGTGGTGAACAGGTTATGCAATGTTTGTAAGGTTCCATTTCATCATATGCTACGTCAGAAACGCGACCACCTGCGAGGGCATAGTCTGAGCTCACAAGAATACAACGGAACCATGTCCCTTACGCAGATCGGTTAGCCCACACTATCATCATTCCCGATCACAACCGACAAAAACAACAGGCCCGTGGCTCAATGGTAGACGTTCGACTCAAATGCAAAGGTCGCGGGTTCGAAATACCAGGTGCTGCCACTTGGGATTCGGGTATGACTGGCTGATGACGGCTAATAAGCCAGAAATGGCCATTCCGGTCTCCCTTGTCTTTGTCGGTTCCATTTCATCATATGCTACACGTCGCAATGCCGACCGCCTGCGGGGCTCTAGTCCTGAGCTCCAGGGCACAACAAGGAACATACATGTTCATTTAGCGAGATCGGTAGGCCCACACTATCATCGTAATTCCCGAGCACAACCGACAAAAAACAACGAGGCCCGTGGCTCAATGGTAGACGTTCGACTCAAATACACAAAGGTCGCGGGTTCGAATCCCAGGTGTGCCACACGTGGGATTTCGGGTATGACTGGCTCATGACGGCTAATAAGCCAGAAATAGCCATTCAGTCTCCCTTGTCTTTGTGGGTTCCATTTCATCCGATACTACGCGTCAGGCGACCACCTGCGAGGGGCTATAGTCCTGAGCTCTAGGGCACAACGGAACGACTACATGTCGCTGCGCAGATCAGTTATTACTATCATCATATTCACAGTCACAACCGACAAAAGATCGAGCCTGAGCCCTAATGGTGCGTTTCGACTCAAATACGAGGAGTCGTGGGTTTCGAAATCGAGTGGGCCACACATGGGATTGGGAATATTGGCTCTGATGACGGCTAATAAAGCCAGAAAATGGCGTCCGGTCTCCCTTGTCTTTGTCGGTTCCATTTCAATCATATGCTACACACGTCGCAATGCGACCGCCTGCGAGGGCTCTGAGTCTGTGCTCCTAGGGCACAACCAGAACATACATGTCCATTTAACAGATCAGTTGGCCCACACTTATCATCCTTATTCCCAAGCACAACCGACAAAACAACGAGCCGTTGCTCAACCGGTGGTGGGTGGTTTGGGCTTGGTACTTGGGGTCAGGGTTTAGAAGTTCGGGTTTCCAGGCGGGTTTGTGACGACATGTTGACAATAAAGGCGGTACCGGGGTCGCTACGATGACGTGGGTTTCCGTTTCGTCTCGCTGTGCTTGCGTCGAGGGCGTTATAACGAGGGGCTGTGGTCACGAACAAGGGCGCAGCGGAACATGCGTGATGCGCGGATCGGTTGGCGTACTGTCGTCGTACGGTCGCGTGGGCAAGGTCGGGCGCAGGTATTGGGGTTTGGAAGCTCAGAATGCGAAGGGTCGTGGGTTCCGTCCTGGGTGGGCCGCACGTGGGTTGGACGATGTCGCGTTACGACATTGGTAGTAGTAGGTTAATGGCGGTAACGATGGGACAGACATTAAACATATCGCAATGCGACCACCTGCGAGGGCTATAGTCAGGCTCCAGGGGCTATAACGGAACATGCATGTCCTTAAGCCGATCAGTTGGCCCACTATCATCATGTTCCCGATGCAACCGACGAAAACAGCGAGGCCCAATGCGCAATGGTAGAGTTTGACTCCAAATCACCAAAGGCTCAGGTTCAAATCCAAATTAGATTTACTTGTGATTCTGGGTATGACTGGCTGATGACAACATAAGCCAGAAATGGCAATTCCGGTGTCCCTTATTGGTTTCCATTTCATCATCGCAATCTATAATACGAACATACCGATCAAGTCCTGAGCTCTTGGGCACAACGGAACATACATGTCCATAAACAGATCGGATAGCCCACACTATAATCATATTCCCGATCACAACCGACAAAAGAACGAGCCCGTGGCTCAAAGGAGCGCGTTCGACTCAAACTGCCAAAAGATCGCAGGTTCGAATCCCAGGTGTGTGCCACACTGGGGATTAGGTTATGACTGGCTGATGACGGCTAATAAGCCAGAAGCGGCGATTTCAATTCTCCGATAACTGTCAGTGTTATCATATATGCTACGTCGCTGTAAAGCCGCCTGCGAGGAGCCTCTGAGTTCAAGCACAACGGAACTATACCTGTTCCATGGAGGTCAATTAGGCCACACTTTCATCATATTCCCGATCACAACCGACAAAACAACAGGCCCGTGGCTCGATGATGAGTCACGTTTGATAAACACCAAAGGTCGCAGATTCGATCAAATTATTGCGCGCAGGATTTGGTATGAAACTGGCTGATGACGGCAAATAAGCCAGAAATGGCAATTCCAGTCTCCCTTGTCTTTGTCGGTTCCATTTCATCGCACTACTGCACACACATCGCTATGTGACCGCCTGCAAGGCTTAGAGTCTGAGCTTTAGTGCACAACGAGACGCATACATGTTCTTTACGCAGAGTTGGTTGGCCCCACACCATCATCATATTCAGATCACAACCGACAAAACAAACGAGACTGAGGGCTCAATGGTAGGAATTTTGACTCCAAATACCAAAGGTCGATGGGCTTTCGGATCGGGTGTCGCCCGCACTGGGATAGTGAATTATGACTGGTACGGCTTATCAGGCCGAAATGGCCATTTCCGGGGCTCCACATGTCTTTGCTGTCGGTTCCGGCATTTGTATGCTGCTGCGATCGCTGATGCAGTGCTGGCAAGGGCTTTCGGTCGGGTTCGGGGCACGATGAGGACGCCACGCCATGCTCGTAGAAGCGGATCGGTGAGCGCGCGCTGCCGTTGTATTCCCGTCACGCGACGATAGACAAAACGAGCCCGTGTGGCTCAGAGGAAGTCACGTCGGCTACAAACCAGCACCGAAAGTCATGCGGGTTCCGAGCAGCGGGTGTGCCACACTTGGGTTTGGGTGTGAATGGCTGGTGATGACGTAGGCAGAGAAAGTGGCATTTCCGGTTAGTCAAATTGACGATGTGGTTTAAGACGCAAATTTCAGCGTATGCTACGCGTTTGCTGGAGCGGGATATGCGTTCCGAGACGTTTGGACGACATAGAACGTTCCAGCCAGCGGAATCGGTGAGGCCCACACTATCATTATATTCCTGAAGTCCCAACCGACAAAACAACGAGGCCCATTGAAACCAAGGTGAAAGCGTTAGAGAGCTCAAACATCAAAGGATCGACGGAACCAGTCCAGGTGTACTACACATACGGGTTTGGGTATGACTGGCTGATGACGGCTAATAAGCTTAAAATGGCCATTCCGGTCTCCCTTGTCGTTGTCGGTTCCATTTCATCATATGCTACGTCGCTATGCGACTATCTGCGATGAGCTCTAGTCTGAGCTCCTAGGGCACTGGAACATACATGTTCCTTAATCAGATTAGTGAGCCCACACTATTCATCATATTCCCGATCACAACCGACAAAACAAAGAGCCCGTAGCTCAATGGTAGAGCGTTCGACTCAAAAGCCATTGGTCGCGGGTTCGAATCACAAGTATGCCTTACTTGGGTTTGGGTATGAAACTGAGCTGATGACGGGCTAATAAAGTAGTAGCCATTCTGGTCTCCGTTGTCGTTGTCGGTTCCATTTCATCATATGCTACACGTCCCTATGCGACTGCATTCGAGGGGCTCGTACATGTCGAATCCAGGGCACAACGGAACGAAAAATATTCCTGAAGGGCACATCGTTGGAGCCCCACACTATCATCATGTTCCCTATCACAACCGTCAGAAACTGCGAGACCTTGGCTCAATGGTAGGAGCGTTCGACTCAAATACCAAAGGTCGCGGGTTCGAATCCCAGGTTATTCGTCGCATGGGATTGGGTATGACTGGCTGGTTACGAAACTATTAATAGCCAGAAATGGCCATTCCGGTCTCCCCTTGTCGTTGTCGTTCCGTGTCATCATATGGCTGCACGTCGCTATGCAGCCGCCTGGGAGGGCTGCAGTCCTGACCCCCAGGGCTGTGCGAGCATCCATGTTTCCGTTGTGCGGATTGGTGACGCACTTCTCTAAAATCATACGTCGATCACAACCAAAAGGCACGAACAACGGGCCCATGGCTCACGCGAAAGCTCGGTTTGGCTCCGTATACCAGGGGACGCGTGTTCGGATCGGGTGTGTGCACTTGGGTTTGAGGGTATGACTGGATGGAGTGGTGAGCATCAGCCAGATGGCCGTTCAGGATCTCGCCATGGTTCGTCGGGTTCCGTTTCGTCATGTGCTGCGAATCAGCTGCGCTGCTGCGGACGCTAGTCTGAGTTCAATGGCACGCTAAAGGCACGCGTGTTCACTGGGCACGGAACGGTGGGCCCGCACTGTTTCGTCATGTGTCCGTCACCACTCAGGCAGATCGGCGGGCCGTGGCTCGAGGTAGGAACGTTCGGAGCTCAGAGCCAAAGCACGCGGGTTTCCGATCGGGTGTGCTGCACGCGTTGGGTATGACTGGGCTGATGACGGCTTATGAGCGAGAGGTCCGTCATCTTCGCCCGACTTTATCGGTTTCGTTTCATCTTATGCTATGCACGTCACTATGCGTACGGGACTCGAAAGGCTGTGTTCAGACAGGTGGGCGTACGTGACATGTTCTTTAAAGCGAATCGGTGAGCACACTATCATCATATTCCCAAACACAACCGGCGTAACAACGAGGCCCGTGGCTCAATGGTAGAAACGTTCAACTCAAATTCAAAGGTCAAGGGGTTCGAAAGCAGGTGTTCCACACCTGGGTTTGGGTATGGCTGGCTGATGACGGCTAATAAGCCAGAAATGGCCATTCCGGTCTCCCTTGTCGTTGTCGGTTCCATTTCATCATATGCTACACGTCGCTATGCGACTGCCTGCGAGGAGCTCTAGTCTGAGCTCAAGACACAACGGAACATACATGTTCCTTAAGCAGATTGGTGAGCCCCACACTATCATTATATTCCCGATCACCACCGAAAAATCCACGAGCCCGTGGCTCAAAGGTAGAACGTTCGACTCAAGCACCAAAGCTCGCTGGTTCGAATCCCAGGTGTGCCACACTTGGGATTGGGTATGAATGGCTGATGACGGCTTATAAGCAAGAAATTCCGATCTCCCTTGTCTTTATCGGTTCCATTTCATCATATGCTACACGTCCCTATACGACCGCCTTCGAGGGCTTCTGTCTGAGCTCAAGGGCACAACGGAACAAAAATATTCCTTAAGCAGATCGGTGAGGCCCACTATCATCATGTTCCCCTATCACAACCAAATCAAAACCACGAGACCGTGGCTCAATGGTAGAGCGTTCGACTCAAATACCAAAGGTCGCGGGGTTCGAAACCGAGTGTGCAACAATTGGGTTAGTATGACTGTCTGATGACAGCTAATAAGCCAGAAATGGCCATTCCGGTCTCCCTTGTCGTTGTCCGGTTCCATTTCATCATATGCTACGCGTCGCTATGCGACTGCCTGCGAGGAGCTCTAGTCTGAGCTCCAGAATACAACGGAACATACATTTTCCTCTATGCAGATTGGTGGAGCCTCACTATCATCATATTCCCGATCACAACCGACAAAAACAACGAGCCCGCGGCTCAAAGGAGGAAACGTCGGACGCAAAATACAAAAATATTGCGGGTTCGAATCCCAGGGTGCCACACTTGGGATAGGGTATGACTGGCTGGGTGTCGGCTAATAAGCGAGAAATGGCCATTCCGGTCTCCCTTGTCGCTGGGTTCCGTTTCATCATATGCTACACGTTACTATGCGACGCCTTTGGCGGGGACTCTAGTTTGGGGTTCAAGGAGCATTAAAACATGGATGTTCCTAAGCAGGCGATCGGTGAGCCCCCACACTATCATTATATTCCCGATCACAACCGACAATACAATGAGCCCGTGGCTCCGAGGAGTGCTCGTCAAATACCAAAGATCGCGGGTTCGAAACGCAGGTGTGCCACACTTGGTTTTGGGTGTGACTGGCTGATGACGGCATATAGGCAGAAAGTGATGGCCATTCCGGTCTCCCTGTGTTTTGTCAGTTCCATAAATCATATACACGTTGCTTTTCGACCGCTTAGGACTCTGGTTTGAGGTTTAAGGAACATTGAAACATAGATGTTCCTTAAGCAGCGGTGAGCCCCACACTATCATTATATTCTCGTCGCGGCTCGACAAAAGGCAACGTGCCCGTTGCGTAATGGTAGAGCGTTCGACTCAAACACCACATTTCGCGGGTTCGAATCCCAGGTGTGCCACACTTGGTATTGGGTATGACTGGCTGATGACGGCTAATAAGCCAGAAATGGCCATTCCGGTCTCCCTTATCGTTGTCGGTTCCATTTCATCATATGCTACACGTCGCTATGCGACTGCCTGCGAGGGCTCTAGTCTGAGCTCCAGGGCACAACGGAACATACATGTTCCTTAAGCAGATTGGTGAGCCCCACACTATCATTATATTCCCGGTCACCACCGAAAAATCAACGAGCCCGTGGCTCAAAGGTAGAACGTTCGACTCAAGCACCAAAGCTCGCTGGTTCGAATCCCAGGTGTGCCACACTTGGGATTGGGTATGAATGGCTGATGACGGCTTATAAGCGAGAAATTCCGATCTCCCTTGTCTTTATCGGTTCCATTTCATCATATGCTACACGTCCCTATACGACCGCCTTTGAGGGCTTCTGTCTGAGCTCAAGGGCACAACGGAACAAAAATATTCCTTAAGCAGATCGGTGAGCCCCACACTATCATCATATTCCCTATCACAACCGTCAAAACCACGAGACCGTGGCTCAATGGTAGAGCGTTCGACTCAAATACCAAAGGTCGCGGGTTCGAAACCCAGGTGTGCCACAGTTGGGTTTGGGTATGACTGGCTGATGACGGCTAATAAGCCAGAAATGGCCATTCCGGTCTCCCTTGTCGTTTGTCGGTTCCATTTCATCATATGCTACACGTCGCTATGCGACTGCCTGCGAGGGCTCTAGTCTGAGCTCCAGAGCACAACGGAACATACATTTTCCTTATGCAGATTGGTGAGCCCCACACTACTCATCATATTCCCGATCACAACCGACAAAACAACGAGCCCGCGGCTCAAAGGAAGAGCGTTTGACGCAAATACAAAATATCGCGGGTTCGAATCCCAGGGGTGCCACGCTTGGGATAGGGTATGACTGGCTGATGACGGCTAATAAGCAAGAAATGGCCATTCCGGTCTCCCTTGTCTTTGTCAGTTCCATTTCATCATATGCTACACGTTACTATGCGACCGCTTGCGAGGACTCTAGTTTGAGTTCAAGGGAACATTGAAACATAGATGTTCCTTAAGCAGATCGGTGAGCCCCACACTATCATTATATTCCCGATCACAACCGACAAAACAACGAGCCCGTGGCTCAAAGGTAGAGCCTTCGACTCAAATACCAAAGATCGCGGGTTCGAAACACAGGTGTGCCACACTTGGGTTTGGGTATGACTGGCTGATGACGGCATATAAGCAAGAAATGGCCATTCCGGTCTCCCTTGTCTTTGTCAGTTCCATTTCATCATATGCTGCACGTTACTTTTCGACCGCTGCGAGGGAGCTCTGAGTCTGAGTCTAAGGGGCACATTAAAACATAGATGTTCCTTAAGCAGATCGGTGAGCCCCACACTATCATTATATTCCCGATCACAACCGACAAAACAACGTGCCCGTGGCGTAATGGTAGAGCGTTCGACTCAAACACCAAAGTTCGCGGGTTCGAATCCCAGGTGTGCCACACTAGTGATTGGGTATGACTGGCTGATGACGGCTAATAAGCCAAAAATGGCCATTCCGGTCTCCCTTGTCGTTGTCGGTTCCATTTCATCATATGCTACACGTCGCTATGCGACCGCCTGCGAGGGCTCTAGTCTGAGTTCAAGAGCACATTGAAACATACATGTTCCTTAAGCAGATTGGTGAGCCCCACACTATCATCATATACCCGATCACCACCGACAAATCAACGAGCCCCTGGCTCAAAGGTAGAACGTTCGACTCAAACACCAAAGCACGCGGGTTCAAATCCCAGGTGTGCAACACTGGGGATTGGGTATGACTGGCTGATGACGGCTTATCAGCAAGAAATTTCCGATCTCCCTTGTCTTTATCGGTTCCATTTCATCTTATGCTACACATCACTATGCGGCCGCTTGCGAGGACTCAAGGCTGAGTTAAAGGGCAAATTGAAACATACATGTTCTTTAAGCAGATCAGTGAGCCGCACACTATCATCATATTCCCGATCACCACCGACAAATCAACGAGCCCGTGGCTTAAAGGTAGAAAGTTCGACTCAAGCACCAAAGCTCGCTGGTTTCGAAATCCCAGGTGTGCCACACTAGGGATTGGGTATGAATGGCTGATGACGGCTTATAAGCAAGAAAGCCATTCCGATCTCCCTTGTCTTTATCGGTTCCATTTCATCACTATGCTACACGTCGCTATGCGACCGACCTGCGAGGGGCTCCTAGTCTGCGCTCCAGGGCACAATGGAACAAAAATGTTCCTTAAGCAGATCGAGGAGACCCCACACTTTCATCATATTCCCAATCACAACCGACATAAACAACGAGGCCCGTGGCTCAATGGTAAAGAGCGTTCGACTCAAATAAAAGATCGCGGGTTTCGAAACCCAGGTGTGCCACACTTTTGGGATTGGGTATGACTGGCTGATGACGGCTAATAAGCAAGAAAGTGGCCATTCCGGTCTCCCTTGTCTTTGTCGGGTTCCATACATCATATGCTACACGTTAGCTATGCGACCGCTGCAAGGGACTCTAGTCTGCAGCTCCAGGGCACAACGGAACATACATGTTGCCTTAAGCAGATCTGGTGAGCCCCACACTATCATCATATTCCCGATCACAACCGACAAAACAACGAGCCCGTGGCTCAAAGGAAGTGCGTTTGACGCAAATACAAAATATCGCGGGTTCGAATCCCAGGTGTGCCACAGCTTGGATAGGTATGACTTGCTGATGTCGGCTAATAAGCAAGAAATGGCCATTCCGGTCTCCCTTGTCTTTGTCGGTTCCATTTCATCATATGCTAAACGTTACTTTTCGAACACTTGCGAGGACTCTAGTTTGAGTTCAAGGGAACATTGAAACATAGATATTCCTTAAGCAGGTCAGTGAGCCCCACACTATCATTATATTCCCGATCCCCACCGACAAAATCTACCGAGCCCGTGGCTCAAAGGGAAGTGACGTTCGACGCAAGTACCAAAGGTCGCGGGATTCGAATCAGGTGTGCCACACTTGGGATAGGTATGACTGGCTGATGACGGCTTATAAGAAGATAGCATTCCGGTCTCCCTGTCTTTATCGGTTCCATTTCATCTATATGCTACGTGTCACTATGCGAGCCGCTTGCGAGGACCTCAAGTCTGAGTTCAAGGGCGAATTGAAACATACATGTTCCTTTAAGCAGATCGGTGGAGCCCCACACTATCATTATATTCCCGTAACACAACCGACATAACAACTGAGCCCGTGGCTCAAATGGTAGAGCGTTCGACTCCAAATTCAAAGGTCGCGGGTTCAGAAATCCCAGGTGTGCCACATTTGGGTTTGCGGTATGACTGGCTGATGACGGCTATATAAGCCAGAAATGCCATTCGATCTCCCTTGTCTTTGTCGGTTCCATTTCATCATATGCTACACGTAACTATGCGAGCCGCTTGCGAGGACTCTAGTCTGAGTTCAAGGGCACATTGAAACATACATGTTCATTTAAGCAGATCAGTGAGCCCTACACACTATCATCATATTCCCGATCACAACCGACATAACAACGAGCCCGTGGCTCAATGGTAGAGCGTTCAACTCAAACTACCAAAGGTCGCGGGTTCCGAAGACCCAGGTGTGCCACACTTGGGGTTGCGTATGACTGGCTGATGACGGCTAATAATGCCAGAAATGGCCATTCCGGTCTCCCTTGTCGTTTGTCGGT
>WEDG01001205.1:0-177321 GCA_017591395.1 Schistocephalus solidus | reverse complement strand
CGTTATACCATACATCCGTCATAGATACTAGCTAAAAGCCCAAACACGTGTTCTCGTCGATGTTTCTGATAGCGTGACACAGCAACGAGGGGTTCGGCTCCTCAGTGGCCCCCAGCGTTCTCTGTGTGGTTTCTGGTATATGGACTCAGAGATAATAATCGGGTAAAATAATTTCTGAAATTATTAAGTGCAGGACATGGAGTCAGATGATGTCGGACATGACTTTTTAGGGTCAGACCCGAAATTTCAATGAACATTTGGGTCGAAGACAATCAACCACTGTGGAATAACCACGTAATGCCCATTCTACAAACAAAGTAGTACTACAAGTAGTATGAATCTTATATGGCAAAGACGTTATACCGATTCTTCCGACATAGGTACTAGCTCAAAAGCCCAGACACGTGTTTCGCCGATGTTTCTGATGCTGCGTGACACAGCAAAGAGGGTTTTCGGCTCCTCAGTGGGTCCCCCAGCGTTCTCTATGCGGTTTCTGGCATATGGACTCCAGAGAATAATCGGGGAAATAATTTCTGAAATTATTAAGCGCAGGACATGGAGTCAGGTGATTCGGACATGACTTTTTAGGGTCAGACCCGAAATTTCAATGAACATTTGGGTCGAAGACAATCAACCACTGTGGAATAACCACGTTATGCCCATTCTACAAACAAGAAGTACTACAAGTAGCATGAATCTTATATGGCAAAGACATCATACCATACTTCTGACAAAGATGCTAGCTAAAAGCCCAGACACGTGTTTCGCCGATGTTTCTGATGCTGTGTGACACAGCAACGAGGGGTTTTGGCTCCTCAGTGGGTCACCCAGCGTTCTCTATGCTGTTTCTGGTATATGGACTACAGAGAATAATCGGGTAAAATAATTTCTGAAATTATTAAGTGCAGGACATGGAGTCAGATGATTCGGACATGACTTTTAGGTCAGACCCTGAAATTTCAATGAACATTTGGGTCGAAGACAATCAACCACTGTGGAATAACCACGTAATGCCCATTCTACAAACAAGTAGTACTACAAGTAGTATGAATCTTATATGACAAAGATGTTATACCGTACTCTGCGACAAAGATACTAGCTAAAAGCTCAGACACGTGTTTTCGCCGATGTTTCTGTTGCTGCGTGACACAGCAATGAGGGGTTTGGCTCTCAGTGGGTCCCCCAGCGTTCTCTATGCGGTTTCTGGTATATGGACTCAAGAGAATAATCGGAAATAATTTCTGAAATTACTAAGTGCAGGACATGGAGTCAGATGATTCGGACATGACTTTTTAGGGTCAGACCCGAAATTTCAATAAAAATTTGGGTCGAAGAAAATCAAGCACTGTGGAATAACCACGTTATGCCCATTCTAATAACAAGAAGTACTACAAGTAGTATGAATCTTATATGGCAAAGACATTATACCATACTTCTGACAAAGATACTAGCTAAAAGCCCAGACACGTGTTTCGCCGATGTTTCTGCTGCTGCGTGACACAGCAACGAGGGGTTTGGCTCCTCAGTGGGTCCCCAGCGTTCTCTATGCGGTTTCTGGTATATGGACTCCAGAGAATAATCGGGGAAATAATTTCTGAAATTATTAACTGCAGGACATGGAGTCAGATGATTCGGACATTACCTTTTAGGGTCAGACCCGAAATTTCAATGAACATTTGTGTCAAAGACAATCAACCACTGTGGAATAACCACGTAATGCCCATTCTAACCAAACAAGAAGTACTGCGAGTAGTATGAATCTTATATGGCAAAGACGTTATACCGTACTTGCGACAAAAGTACTAGCTAAAAGCCCAGAAACGTGTTTCGCCGATGTTTCTGTTGCTGCGTGACACAGCAACGAGGGTTTTGGCCTTTCAGTGGGTCCCCAAGCGTTCTCTATGCGGTTTCTGGTATATGGACTCCAGAGAATAACCGGAAAATAATTTCTGAAATTATTTATTGCAGGACATGCATTCAGGTGATTCGGACATGACTTTTAGGGTCAGACCCTGAAATTTCAATGAACATTTGGGTCGAAGACAAATCAACCACTGTGGAATAACCACGTAATGACAATTCACAAACAAGTAGTACTACAAAGTAGTATGAATCTTATATGGCAAAGACATTATACCGTACTCCGACATAGGAACTAGCTAAAAGCCCAGACACGTGTTTTCTGCCGATGTTTCTGCTGCTGCGTGACACAGTCAACGAGGGGTTTTCGGCTCCTCAGTGGGTCCCCCAGCTGTTCTCTATGCGGTTTCTGGTATATGGACTCCAGAGAATAATCGGGGAAATGCTTTCTGAAATTATTATTTGCAAGACCTGAAATCAAATGATTCGGACATTATTTTTAGGGTCAGACCTGAAATTTCAATGAACTTTTGGGTCGAAGACAATCAACCACTGGGGAATAACCACGTAATGCCCATTCTAACCAAACAAGTTGTACTACAAGTCTAATGAATCTTATATGGCAAAGACATTATACCGTACTTCCGACATAGGTACTAGCTTAAAGCCCAGGCGTGTTTCGCCGATGATTTTGCTGCTGCGTGACACAGCAACGAGTAGTTTGGCTCCTCAGTGGGTCCCCAAGCGTTCTCTATGCGGTTTCTGGTATATGGATTCCAGATAATAATCGGGGAAATAATTTCTGAAATTATTTATTGCAGGACCTGGGGTCAGGTGATTTGGACATAACTTTCTAGGGTCAGACCTGAAATGTCAATGAATATTTGGGTCGAAGACAATCAACCACTGTGGAATAACCACGTAATGCCCATTCTTCAAACAAGTAGTACTACAAGTCGTATGAATCTTATATGGGAAAGACATTATACCGTATTTACGACATAGGTACTAGCTTAATGCCCAGACTCGTGTTTTGCCGATGTTTCTGCTGCTGCGTGTCACAGCAACGAGGGGTTCGGCACCTTAGTATGTCCCCCCAGCATTTCTATATATATATATATATATATATATATATATATATATATATATATATATATATATGTATTGAAAAACAGGCATCCCAAGATATTCAATAGAAAAGACGAAATTCTTTGGGAAAAAATAGAAACTTTAATGCGTAAATTTTCGAGACTGGTCCCCCAGCTCGTCGTCAGACTACAGGCAGTGTACAGGAACAATTAATCAATTAACCGTTCGAGACGGAAGCTGACGGATAACTCCCATTTCTGGATGTCCTCGTACATCGGAAAACTGATGGATCACTCCACACCTCAGTTTACCGCAAAGAAACATATTCTGAGGTCATCCTACACTTTGAGAGTAATCATCCTATCTCTCACAAAAGGAGTTCTGTCTACAGTCTCCTAAATCGAGCCAAAACACACTGCTCTGATGAAGAAAGTTATCGAGCAGAAATGAAATACCTATTTAACTTGTTCTCTAAAAACGGATACCCACGTGACTTCGTGTATCGATGTCTAAAAACAACAAGAATCCAAAGAGAAAGGTATTTCAAACACCACGGCCACCCAGGCACCCAAAACAATGACCTGGCGAACTCTCTTATACATTAAAAATGTATCTGAGCTTGTCGAAAGACAGCTCAAAAAACACCAGATACAAGTAGCACACCACCCTTCCTCTACTTTACACTCACAGCTTGTACACCCTAAGGACAGGGTTAGCTACCTTGATAAAAAAAGGTGTTATCTACAAAATTCCATGTTCCAGTTGTAATGCCGTTTATAGTGGCCAAACTGGGAAATCTGTCTCAACCCGCCTACACGAACATCAGTTGGTGGCTAGAAGACGAGACCATTTATCCCAAGTGGCTATTCATACACTGGAAACCGGACATAAATTTGCATGGGAGAAAACACGGATTGTTGGCATCTGCCTAATCAGAAAAGGCCGTGAATTCCTGGAAGCAATGCACTCAGATGAGGCATGCATCAACCGGCATATCGATTTGGATGCCACATACAAAAATCGTTAAAGAAAAATTCAAACGCGCACAAACCAATCACGACGGGATGACGAAATACACTCAAAGCCTATTGGTTCGGATTTTGGGCAATCTCAGAATCCTTTGTTTAAACACGGTTAATTGATTAATTGTTCCTGTACACTGCCTGTAGTCTGACGACGAGCTGGGGGACCAGTATCGAAAATTTACGCATAAAAGTTTCTATTTTTTCCCAAAAAATTCGTCTTTTCTATATATATATATATATATATATATATATATATATATGAAAAGAAAAATTGTCTTCGAAGCCAGAGACAAACGCAGAACCTTGTTTCTAATGGAGATATAGTGCCACGGAAATTTTATTCCGTACCTCACATGCAAGGTGTTTCCGAAACAATCTCTCGACAATTAAGTCACTTTGGCATCTCTGTCGCCCACAAGCCTGCGTCCTCCATACGCGCAACCCTATGCAGAGTAAAGGGCACCCTTCCAAAAGAACAATTAAGCAATGTCATTTACCGCATACCGTGCGCCAACTGCACTTCTGTTTACATTGGCCATACAGGCCGACGTCTTGGGACTCGCATCAACGAACATAAGCTAGCCATTCGCCGACGTGACCCCTTATCACTCGTGTTTGCGCACTCCCTTGAATGCGACCATCGCTTCAATTGGGACAGTACCGACGTGATCGCCATGGCCAAGACCAAACAAGCTCGAGAATTCCTCGAAGCTTGGCACTCTAGCACAACTAGCATTAACCGCCACGTTGACCTAGATGCTCATTACGAAGGATTACGTGCACGATTTACTAACGAGCGCCCACGACCTAGCAACGACTGCTAATCCTTGCGGCTTTTAATCTCACTTTTCGCAAACCCCACCTCACACATGGTGAACCGCAATTAAACATTCCGACACCTCCAACCGACGCAGTGACCCCTAAATCCATTCCGGAACCATGATCGATAATCTAGCCGGCCGTAGTTACTCGCCGCCCACCTCCCCCTCCCAAACAAGCCAATGTAACTGTTCTCTCCTCACCTTCCCCGTCCCAAAACATGCCCCGATTATTGGTCCAACCACCACCCACTCACACCAGCTGTTTGTTTGTCACCATCTGTCCTGTCGCGCCACTTCACTTTCTCCTCTGTTCATTTCGTCTGACGACGGGTTGGTGTCACCAACTTGAAAATTTACGAGTAAAACTCCATTTCCCGAAGAGCATTTTTTCTTTTCATTATATTATCTCGGGATGCAAACAACCTCTGTTATTCAATATATATATATTCTGAAATATTGGCAACCCAAGAAATTTAATTATATTAAGCTGAGTTCTTTGGGAAAAAACAATTTTTTTGTGTAAATTTTTGAATCTGGTGCCCAAGTTCGTCGTCAGACATATGGGATCGTTTAGAAATCAGTTTACCTTAAACAATGCCTTACACAAGATTCTATGTTTGTCTAAAGTGTGAGCCAATATACGTCCAGATTTTTCAGGTATCCGGTCGATTGTGGCTGTTTTCACCTCCACTTGACCTTGAGAAATTGGTATTTGGCATGTAAATCGATACGAGTGTGGTTTTCACCGAGCTGGTAAAGGAATACGTTTATTTCGTTGTTCCATGAAACTCATTTCAGGGCCCTCGCAAGCAGTCACATAGCGACTTGAGGTATATGATGAGAAGGTGGAACCGACAAAGAGAAAGGAGACCGGAACGGTCAGTTCTGGCTTATTAGCCATCATCAGCCAGGCATACCCAATGGCAGGTGTGGACCACCCGAGATTCGAACCCATGACCTTTGGTCATTGCTTGCATTGCTATGCGATGCTGGTTCCCAGATCGTCATCAGATTCGAGTAAATGTGCAAAAACAGCCAGCATATCAAAGGTTCTTAAAAAGCTGTAGTGACAAAAAGTATTGTTTTTTATTTGGTTAAAAATACTCCCATAGAAATTGGCACAACTTTTGTAGAAGTTGACAATAAGCAGCGTTTTATTAACTAGTTATTTTCTTCTTACTTCTACTGACATATATAAGTTTTGGGATGGTAGTCGCCTTGCATATATGGATAGAAGGATTCGTCCTCAATAGATCGATACTCATTTCGTTTTTGTCCCAATAAGTGGCCTCCATGTGAATCAGTCTGTATTGATTGGTTCTCGTCTCTTCAGTGTTCTATGGGATTTGTACATGGTATCTAACTAGATGTGCCCATTGGTACAGGACTCATCTGAGTGCATGGCCTCATTAGACTTTCGGCCTTTTTGGAAGGTAACCACACCGATTCCATGCTACGCACAAATACACGTATCACATAGCGTTGAGGAGTTTTAGTTACCATGTAATGCAGCCAATCACCAATAGAGTGTCATACATGAAATGAACTACAAACACCATTTGAGGAAACATACCAGAAATAAAAAGACTCCCTGTCCACGGAAAATCGCAAACCAGCGAACGATCTGCGATAAATATTTAGATATTCTTGCATATTAAATCCGGGACAGATGAAGCGCAATATAGCAAGGAATTACTTATATAAACATACCTCATTCAAGGTCTTTCATCCGGGGGTTGCATCGATGGGGCGGGCTTTTGAGCTTCCGTGAGAGGGAGAAGGCCGGCGGACTCATTGCTGATGGTGGTTGTGTTTGGCCTTTTGGGTAGTAGAGGCGCCGGCCTTTTATTGATTACCCCCGGCCCCGCCGTCTGTTTCCTCCCCTCTTCGCCCAGCCTCGGGCTTTCCCGTCCCTGAACTTGAGGACGCCTGTGTGGACCTGGCAGCTCCGCCTCGCAGGGGGACGTTGTTGCTACTGCAGCGAGGGGATGTACGTTGGCAAAGATGCGGACAGCGCAGCTAGGTGCGTTAGGAGAATCGGTGCTCAGCTGACCGCCATACTGCTCGGCTAACCGATCCACTTCGCCGCGGGGGTCAAAAGGTAACTCCGAGTGAAGAGGTTCAGTGCCCAAGTTAGAGCCAATCTGTAACAAAATAGAACTGTTTCAGAGAGAGGTGGACTTGGGGTGAAAAAGGTACAGACATGGCATGAGAGATAGAGAGTGGGGGAGAGGAGGAGAGAATCAGATACACCCGAAAACAGCGAGATAGGACTCCGGAATAGGTATCCCTGCAATATAGTTGCAGCTGCGTCGAACTCCAGGAAGGGTACCAAGCCTAGGCTGCTACTGCGGCCTAGGATAGCTTAATGGTTACATTTTTCAAGTTAATCATTGGCGGGTATTCCCGGTTAGTAAATATGTCCGATGAGACTCCAGGTCCAAACGAATAACGTTATAACCTGACCAGTAGGCGGTAGATTAGGAAAGCAGGTTCAGCAAAACAAACACTTAAATATCAGCCTGCGAACTTACCGAGTTTTTTCTTTCCCAAAACTCTCTTTATTTGGTGCCCTGAACGTTCCAGAACATTCTAGGCCTATCACGTGCCAGTCGTGAAAGACGTTACAAAACCTTCCGGCGTGTCGGCCATTGATTGGCTATTTCGTGAGCGAGAATTCCCTTGCTCCAGTGATGGTATCTCCTTCTTCACCACTGCTGCCTGGAACTCGCCTCTTCGTTTTTATTAGCAAAATCTCGAGTCTTCGATCGGTTGCACGCGCGAGTAAGGCACGATGCTGCAGCCCACACTACCTGGCTGCCTGAGTTAATATGTACATTTGGCATATGTCTTGGCCTGCTTTGTCACGTGAAGTTGCGTATTCGCTTCGTCTGAACCCGTGACTCTACACAGTCTCCTTTCCCCTTAACGACTAAGCTGTTTCGGTTAAGATACATACGATAAACTTCACCTGGGACACGAATATTGGTTCACAAGGACCTTCACTTGGGAATTTTATGCTTGAGGTTCGTCTGGTTTTTGGCAAAACTCTGGTCTGTGTCTGCATAATTAGAAGACCGGTGGGATGTTTTGAAATAATCATTTTAATCAGCTTTTTGAAACGAAATCATAAACATCGATTTTCAGTTAAGACAAAAAAGTTAAGTTCCAGGAGGCATTTGAGAAGTAGGATCCTGCGATAACTGAAATCAGAGTCTTCATTTGCCTGCCATTTCGGACGCATGCTCAAGTCAATCATCAAATACGGAATCAGACAGTATGCGCGTAGATCTTGCCTGGACGTGCAAGCGAGCAGGGCTAGAGAGTCAAAAAACGTGTTTTTTTGCAGATTTGAATAATTAATTTGACTTAATTGTGAAAAACTTGGCTTTCACTGCGGAATTTGAACCAACAAAAGCAAGGGAGGATGGGCAGCTTGACGCAGGTGGGGTTGAAATGACAGTTTCCAACGAGGCCTCGTAGCTTAGGTAGTTAGAGCGTTGGTTGCACTGAAGCCTTCCCCTTGCTGTCGTGGGTTCGAGTCCTACTGAGGCCACCGATTTTGTTACAGCGGGTAATATATAATAATATATAATATAATATATATAAAATATATATATATATATTATAATAATATAGCGGGTAATTATCACGCCGGTAGCCAACACATGTGATGCAATTGCGGCAGAGAAGGCCTCGGCTGCAGGCCAGCAAGCCATTGGCGCATGAACTTCCACCATCTGCGATGAATGTCTGAGTCACAAACGTTGATGGGCATAAGCAGACTAACCATAAGTCTTCATAAAATCACCCTATGCATCACGCCTGAATCACACAAATACTCACGGTATGTCCAGAAGCTGAGCGCCTGTGTCGTATTCGTCGAGCGACCAGAAGGCGTATGACGGGTATGGGAGTGCTGGCAGCGAACGTTGTCTCATCCTCCTCCCGTTCCTGTCTGGAAAGGGAGAGAGTTGGAGCAGTGCGATCTCCGGACGAGGCTCTGGTGGTTCCGGCGGACGCGGCGCCGACCTTTGCTACCGAACTAGCCGCTTGCGTGGCCTGTTTTAACACGGCTCGCAAAACGGCGAGAGGATTACCAGTGTTGAGCAGAGATATTCCGTTTACCTCCAGCAGCTCATCACCGACTCGTAATCGACCGTCCTTAATAGGGCATGTTTTTGAGTCACAAAATGAACATAAACTTTCACAAATAAAAGGTGCTGGAGTCAGGTGCATTACCTTAACAATATTGCTTTATCAACGATACAGAGAAACGGAAGAGGTGGAGTAAAGATAAATAACCTCTCAAGGACAATGCGGGTATACAGTGACTGTACTACTACCAAGCTTGGAAGCGCTGTAAAAACTGCGTTCCGCAAAAAAAACCCTTACGCGACTGTCAGAAGGATGAAGGACGGAAGTGCCCAATGTCGTTTAAAGACTTTGTATGTCAGGTTAGACCTCACTTTCAGCGCTTCGCTTACTTGATTTTTCAAGTTTACCAACATCTCTGTTGATTATTCCATTTTAGTAAACTAATTAGTGCCGCTGAAGACACAATGGTTCGCTTGAATTTCTTTCTTCCAGTCATCCAATAACTTTCGAGCAGCTCCGCGTAATCGTCTGATTGGATAACCAATACTGCATAATGATAGCAACCGATAATATTGCAGTGCTCTGGACGAACTTTGCAATAATCTACGAGGAACGCCACCTACTCACTCGAGCATAATCTTACCGCATGAGCTGCTCCACCCTCGATGATGCCCTTGACGAAAACGCCACTGGCGGTGGATGACATTAGGCCCACTGAACTGGAGCCCCAGGACAGGGAGTTCCCAGAGGGATCAATCAGGCTCTGTTGTTGTCTTGGTGCAGAAGGTGGTTGATGTATTCTCCCGGCCTCCGAGACGATAGCAGAACCAACCACATGCTGCTTGCCTTGGAGCATCCAGTTGCTGTTTTCGAAAGCACCGGTTACTCCACCCTCACGAACACTCACTCCCAAACGCATCGTCGCTAGCCGACTTCGAACAGTACCGCTGGTGTTTGTATTGCCGGCAGGAATTCCGCCACCCGATAGACCAGGGCTGGAAACAGTGACTGTACCGGTGGCGGTGGTGGTGGAAGACTCCTGTGTTGATAGAAGTGGGGCCGTTTGCAGTAGTGGGATGTCCAACTTCAAGTAAATGACCTTTTCGAATCGCTAGGAAGAGGAGGAGAAGATAAATAATGCGACAGCGGGAAGATCTCCAAAGGAAGGAAAAATAGAATGCGTGGAAAGTTCACCAAATGCTGATGTCAGCGCATTAGCATCAGATCAGTTACTCAGTACTGATGATCTTACTCGTTCTATTCTGTCGACAGAGGGCCAGAGAAAAGAAAGGCAGATGTCGTTAGAAGTCAATAATTCTGAAAAGTCAAATTATACTTAGTCAGTTACTGAATGGAATGAATTTATTGGAAGCAAATAATTTTTATAGCAGATTCTGCTATATGTAAGCAATTTTTAGCCGGTGGGAGTCAGGTGGCAACAGATAGCTTGCCAGCGGATTTCTGCATTTAGGAACTCTTTGTGATTTATGCTGCATCGGGAAAATATCTTACCTCCGGATAGTCACTGAGATGAGAGTCATCCAGACTGCCCAGCCGACAACTTCCAAGCTGCTGAACCTGCCTAGTGTAGTCTGGAAACCTGATGGCACAGTTTGGAGAGGGACAGTGGCAGCCAAGAACGTTGGCACCTCCTATCGATCGATAACCCTCGTATAGGGGGGATGAGTCTGCGTTGACAGTAAAGCCCCTTTGAGGGTCTACTGATACCATTGCGATATCCTCTGTGGTCGGCTGGCAGGGCCGACGAACAATTAGTTCGACCTCTGAACCCACGGGCTTTACGCGTAGCAAGGAGACAATCTGGGCCTGTGACTTCGTCGACACGTCCTCGCGGTCAACCTTTAAGGAGAGAAACAATTAAACGCTACTATCAAAATATCAGTAGACCATAAATAATGTATAACGTTTTAACCCTGATAGATGCCTAGAGGCCTGCCGAATGAGCATGCACTGAGCATTTCAGGATCTGTTCAAACTATTTGCCGTCGCTAATGCGTCAGCGATTCAAGGTAGGGGTTAGACCACGCTACAAGATTTTCAACAACCTAAAGCTAAAAACCTAAAAATCAGACAATCAACGCAACGCCGAAGAATTCAGCGCATTTTACAGAAAAGTTATTATTCCTGAAGATGAATTTGTAAGATCCTGACAATTCAGGTGAGCATCTTTTTTACAAATTTGCAAATCAAGAATGGAGTTTCCGTGTCTGACCAGCAAAACCTGCTAAGAGTGCTTTTGAATTGAGATATTTCCGATATTTCCTAATTCAAACCCATTTTTATGGTAATTTCATGGCATTGTTTCCCACTCTCCCCTGGTATCTTCCCTTCGAATGACCTTTCTCTTATGAGTTGAAAGCCATGTACTCCATCTAATGACTATGTTACCGCCTCCGGTCTTCTTGACTCTGTCATGACACCGGGTTCAGGTGAGGGAGGAGGAGAGAGTGCGGTAGCTGCTGCGCAAGGCTACTATCACTTAAAACTAATTCACGCGCAAGTCACCGTCCCTGCACCACCCTTCCATGGAGCATACGGTGGACATCGTCGAAATCGACGGTCGATCTATCGTATGTTACCATTTAAACCTTCAACGAATAGTTATTATCTTCTCTCTTCATGCTTACGAATGTCTTTGCAAGGTTTATTTAATTCGAACAACCCCACAACAACCATATTCTGTCTTGTATTCTGGTCTTTGTTAATGTTATCTACATGAATATGGAAGAGAGTAGTAGGATAATTATGCATATATTTCCACACTGATTCAGGGTAAAATATCCCAAGTTTGACGTCCTTTTCAACTGTGGAGATCGTTAGAAGTCAAGGTACAGAAGAAAATTATCTGCCGAATGATGGCCAGGCTACAATGGCTTCTTTCTAAGGTGGAAGAGCGGATGACTTAGAGCCGGTACATGTCTGCTTCACTATAAACCTATTCACGAGCAAGTCACCGCCAATGGACAGTGTTACGGAGACGGGAGCCACAATGGATTTGCGGACAGAGGCAAAAAGAACACGTGACCACGCACGCCGAAACAGGTCAAGCAAGCTGGGAAACACGTGTGGGAAACCAGGCAACCAATCGACGCACACTGCTGCATCGAGTACGCGTGAAGCCTTTGCGCACGCGTGTGGCCCAAACTTTTGAGAAGTTCCCGCGAGGGGCTCCAGTGTGAGAGGCAACCAATAAACGTGAGGTACGTCATAAGTCAGAGGGTTCCAGAACGCTCTCTGCAATTGGCACGCCATTGGCCGGAACGCTCGAGAACGCTCAGAACGCCAAAAAATAAACGAGAGCTGATGAGCTATCAATCCGTTGTTGCTGCCGGTCAAGAATAAAGCAGTTTCCCCAGAAACCCGCTTTGCCTTCTCCACTATTACATCCGTCGGGATAGAACAGGCAGTCCGTGAGGCAGTGATAAAAGTCACCCCTTGCACCGGTTGAACTGTTGCCATATGCGTGTACGTGCGGCCGGCATGTGCGCTGCCAGTACTTTCATGCGCGGTTTTGCCACTGGAACATTCTGAGTGCGGAAGAACAGACTAAGCAAGAAGCTCTCAAAGTCTCCATCACCAAAAACAAAATTTACACGCGACCTACCTGGTTGTGTAGGATAGAAAACTTGTGAAAGAACATAATTAAGCAGCAAGTTAGAGATGACTAGGCTGTTCACAGATCGATCACTATAGGTTAAAGTACCTCCCTTCTATTCCGGCTTAATTAGAGTAGAATCGCTTCTTTCACTCCATCCGTCCTTGTAGTCCCATCCACAATGCTGGTTTACGCGCGTGTGCATTTGGATTTGAATTTTAGTACCGGTGGCTTGAGGTCAAGGCACATTGGCAATTTCATTAAACTAAACAAGTGTGCTCAAGTAGAACCCATTGATGTTGGTGAATATGCCCACTGCAGCCTTTGTTAAAGGCCTTCTTCCCCTTCCACACATCGCCTTTCAACTGCTGTTTCATCACCCCTTCGTTTTTCCCTATCGTCTTTTCTTCATCATTCTCTTTCCGTTTCTGTCCACCTTCCTGTTTGCTCACCATGCCGCCCTCCTCATCTTCCCTCGCCTCTTCCTATCTTCCCTTTGTTCTCATTTCTTCTCCCTCCCTCACCTTTTGCCAAGAGTGGCATTTGCTTTCCTACTTCCTCTCAATCATAATCAACATCCTCTTCCTGAGCGGTATTATCTCCATGGATGCCTAGCTACCCCCTTCCTTCCTTCCTTCGTAAAACGCCATGGCAAATTTGCCCGAACGAACACGCCTTCAAGGGCGGGGGTAGGGTGTAAATATAAAGCCAAAGATGACATCGTTGCTAGGACTACGGCTCCTTTTTCTGCTGCTATTGTTAATTTTCCCTTAAACTTGCTCTCTTACGCTGTTTAACCTGTTGCTGTCAAGAGTAAAATGGAATGTAAGACAAAGACGAGGGAGACTGGAATGGCAATTTCTGGTTTATTAACTGTCAGCAGCTAGCTATATCCAACCAGGGACTCGAACAGGTGAGTTGTTGATTAGAAGTCCAACGCTGTAACCATTGAGCCACAAGATCACCGTCTTGCCGGGTAAGATCAGGAATATTAACCTTTGTGGATGGACGCTCATCGATCAGTTACAGGACTCACACATTCCCTTTTGCGTTGAAGCTCACTCGCGAGCCCCGCTACCAGCCGCTATGCGGTTGGTAGTAGTAAAGGCAGATGAACAATGCCAACAAGTAAAAGGGAGCACGAAATGGCAATTTCCAGCTTATAAGCCCTCGTCAGCCAGTCACACCCAACCCTAGGTGGTGTAACACCCGAGGATCGAACCCGCGACCCGTTGATCATAATTCAAACGCCCTAACCATCGAGCCTCGGATGGCGTACTACTTGGCGTTGGGTATGACTGGCCGATGACGACTAATGAGACAGAAATGGCCATTCCAGTTCCTTTGTCTTTGCCGGTAATATTCCTCTGCCTAGTTAGATTAATACATCCCACCTATCCCTTGCGTGAATTAAACACGCAGGTGTCGTGACACCCGAAGTTGCGTATGGCTGGCCGATGACGGCCAATAAGCCAGAAGTGGCCATTCCAGTCTCCATTGGGGTTGTCAATAATGTTCTTCTGCAGTCGATACTTTCAATTATGAAGAACATTTTGATAGGAGGTCGTTCTGCTACATTCTAGCTGTGCATTGTAAAAATGTTTCCTACCAAAGCAGTAGCAGTTTGACCACATCTCACAAAGTCCTCAAATTGCGCAAGAACGAGGAAGAAGATGAAGAACATTTGGAATGCGACAGAAACCAAGAAAAAAAATGATGTTTAAGAAAAAAGCCGCACTTTATTCTAAGAAAAGGAAAAGGAGTAGAAAAAGAGGTTCGGTCCTGAACGGCAGTCGTGGTGTCAGGGCGGCTTGTGATAGGGGTTGGGCGCATTGCGTCAGCTTTATTACGCCAGGGAATGCGGAACTGTTTCGTGAACGAGAGTGCCTTAGTATCCCCTTCAATCTCCGCTCTCTTTTGGACCAATATCCTGTCTGGACCCGTCATCCAGCTGGAAATGAAATTGGCGCAGCGTTTAATATAACTAGTCTCTGAATGGAGCTCGTCACACGAACGAAGACATTGGTTAAACAACCTGTGCCAAATTTAGGCATGCTATGTGTCCCTGTGTGGTCAGAGAGAGGATTTTCGCAGCTGCACGACCACATATCCATCACGTGACGCCTATACGCCTGTCGCCCGGTGTCCGTCCTTGACCCATAAAGAACGGAGGTGTGCAAAACGTATTTCTTTGCTTCGGTTGGCGTACCTAGTACATACAAGATCGCGATCCCAAAATCGCGCATGTAACGGACTGGAAGAACTGGCAAAAAACAGGGTTTTAACCGAAAAACATCCTAAGACAGCGTGTTCGCCCATGCCGTAGAAAAGCTTATCATATTGACTGCACACTAGAACAGTGACTCAGAACCGGACACTCCATTATGCCAGTCTCAAATGCAGCGACCGAAGGTATTGAGCTTGCCTGCCTGGTCAAATAAAGTATTGAATTAAGTGTCCAGAAAGGTCATGCTTGAAGTGAGAAAGGCCGCATTAACTCAGCTGGGGTGCAATCTACCCAGTCATCCGGATACGCATTTGACAATTTTGCGCACTCATTCTCCCTGACACTTCTCGATTGAGCTCAGCGAGTGCCTGTTCGGATCGGAAATGTATTGGGGTTATTACCTAATGATCGAGAGTTTCCAAAGATGCACTAATCCCCCAGTAAGGTTGAATAAATAGACTCCGTTTAAAAGTAGGTATAGAAAGACCGTTGGGCGTGGTTTTTCTGGTTACAATTAACGCATTGGATCGATTAAATGTGCAGTCTGGGGTCAGCATGCGAGAGTCGCATTACGATTACGTTTCCCGTCGGTAACCAAGCCACATTTATCCATTTGAAAGCTTGCCAAAAACTTCTAGTTACGGATTCAGGAGTGTGACACGTACTGCGTATGCAGATAGATGCGCGCATTTACCCTGCTAAAAGTACTATGGGCTGCGTTTGAACTCTGTTCGACAGTCCAGATAATTTCTTAGCTTGTGACACGATAAATGCCGGTGGTGGGATTCGTTTATGCTGACCGGCCCTGCGGCAGGAACAGCGAATACCTTCCCACCTACGCTTCATTCCCCCCCCGACCACAAAAACAGGGTATCTTGCGCAAAATTTTCGTAAAGACTACCTTCTCCCATATCCTAGCCCCAATTTTAAGTCTAAACCAAACCTTAACTGTAATCCTAAACTTACTTCAAAGCTCAACCTTAACGTTACCCCAAAACTTTAACTTCCAACCTAACTAGAACTCCAACCTTCATCTTAACCCTTATTTCTCTGACGTTAGTTCAACTCCATCTGTATATCTGCATAAAATATTTTTTACCGCTTACACAGCGGTGAGCCCAACAGATTAATCTCCTTATGAGCAGACAAAACGAACGCCGGTTAATTCGTCCACGATCTCTGGTGTTGACAGACATCCAAGCTCGGATACTGTTTTTTGCCATCCCCAAGTGCAGCGACCGACGGTAACGAGCTTGCCTGCCTGGTCAAATAAAGTATTGAACTAAGTGTCCGGAAAGGTCATGCTTGAAGTGAGAAAGGCCACATAAACTCAGCTGGGGTGCAATCTACCCAGTCATCTGCCGGGTCCTGGAATTTGACAGCTGCGTGAAAAGCTCTTTGAAAAAGAGAGATCAGATAAGGTAGACGAATTTCTGATAAATAATCAGACAGAAGCGCCGGTTGCCCCGTTCTCGTCGAGACCCAGTATTTTTGCTGAAATATAAATATAATCAACGTTTCCAGTCGTCTAAGCTACCGCGGTGCCCAGAAAAAGACTTGCATAGATCATAGGAGTGAGCTGCATTAAGCGATATGACCTTCATTTTCTACACTAAAACACATATCGGCGTTTTGAGCCAATGAATAACCCATAGTCGAAGGCTTGTGGATAAGGACTTCAGTCATCGGAATAGCACTTTCTGGTTTACTTGTTACCGCTAGACTCTCCTACTGCAGACCAACATAGTGGAAGCTACGAATGTCGATGGTCGAAAAGGCAATTTCAGCTTCCCTACTCTGGACAGAATGGTCATTTTCTTTGTCAGCGATACTTATAGACAGTTTAGAATAAATGAATCGGTTGGCACGGGGGTCTAACTGAGGGAGCTTGGACTAACAAATGTGGAAGAAACCAAGGGGTGTTCTTAAAAAATCTGCAAATATCAGGAAAACATGATTTTTAGAACTGGAGACCATGTTATAACTGTGCCACATGCCAAGAGCGCAGTGAAGAGAGAGAGAGAGTATACAGCACATCCTGTTGCCACTGAAACCGAAAAAGACGCCCCATCCTCCCCTTGCTCTCTTGCACATCGGTTGCTACCACGCGGCTTCTCTGCTGCCATCACCGCCGCAAAAGTGACCTCGACTTTCCCATTTTTCCGCCTTGACTCCATGAATGTATGGAACGGGGCGAAGCAGATTCAGCGTTGTGGAAAGCGGCAGTTTAAACGATTGCGCATTCCATTCACGCCACCCACGCTACTCATTTGTGCCATCTCCACGGATAAATGTCGAGAACGACTGAGACAGGCTCGTTGCTGGACGAAACCCGCAGGCACGTTTTGGAGTCAGCACAGACGGCTTTGAGTTTCTGTCTTTGCCTCAGATCCTTTTCTTATGCAAGACTCACGACTATCCGAAAGACCTGCTGGTTGGACCTGAAGCCATAAAGTAGGCAGGCCGTCTAATTTTTCATGCTTTATTTCATTTAAGCCGGAACGTTGATGAATGTCAGAACTTGGAGCCCAGGTTTGGACAGCAATGCAACATGTTTTGTTCTGGGTGAGAACGGTGTAAAAGGCTGCCTTTGTGGACCAACATTGCCGACATACAATGCTGCTTATACTAGCTTCAATAACATTGTACAGGGTTGTTACACAAGACCGTGATACCAACCAAAACTGTAGCCATGATCAGATTAGGAGCCGCGAGTCTTGAAACATCTAGCATTGAATAATTAAGCCCTGGATATTAACGAGGAAAAATACCGATCGAGGATTGATAAAATTCTGGTTGGCAACCCGGTTAGTTGCACGCTGCGCAGCGCGTGTTACGTCTTCGTATTTACTCGGGTGGCATCGGACGGGAATCGGTATTGCGCATGCAACAGCATAAAATGGCTGTGCAATGGATGGACCATTTGCCGCTCGCTCTTTCAAAAACTGTCAGGCGTTCTACTTCGGGGCAACACAGGCGATTTCTTCAGTTGGAAGCCGGAGCAATCTTCGGTTATTTCGTGCAAGGAATATGGCTTGAAACGTAACTATTGGGTGCATCAGCCTCCCACAGAGCGCTGTGCATCCACCTCCATCTGCTTTAAGAACCGGAAGCTCAGACGAATCAGAAAGTGACGCCGATTCTCGGCCAATTTATACAGGTTAATTATCGCACAAAAGTTGAGAAATCGGAATTACGATAATTGCAACCCTAAGTAATGAAGTTGGCTACCGTGAAAAATCAGCGCCTATGATTCCGTTAGTTCTGGCGCACGCACAGCAAATTAGACAGAGACAGAAAGACCAGCTCGTAAGACAAATACTTGACGACTATTCATCTCCCCTGCCTCATGCTGATGTTTCAGTTACTGCAGATTGACATCTATTGGGTAGCTGTATAATAGAAGTTTTTATGGGATTTGAAGGAAAGGGCTTACCCTTCATTGGTTAATGTCCAGTGGCTACTATCCAATTAGCATCATTCACAAATGCCCCCAAACCAAGTCCTACGTAACGGGGAAAATAATGAAAGTGCCAAGCATCATTTTTGCAAGTACCTTCCGGTTATTTGGAAACCTTCGTCACACCCATAGGTGAAATTTAGAGAGTGCATTTGAAATTTCGAACATTGACCGGAAAGCAAAAACATCGCGATCGCACGATCGGAGCCAAATGCGGTATCATATGCTAGTCGGATCTTTCGCTTGCACATATGTAAGTGCGCGAATATCTGAAAGATATGACCAAGTTTCATATACCTAAGCACACCAGGCGCCGAAGGCTACTGGGAGACACACGTATTCGTATAGCAGTTGTTTCCGGTTAACAGAGGTGGTTGGCAACATGCCCGGAAACTTTTAGAATATTGCCATGTGAGATTCGTACAGGCATTGTGTTCTCCATTAGACAGTTACATAGGCTACTTCATTTGAAGTTCGTCAAAACATTTCAGTCAATGATTCATGAAATGCACTGCGTACTCTATCAGACTGCAGTTCACTTCTGTCCGACAGCCTGGGTCAGAAGACAGCTTATCGGGTGACACAATAGGGAACCAAAATATGCAAAGGTAAATTCGTCCTTCACATTCGGTGTGGATCACGCGCAATCGCATTGACGAGGATTTCAGTTTCATCTTTTGGACTGCATCCACATAACTCCTTCATTCACATATCAAGCATCTTACAATGGGAATGCTCGAGGTCAAACGATTGAAGTTGGGCATGAACGTGGACAGTTCGACCGTCGAGTTTGACGAGGTCCACCGTATGCTCCACACCAGGTGGTGCAGGGACGGTGACTTACGCGGGAATTAGTTTAAAGTGATAGTAGCCTTGCGCTGCAGCTACCGCACTCTCTCCTCCTTCCCTCCCTGAGCCCGGTGTCAAGAAAGAGTCAAGAAGACCGGAGATGCGAGAGGGCGCAGGTGGCTGGCGCGGCCGGGCCGCCCCTGGGTGTACCACCACACCTGACTCGGATCCCACGGAGTGGGAGTGCCATAAAGGCCACATTAAGAAGGAGCCATTGCAGCCCGAGCCAGTCAGTAGTCTGATGTGGGAGTGGGGATACTGCTTCCAATGACTATATGAGTGCACCAAATGGCTGAACAATTATTATGACAATAATCAATAACTGTTGAAATTTTGGCAATTGACCACTCGGCTGCGTGCGAGTAAGCAACGATCGCTACGATCAAGAACACTGAAAAAACCCTGCTCCCAGTTGGTGACCATCCATCTCAGAGGATCTGCTCGAGTGAGAATCCACAACGTCAAGCAAATAAATCTTAGGGTCCCGTTAACGCTCCTCCTTTTCACCTACTTTTTGGTAGCTGTGCTTAAAAGAAGCGATGCGACGAGTTCCATGCATCAGTCACGAAATTAGGAGGCACGATGGCTGGAATAATAGTTGCATAAGCCTGACGGTTGGGATTTTCACAACTGCTTATACTACTACTACCACTACTTCTACTACTTCTACTACTACTACTACTACTACTACTACTACTACTACTACTACTACTACTACTACTACTACTACTACTACTACTACTACTACTTCTACTACTACAACTACAACAACAACAACAGCAACTACTACTACTACTACTTCTACTACTACAACTACAACAACTACTAAAACTACAACATCTACTACTACTACTACTACTACTACTACTACTACTACTACTACTACTACTACTACTACTACTACTGCTACTAGCAGCTACAACTACACTGCTGACTACTACTACTGCTACTACTACTGCTGCTCATCAACTACTTCTAGCTGCTACTACTGCTACTGCTACTGCTACTACTACTACTGCTGCTTGCTACAACTGCAACAACTACTACTGGCTAATTCTGCTACTGCTACTGCTCCTACTACTCTCTGCTACTACAGCTATGGCTGCAACTACTACTTCTACTACTACTACTACTACAACTACTACTACTACTACTAATACTACTACTACTACTACTACTACTACTACTACTACTACTACTTCCACTACTACCCTTATCTCATCCCTGCTGATGGATTACAGCGAGAATCTGAAACGTCAGGCTAATAAATATCTTAATCCAGTAATCGTGTCCCATGCTTTTTGAGATTTGCTTAAGTAAACATAACATTGGCCATGGAACCCATAATGAATGGATAAAAGGATGTCTACCATCAGGTCACAAAATCCGATTTCAAGCAAAAAAATTACATAAAAGTTCAGGAACTGTCCACTACCGTCACAAGCTCCCCACATCTCCCTTCCGTCTTGCGGCGTTTCATTTAGTCTCAGGCGTACTGTTTTTTGGACCCTGTGCGCCGGAAATGCTCGTTAGGTGCCCATGCAAACGCAGTTTGTTACGTTTGTTTCTTGCCACGTGCGGGAACAACTGGCAAACCGCGTCTTTATATAGCCCTTTGGGTGTGAAACCGACACAAGAAGCTTCGGGGACAAACACTCAGTTTCCCATCCTTTTCGGAAGCCCGGTGCCTCCATAGCCTGCCGGTTAAACTAGATATTTCTGCTTCTGGATCTTATCTGCCACCCCCTTAACGTGTCGGAGAAAGATAATAATTGAATCGGCAAAAAGAACCAAAATGGAAGCGGTGCAAGAACTAGAGGAGAAGATACATTGTCAGAACAGAGGAAGGAGAGTGTGGGTGTGTGTGAAATCCTGGTGCTTGTGTTTGGGGGGCTAGGTCATGAACGTAGAACACATAGACGAGGTCACCAGCAGCTGCGCTCACTTCCGCATCAGACAACTCACTGGCTCGGACGGTGGTCTGATTGTGGGGGTGAGAGAGTGAGGTCGACGGCTCAGCGCATTTTCCTCACTATAAACAATCTGACGCGCTTGAAACTATCACGGTGCGCTAAAAGCCGTGGCTTGGAAGGTTGCCAACTGACGCGATAACTCTGACCGCGTAGTCCGCCCAATGTGAGTTTTGTGTGTAGTGGCTGACTGGCGGACTGAGAGTCAGGCTGCAATGGCTCCTTCTTAATGTGGCCTTTATGGCACTCCCACACCGTGCGATCCGAGCCAGATGTGGTGGTGCACCTAGGGGCGGCTGCGGCCGCGCCAGCCATCTGCACCCTCTCTCATCTCCGCTCTTCTTGAATCTGCCATGACCCCGGGCTCAGATGTGGGAGGAGAGAGTGCGGTAGATGCAGCGCAAGTCTTCTATCCTTTTAAACGAAATCACACGCAAGTCACCGTCCCTGCACCACCCTTTTGTGCAGCACATGGTGGAACTCGTCGTAACTTACGGTCGAACATTCTTTGTGAGGGATCCAATCCAGGTGTGGTGGTACGCCCAGGGGCGGCTGCAGCCACGCCTGCCATCTGCACCCTCTCTTATCTCCGGTCTTATTGATTTTGTCATGGCACCGGGCTCAGGTGGGGGAGGAGGAGAGAGTGCGAAGGATGCAGCGCAAGTCTACTATCACTTTAAACTAAATCACGCGCAAGTCACCGTCCCTGCACCACCCTTCCTTGGAGCATACGGTGGACATCGTCAGACTACGATGGTCGAACTGTCGTGTGTGTGTTTGTGAGAGAGAGAGAGAGAGAAGAGAGAAGAGGGCGGGACGGCGGTGGGGAGGAATTACAACTTACCTTCATTAGCCTATCGCCGAGACGGAGGGTACCGTCCTTCAGGGCAGCTCCCCCGGGTATAATGCTCTTCACGCAGACCGCTCTGCCATAAATAGGAGTAAACTTTTGTGTCTGCTGTTCCTGAGTATGCTGCTGAGTGGGTTTTCGCTGCAGTTGCTCACCGCCTTCCGACTGACCAGCCATTGCATTCGTCCTTCCGCCAGGCGAGTCGCCAACGCCACCGCCTCCGCCGCTGCAGCCGCCACCACTAGTTTCCGCGGTAGTGTAGGCGCCAAGGAACATCTCCCGCGTTGTCAGACTAAAGCCCAGTCCAGACGTGGCTGAAGCGGGGGGTGTAGAGAACAGGGGAGAACATATAGTTTTTGCAGTTATTAAAAGGTTTTTTAAGCTCTTCAGTGTACATATGTCTCCCAATACGCTGACTGCACCATGTAGACGGCGTGCAAACGATCACTATTAACGATTAAACGCTTTTAAACCCTGTAATGACTTCATTTTTTCAGTTACCTTATAGTTGTACTGCCTCGATGATGATTTACCGAAAACATCTATTTGCCGATTCTATTTTTTTAAGTTTAACATGGGAGTATTCACAGAATTTTCGATATCTCTTTTGTAGTTGTTGTATGTTGCCTTTTCCGCTGCTGGTAACGAGTAGGGAGTTCAAAGGTTCACGAGGAAAATTTCCCTAACTTAAATTGAACTAAACCGAACTGAGTAGTGTAATCGAATTGCTGCTGAAATACCCGCCAACTGATGTCAAATTAAATCAATTGATGTGCACTCAGTTTAATGAGCGCCGGCTGACCAAGAATGACTCGCGATGGCTAATTAGACAGCATTGACAGGGCCATTCCACCCACTCAGTGGTCGACAAAGGAAATATTAATTAATTTTCCCCTCCTCTGCCGCAAACTCGGAATTCGGATTTCATGCTAAAATGTGCCAACCACTCAAATTTAATGTATATATATCACTTTTTTTAAAATTAGTAGTGAATGTTGGCAACTTTTAATGGTTCCTTTGACCTACTTGCGAAAAACTAGGTGGCCTCGGTGGGATTCGAACCCACGACAGTAAGGAGAAGGCTTTATTATAGCCAGCGCTCTAGACAACTGGGTTACGGGGCTCCCACCGGGAGCTGTGTATTTAATCACACCTGAGTCAAGTTACCGGCCCAGCCTACTGCTACGTATGGACTCCACGACCAATTCTGATAGAGTAAGGTGCCTGCCCTAACAGGATTTCCTAAGCAATCAATCTACAATCCATCAGATGACTACCACTCCTGGATCTAACCTGCTCCATCCTCTATCGTGGATTTCTTCAGGAATATCACTTCATAATCTGGTGGAGACAGGTGGAAGCAGACAGCAGCAACAAAGAAAACAATTTTTCCTTGAAGGACTATTCTCAAGGCGTTGCTTGAGAGCTTACTATCTAGGAATTCGATCAGATGGTATGGCTGAATCATCCAAAAATTTGACTGCTCAAATATTTCAGGCCGGCCTAGCTGCAATTTAAAGTCCTTTACTTATATTAAGCTAACATGTGCCTTTTGGTAGAAAAGGCTTATAGAACAGCGATGTGTGAACCTTTTTGTTCCCAAAAACCCTAAACGTCAACCAGGTTTTGGTTGAAACAAATTATAAGAAATGGGGAATGTATGCAGCGCGAGAAAGATGAACTGGTAGCTGAGACCAAAGTGTTGACTTCGCGCCGCGCCAGTTTCTTAATCGAATAAATGGCCAAAACCTTTTGCACAAATATGTCCTTCTTGAAGTTGACCTTGTATTAGCAGCAATTCATTAACGAAAACAGAAGGAAGAACTGGCCTTGTACGGCAGAAATGGAGACGCATCGGCGTATCTGACAGGACCATCAGCCACAGTTCAGCAGATAGAGTACCCGACCCGAGAAAGGGAAAAGGGAGGATAAGGACAACCCTAGAACCCTAGGATAAGGACAAGCCTAGAACAGACACCGCCCGCAATATATGCGGCCTAGCTCCACGTTCTGGGAAATAAGGTTTACGATTAAGGTCAGGGCTTGGGTTAAGGTGTGGACTAGGAGTAGGGTCTGAGGTAATTTTAGAGTTACGACACAGGAATAGTTAGGATTGTTAGACAACTTTTTTAGTTGGACAGGACGTTCCTTTTCCCTCGTTCTGTGCAGGATGCCGTATAAATTATCCTTATAGAATGGGAAAGGTGAATGGAATTCCTCAACAATTGGTCATCATCGGTCAGCGATATCCCAACTGCAGGAGCATTTACACCCTAGGTTCGAACATCGGGGTCCAGCGGGTCTTCGGACACTAAAGTCATCGCTCTGGATACGTTGGCCGTCGGGTGCAAACTACCAGCAGAGATCGTGGGTATGCGCTAAAAGAGTTCTCCCTATGTATAGATCATAATTGGGCATTTACTTTGTGCCTTGAAGACCCGGATATGGAGTCCAGAGGTGATTAGCAATAAAATCTCGAATAATTTTTCCGACACTGTGGTCGGTAGTATGTGCAGAAGCTACGTGCAACTGGCAATACAGCCCTCCCTGAATGTCACATCACATCTTAAAAATGCCAGGGCGTATTTTGCGCAAGAATCTTTATGAGATTCTACCAAAGTTTTATGTAGAAGAAGAAGGGTTTCTTAAGTGCTCATGGGGATACTTTCTACTTACGCATGCAACAAGCGGATTCATCTAGCAGGAATTAACTCAAAATAAGAAACAAATGGCTAAAGCAGTGGTAGGGTAGATGCATGTGCCGGACGTTTCAAGCTCATTGTGTGGTTCACCATAAGACAGTAAACATTTCCATATCCAGATAGACCCTTTGGTTAGCAGGTGTTAATGCCATGATGAAAACACTAAGCATGGCTTCGAAAAGTCTGGGGTCACGGAGAAATTCTGTTAAATTTAAGTGTTACCTTGAGATGCACGAAGGTACATTCCATCCTAAAGGAGACTTAAATAGGGTTTTTCGCTCTTCTTAAACATTTACTCAGGTGTGTTTATGAGAAAAGAGGATGAGATCTCGAAGAAGGAGACACGATCACTGGAACAAGAACCTGACGTTTCAGATTCTCATTCGACAAGCACACAGGCGCACAGGAACGACTTGGTAACCGCATACTGCAACATCCGGCCCGTCAAACAATTATCACACCACGTGCGATTATTGTGATGCTCTCGGGAGCTGTCACTTGTGACAGGCATGTAGTGACCTAGCAACTACATCCTATAAATATCGCAAAACCTGACAATCCAATACCCTTATCTGTTTCTGCCGATGGATTCGAGTGAGAATCCAAAACGTTAGGCTAATAACGCTCTTGTTCCAGTGCTCCTGTCTCCCCTGTCTCCCCGAACTCGTCTCTTCGCCGCTATTAGCAAGATCAGGTCTCCCAAAGCACCCAAACCATTTGTTTTTTTTTCAGCGCTCTTGTTTGTAAGCCTGTTAGGCGCTTCAACACGGATTATACGCATATGATGCCTCTGACTGACACCTAATGAATGTCCTGACAAATCTAACGGCCTAATAATGAATGTTCCCAGATGACACAGGTTACGAAGGGATAGTTTTGTGATAGTCTTATTTTATGAAAAGGTTACGGAATGAAATGCAGGACAACATTTGCGAAAAAATATCTGTTAATAAGCGGTTGGTAAAGGTGGGATTGTTGGTACCTCGTGGTTTGGAGGGCACCAAAGATAAAAGTGAAGGCCACCCATCCAAAGCCGCTGTCCAAAATTGTGATTTCCAGATGGGTTTGACAATTGGGCCATGTTTTAGGTACGTTGATAGTCCAGGTGGCCTTGCGTTAAATTCCCGAGGGGTAAGGGTTGGGGTTCGTGGTAAGGTTAGGGTTAACAGTTTTAGTGTTAGGGTTAAAGGTAAGAGAGTTACCGCCCGGAATTTAGCACAAGGCTACCTGGAATACGGAGCGACTTATTCCTGCGTCCAAATCGAACTGCTTGTAACGACAGTTCGACCGTCGTAGTCCGACGATGTCCACCGTATACTCAACGGATGGGTGGTGCAGGGACGGTGACTTGCGCGTGAATAAGTTTTAAGTGATAGAAGCCTTTTGCTGCAGCTACCGCACTCTCTCCTCCCCCACCTGAGCCCGGTGTCACGACAGGGTCAAGAAGACCGGAGACGGAAGAGGAGGCAGGTGGCTGGCGCGGCCGGGTTTCCTAAGCCCTAGTCTCCCCCTAGGCGTGCCACCACACCTCCCATGTTCGGCATTCGTTAGCGGAGCGCAACCCAAATAACGCATGCCGTGCCCTGATGTGGCCCCCGTGTTGGTCCAACGCATCTACCAGGTGGCCCGTTTAGGGGGCAGAGAACTGCTTGTAACACAGAATTCATGAATGGAAGACTGTCAGTCAAGACTGGATATGGCGATTAAGAAACTGAGTGTGACCCTGTCACCACAATTCCGGGGCCAAGTTCCGCTCTGCATGCCACTACGAACTGCAGAAAATCGATAGCTCTATCTTTCTGACATCGGTACTTGGCTGTTTTTGTTTGTGCCAAGATCGCCAACGCGATTATTGCATGGTTTGAGGCGTGGATAGCAGCTGTTGGAAGAGTAGGACCTACATTGACTCTGAATGTCTCCCCAATTAGTTTTTTTTTTCTACGCTAGCGATCGGCACACCGAGCAGTCAGTTCGTCGCATCCTTACTCGTCAGAAGGTCAGTCATCGCTCTCGACGGTAATCCAAGCGGCCTTCACTTGGGCGCCAACTGCATCGACGGTTTTGGACAATGGCAGCCCGAAGCCTCCCACAGGCCTGGCAGAAAAGGCATATGGCAAAACAGGATGTCTCTGAATTTTAACTGCTCTCAGTCTTTCCATGTGACCGGTTTCCGAGTTGTGGTAAGATCTCTTGAAGTGCTTCATCGGCCCTGTTATAAAAGCTCTCGGTTCCAGTTAACTTTAATGATTTGAATTATTGAAGATACAAAAGACGACTTGGCGAGCATACGCGCACCTATCAAAAAGAATAAGAAAAAACCTCCTAGCATGGCTGAACAAAGAGCATAAAAACTGCCCTCCTTGCAAATCTTGTTGACACCGAACATAGTGTGGACCTCAGCGAAGCTTTCCGTGTAATTTATAAGGTCTCACCAAACTACCCCAAGCCACTGGGTCAACGTCTACTAGCAGCAGCAGAAGCGACTGCCATTAGGTTGAAGAAGTCGGTCTTGTGCGCACAAAGGAACCTCATAAAAGCTCCGCACTTAGCTTGGCCAACGGCCGCTTAACTGCATGCATTCTCCCGTGCCATCTCTGTCCTCCCCCTTCTCCTAGAACGGCTCTACCAAACACTTACTGCCGCCTATCAAATTGTCTCTTATCACCCTTCCCCTATGCACGTTCCTCAGATAACCCACACAAATTGACGAACATTATCGATTTCATGTTTTAAACTTCTACTACATTCCAACGTTTCTCTATAACTGTACTGGCCTGAAGAGAAGTTATCGAAAGCAGCGCGTATGCTCGCCAAGTCGGTTAAGGTTTAGGGTTATTGTAGGGCTTGTGTAAGGGTTAAGGGCATGGAGCTATATCCCCTTCGTGGGAGGGTGTTCACATTCCACTGTCCCCTTTAGAGGGCCATAAAAGTAATCCCTACCAAAAAAGTACAATTTCGAGTAGGAACGAAACAAAGAATATTACTACTGAAAGAAGAGAATAAGAAATTCAATAATGCTTTGAGAGAGAGAGATTTTAGTTACCGAAGCCCACAATATGTCATAGATGAAAGGAAAAACGTTTAGCCATATGATCAGTTGAGCAAGCACTTTAATACCTATAAAAATTCCCTTTCGCATATAACGAGGCATTTTCAAAGCAATAGACATTCTGGAGATCAAGAAGAGGGATAGAGATATTTCTTCGCTGAGACGAAATGTACAAGTCTGACGTTTTGGATTCACATTGAGACGCCGCATTCGAAACGGCAACAGACAAGGGCAGTAGGAGCACGTGGGTCGCAGTACTTAAGAGGGTGTGATTACTATACAACCACATATCTGTCACAGTTAAGAGCTCACGAATCTTTCGCAGATGGTCGTGCAGAGAACGTTGATTGCTTGATCGTCGCGAGGTGCGTCTCTAACCGACGCGATTTCTGTACCCATATTGCCTATTGGCGAATTTCTGCCTATTGGAAATTTGGCTCAATTATGCTTCCAGTGGACATAGCGTTCCCTCCCACCCGCAACGCATTGCAAGCAACCCTACTCAGACCAATTTTGAGGGCTGAATCTGGAAGGGGGAAAGCCCGCGCTTGGCGATGAGCCGGGGCTCACAGAACCCTGACTTGAGCAGCTGCCGTCTGACGCGGTTGTCACTGCCCTCAAGAATTGTGACCTCATGTAACTGGAAGGTGGGACCGGAGCCCCTCGAACGACCTGCGATTCGACAGATGGCGCCAGCATGGGTCACTAAGGGCGGTAAACGAAACTTTCCTAATTATTAAAAGGCGAAATTAAGGCGATAACTTTACTTTCTTCAAGAAATTATGGAGGTAGCCAGTAGACGGCGCCAAGAGGGCGTGGGGGAGGAAATAGTCGAATTTGACCAAGTCATCAATTCCCTGTGCAAAAGTCGAAAACTTTCCACAGATGAATGGGGAAGGAAAAAGGGTAGCACAATCTAGAATTGAAATAGAATGAACGGAACTAGCACATGAAGATAATCTTGAACTGAAAGCATATTTCTGATCTGGTGTTTCGAGCAACGAAGTCGGTAACCAATGGGCAGACGGGAAGGCAAACGTACATCTCACATTATAAGGTGTGGGGGTCCGCAAACAGCCGGGCAGGCCCGCGGATCATTCAACTTCCTCATTCCGCTCTAACGTTGCTGATTGGTTCCTTTGAAGTAGTGGACTAATCCCCGGCAGCATCAAACTCCTAAGAAGATGGCTAGCTTCTGGTAAAGTGTGGACTCTATTACCTGTCGGTGCAGCAGTGAGTACTCTCTGTGAGCCACTCCTGCTCTGAGCGGTGCAGTCAAGTAAGCCACGGCCACATGCAGAATGCACCATTATGGTATAGCCGGCTTGAATTCTTAACTTATGTTACTGCTGGTTTGGCTCTGCAGATCTTTTGATCTGGCTTGATCTCCTCTCTAAGTAGTTGCTGTACTGCAGTGATTTGCCAGGTACACCATTCCATTTGTTTTGCAACAAATGTTTCATATTGGAGCTTTTTATTTGCATCCCGTTCACTCTTGCTGGTCAGTATTATAAAAAGAAGAATATTACTGTCAAAGACAAGGGAGACTGGAATGGCCATTTCTGGCTTAGTGGCCGTCATCAGCCAGTCGTACCCAATCCCAAGTGTGGTACACCTGGGATTAAAACCCGCAACCTTTGGTATTTGAGTCGAACGCTCTACTAAGGAGCCACGGGCTCGTTGTTTTTGTCGGTTGTGATCGGGAATATGATGATAGTGTGGTGGTCACCGATCTGCTTAAGGAACATTTATGTTCCGTTGTGCCCTGTAACTCAGACTAGAGACCTCACAGGCGGTTGCATAGCGACGTGTAGCATATGTTGATAATGTGGAACCGATAAAAGACAAGGGAGACCGGAATGGCCATTTATGGCTTATTAGCCGTCATCAGCCAGTCATACCCAATCCCAAGTGTGGCACACCTGTGATTCGAACCCGCGACCTTTGGTATTTGAGTCAAACGCTCTACCATTGGGCCACGGGCTCGTTGCTTTGTCGGTTGCGCTCGGGAATATGATTATAGTGTGTGGCTCACCGATCTGCTTAAGGAACATTAATGTTCCGTTGTAACTTGGAGCTCACTTTAGAGCCCTCGCAGGGCAGTCGCACAGCAACGTAAGGTATATAATAATAAGGTGGAACTGACAAAGTCAAGGGAGACCGGAATGGCTATTTCTGGCTTATTAGCCATCAGCAGCCAGTTATACCCAATCCGAAGTGTGGGACACCAGGGATTCGAACCCGCGACCTTTTGTAATTGAGTCGAACGCTCTACCATTGAGCTACGGGCTCGATGCTTTGTCTGTTGCGATCGGGAATATGATGATAGTGTGTGGCTCACCGATCTGCTGTATTTGGATGCTGCTTCTTAAGACAGATGAACTACTGCGAAAATGGAAAGTATTATAAACAGAAGAATATTACTGTCAAAGACAAGGGAGACTGGAATGGCCATTTCTGGCTTAGTGGCCGTCATCAGTCAGCCAGGTGGTGCACCACCCGAGGTTCCAACCCGTGACCTGTTGGACAGAAGTTCCTTGTCTTGTCAGTTGTGTTCTTCTGCCTAACCACCGTGCGGCTACTAGCGAGGCTCGAGAGTGCGAGCTCGAATACCCAGCAGGAGAAGTATGTCTCTCTACCCTTGTTAATATAACCAATCGCAACCAACAGGAAAACGAGCCCGTGACTCTAAGTGATTCTAGTCATCATTTTTGAGTCTTTGAACATCCACCCATTCGTCCAAAGGGCCGTTACCTTCTCCTGAATCTTCTGTCCCCAACCATCCTCATCCACAGGCTCTCACAATGGCAAAAGTTGACGGCAGTCAATTAAGTCAGCTGGTTCTTCTAGTTCATTTTCTTTGCTCTTGCTGGCTGCATAGTGAGCGGAAAAACCTGCTTCGCAAGAAAGGAGTGAAAGAGGAGTGAAAGGGGAGAATTAGGCCGCATCCTGCTTGTGGAATCGAGCCAAATGGGCAGCAAAATGATTTTTTTTCTTGTGGGGAAGTTTAGAGGCACATTAATAGGAAGAGGCCTTTGACGAAACGGCCTACACACACGCTCAAGAGATCTGAACTAATCTGTCCACCAGTGAACATGGGCCAGCTGGACTTCCATTTCGTGTTTTGCCAAAGGGGATTAATTAGCTGAGGTTGTAGTAGGATTAAACATGGAGCAAGATGTCTAACTACATCATATATCATGCCAGGGGATTTCTGCCTGAACTGATTCTAGTAAAATGGCCTATTCGAGTGAGGAAAACGCACAACTTTTGTAGTTGGGTACATTTTTCAGATCATTTTTGGTATTCATATTGTGAACGGCATCAAGAAAATTTTCAATTTTTACAATCGAATGAAGTTAATGACAATTAATTTAATTCTACGACCTAAAGGTGAAATATTTCAAGCCTAAAAATGGCTTTAAATTAAGGAATAATTTCAAAAGATCACCTGAGTACAACTTGGGTCTAAGAAATGCACTTTCCTTAAAATATACTTACAAGGCAGAGAAAAGTTTGGATTTTCAAATCAATTATAATAACTAGGTCGAAGCATAAGGTATACTAGATAAGTGTTTTCGGGAAATATTTCTGTTCTGCTTACCATTTATTCCTAGGTATTAAAAAAACCATGCTGCAAAACAAATTTATCGATTTTCTATTTTTCAAAATTAAAACATGTTCATAATTAAAACGTGCAGTTTTAGGAATACTCGATTTCCTGAGGTCCCTGAAAAAATTCTTTTTTAAAAAAAGTTTTAACTATTTACGCTACTGGCAACCCTGCTAAAAGCTCAGACACGGGGATTTCGCTTACCATGTGCCGCTGCACGCGACAGCTCTGAGGGATTCAGATACTCGTAGGATTCCCAATGTGTATCATGTTGTTTACGGATTCCCAATGTGTCTCATGCTCTTTACGGCATATAAAACCTTTATAAACAACATAGGAGTTGACAATAACGAAAAAACGAAGTTGTCACGGAGTAGGGGAGCCACGTGGGAGTCGAAACCTTCGAAGTAGCTTTGAGCAGACACAGAAAATTGAATTTTACCTAATATGCGTGTTGGGAGTCTGTTTAACCCACACGATGGCTTCAAATATTCAAGTAGTCATTCCGTAGTGAGTTAGATTGACGAATATTGCTGGGAAGCACCAGCATACCTATCATCCTGGGTTCCTTTTCCATGTTTTGTTCTCCCTGCCACTGCCATGTAGGTTGCATTTACCATATGGATATATAATAACAGATGCTGTCGTGGACTTCTCTATTTGCAGCGTACAATGTAGCTAGAATGACCAGTCATCCTCATGACGATTCAAGCTGAAACTCCGCAGCAACGCAAGAACAATTTAACGTTAAGCCAGACAAGATTAACGTATACTTGCTCTTCACCAATTTAGCCCCAGTGCGGTTGCCCTCATTCCATAACAGTGGCTTATTTGAAAGTCCTCGACCTATCTAGGCTAGAGCACCGCTGAAGAATGCACAGCAGTCCGGCAACTAGTCGCTCACAGCTGTCGTCCTGCGAACAGCCCCATATCTTCCATCTGCCGGTGTATGGGTGCTTGCTTACTTTTATGTCCCCCCCCACCCAATGCACAGATGCTGTTACCTCCAGTCTGCATTTGGGTCTATGTTCTGGCCCGCACAAGTGTTCGAGTGAGACACTTGGCACGCCTAGGGGCGGCTAGGACTTAGGGGATCCGGCCGCGCCAGCCACCTGCGTCCTCTCCCGCCTCCGGTCTTCTTGACTCTGTCTTGACACCGGGTTCAGGTGGGGGAGGAGGAGAGAGTACGGTAGCTGCAGCGCAAGGCTACTATCAATTTAAACTAATTCCCATGCAAGTCACCGTCCCTGCAGCACCTGGTGTGGAGCATACGGTGGACCTCGTCAAACTCGACGGTAGAACTGTCAACGTTCATGCCCAACTTCAATCGTTTGACCTCGAGCATTCCTATTGTACGATGCTTGACATGTGAATGAAGGAGTTATGTGGATGCGGTCCAAACGATGAAACTGAAATCCTCGTCAATGCGATTGCGTGTGATCAACACCGAAGGTGAAGTACGCATTTTCCTTTGCATATGTTGGTACCCTATTGTGTCACCCGATAAACGATCTTCTGATCCAGGCTGTCGGACAGAAGTGAACTGCAGTCTGATAGAGTATGCAGTGCATTTCATGAATCATTGACTGAAATGTTTTGACGAACTTCAAATGAAGTAGCCTATGTAACTGTCTAATGGAGAACACAATGCCTGTACGAATCTCACATGGCAATATTCTAAAATTTTCCGGGCATGTTTCCAACCACCTCTGTTAACCGGAAACAACTGCTATACGAATACGTGTGTCTCCCAGTAGCCTTCGGCGCCTGGTGTGCTTAGGTATATGAAACTAGGTCATATCTTTCAGATATTCACGCACTTACATATGTGCAAGCGAAAGATCCGACTAGCATATGATACCGTATTTGGCTCCGATCGTGCGATCGCGATGTTTTTGCTATCCGGTCAATGTTCGAAATTTCAAATGCACTCTCTAAATTTCACCTATGGGTGTGACGAAGGTTTCCAAATAACCGGAAGGTACTTGCAAAAATGATGCTTGGCACTTTCTTCATTTTCCCCGTTACGTAGGACTTGCTTGGGGGCATTTGTGAATGATGCTAATTGGAAAGTAGCCACTGGAAATTAACCAATGAAGGGTAAGCCCTTTCCTTCAAATCCCATAAAAACGTCTATTATACAGCTACCCGATAGATGTCAATCTGCAGTAACTGAAACATCAGCATGAGGCAGGGGGAGATGAAAAGTCGTCAAGTATTTGTCTTACGAGCTGGTCTTTCTGTCTCTGTCTAATTTGCTGTGCGTGCGCCAGAACTAACGGAATCCTAGGCGCTGATTTTTCACGGTAGCCAACTTCATTACTTGGGGTTGCAATTATCATAATTCCGAGATATTTCTTACCCGTTGGCATGCATGCTATTGACTGCAGTCATTCATATGACAGTCCATTAATTGACAGACTTGGACCCGTTGACTGGTGATGCTGAATGCGATCACTGTCTTCCAGTCACTTCGATTTCTTAACTTTTGTGCGATAATTAACCTGTATAAAATTGGCCGAGAAATGGCGTCACTTTCTGATTCGTCTGAGCTTCCGGTTCTTAAAGCAGATGGAGGTGGATGCACAGTGCTCTGTGGGAGTCTGATGCGCCGAATAGTTACGTTTCAAGCCATATTCCTTGCACGAAATAACCGAAGATTGCTCCGGCTTTCAAGTGAAGAAATCGCCTGTGTTGCCCCGAAGTAGAACGCCTGACAGTCTTTGAAAGAGCGAGCGGCAAATTGTCCATCCATTGCACAGCCATTTTATGCTGTTGCATGCGCAATACGATTCCCGTCCGATGCCACCCGAGTAAATACGAAGACGTAACACGCGCTGCGCAGCGTGCAACTAACCGGGTTGCCAACCAGAATTTTATCAATTCTCGATCGGTATTTCTCATCGTTACTATCCAGGGCTTAATTATTCAATGCTAGATGTTTCAAGACTCGCGGTTCCTAATCCGATCATGGCTACAGTTTTGGTTGGTATCACGGTCTTGTGTAACAACCCTGTACAATGTTATTGAAGCTACTATAAGCAGCATTGTATGTCGGCAATGTTGGTCCACAAAGGCAGCCTTTTACACCATTCTCATCCAGAACAAAACATGTTGCATTGCTGTCCAAACCTGGGCTCCAAGTTCTGACATTCATCAACGTTCCGGCTTAAATGAAATAAAACATGAAAAATTAGACGGCCTGCCTACTTTATGGCTTCAGGTCCAACCAGCAGGTCTTTCGGATAGTCGTAAGTCTTGCATATGAAAAGGATCTGAGGCAAAGACAGAAACTCAAAGCCGTGTGCTTTTCTGTGCTGACTCCAAAACGTGCCTGCGGGTTTCGTCCAGCAACGAGCCTGTCTCAGTCGTTCTTGACATTTATCCGTGGAGATGGCACAAATGAGTAGCGTGGGTGGCGTGAATGGAATGCGCAATCGTTTAAACTGCCGCTTTCCACAACGCTGAATCTGCTTTCGCCCCGTTCCATACATTCATGGAGTCCAGGTGGAAGAATGGGAAACTCGGGGTCACTTTTGTGGCGGTGATGGCAGCAGAGAAGCCACGTGGTAGCAACCGATGTGCAGGAGGGGCAGGGGAGGATGGTGCGTCTTTTCCGGTTTCAGGGGCAACAGGATGTGCTTTTTACTCTCTCTCTTCACTGTGCTCTTGGCATGTGGCACAGTTATAACATGGTCTCCAGTTCTAAAAATCATGTTTTCCTGATATTTGCAGATTTTTTCAGAACACCCCTTGGTTTCTTCCGCATTTTTTTGTCCAAGCTCCCTCGGTTAGACCCCCGTGCTTACCGATTCGTTTATTCTAAACTGTCTATAAGTATCGCTGACAAAGAAAATGACCATTCTGTCCAGAGTAGGGAAGCTGAAATCGCCTTTTCGACCATCAACATTCGTAGCTTCCGTTATGTTGGTCTGCAGTTAGAGAGTCTAACGGTAACAAGTAAACCAGAAAGTGCTATTCCGATGACTGAAGTCCTTGTCCACAAGCCTTCGAATATGAGTTATTCACTGGCTCAAAAACGCCGATATGTGTTTTTAGTGTGGAAAATGAAGGTCATAACGCTTAATACAGCTCACTCCTGTGATCTATACAAGTCTTTTTCTGGGCACCGCGGTAGCTTAGACGACTGGAAACGTTGACAATATTTATAATTCAGCAGAAATACTGGGTCTCGACGAGAATGGGGCAACCGGCGCTTCTGTTGGATTATTTATCAGAAATTCGTCTACCTTATCTGATCTCTCTTTTTCAAAGAGCTTTTCACGCAGCTGTCAAATTCCAGGACCCGGCAGATGACTGGGTAGATTGCACCCCAGCTGAGTTTATGTGGCCTTTCTCACTTCAAGCATGACCTTTCCGGACACTTAGTTCAATACTTTATTTGACCAGGCAGGCAAGCTCGTTACCGTCGGTCGCTGCACTTGGGGATGGCAAAAAACAGTATCCGAGCTTGGATGTCTGTCAACACCAGAGATCGTGGACGAATTAACCGGCGTTCGTTTTGTCTGCTCATAAGGAGATTAATCTGTTGGGCTCACCGCTGTGTAAGCGGTAAAAATATTTAATGCAGATATACAGATGGAGTTGAACTAACGTCAGAGAAATAAGGGTTAAGATGAAGGTTTGAGTTCTAGTAAGGTTGGAAGTTAAGTTTGGGGTAACGTTAAGGTTGAGCTTTGAAGTAAGTTTAGGATTACAGTTAAGGTTTGGTTTAGACTTAAAATTGGGGCTAGGATATGGAAGAAGGTAATCTTTCCAAAAATTTGGCGCAAGATGCCCTGTTTTTGTGGTCGGGGGGGGGGGGGAATGAAGCGTAGGTGGGAAGGTATTCGCTGTTCCTGCTGCAGGGCCGGTCAGCATAAACGATTCCCACCACCGGCATTTATCGTGTCACAAGCTAAGAAATTATCTGGACTGTCGAACAGAGTTCAAACGCAGCCCATAGTACTTTTAGCAGGGTAAATGCGCGCATCTATCTGCATACGCAGTACGCGTCACACTCCTGAATCCATGACTAGAAGTTTTTGGCAAGCTTTCAAATGGGGAAATGTGGTTTGGTTACCGACGGGAAACGTAATCGTAATGCGACTCTCGCATGCTGACCCCAGACTGCACATTTAATCGATCCAATGCGTTAATTGTAAGCAGAAACACCACACCCAACGGTCTTTCTATATCTAATTTTAAACGGAGTCTATTTATTCAACCTTACTGGGGGATTAGTGCATCTTTGGAAACTCTCGATCATTAGGTAATAACCCCAATACATTTCCGATCCGGACAGGCACTCACTGAGCTCAATCGAGAAGTGTCAGGGAGAATGAGTGTGCGAAATTGTCAAATGCGTTTCCGATTGCGACAGATTACTTAAGTGGCGTTGTAATAGCACTCATCTATCGGCATAACCCTATGATATTTCAGACAGACTGGGATCCCGGCGTTTGGATGCATTTGTCATTTTGGCCCGGTAAAGAGTGACTAATAATGTTCGATGCCCTTACAAATTCAAATAAATTTTATGAAAAAAATGCTCAAAAATATGGGCAGGGTATTCGATCGCCCTTCCTTTCAGCTGCACGCACGAACTCCTTATGAAAGGCAGTAGTAGATAATTTTGACAGTAGGTAGCGCAATAACTACATAATTGTATTAAAATCACGGTCAGTAGGAAATCACAGGTGGCCGATCGGGCAATTAGAAAACCACGTACAAAAACCTGCACTGAATGCAACCCATTTTGACTGGGCTTCCTTGTCCCTGTTTCTGGTGATGGTTTCCAGAGTGAATTCGATGGTAGGTGACAGGTTTCTAATTTCAGCGATCTAGTATCCCATGTTTTCGGAGATTTTACGCAAACCGCCTTTCCGCATAAACCCGTCTTCAGTGAGAGACGGAGGTGTTCAGGGATCTCTAAACTTAAATTTAACGGGATTGCTGCCTAGGACGGAGAGAGAAGTGGAAAAAACGGAGTGTCCTGAAAACAGTTTCTTGCATATAATGGAGTACCGACAGAGACTAGAGAGACCAGAATGATCATTTCGGGCTGATTGGCCAGTGTTGCCCGAACCCAAGTGTGTATGTTCCGTAACTTGATCGATGAGCATCACTTCATCCTTGATATTCCGAGCTCAACTGACAGGAGAACGAGCCGGTAGCTCATTGGTGGAGCGTTCGACTCAATGACCAAAGATCGCAGGTTCGAATTTCCGGTGGTCCACACTTGGGATTGGGTATGACTGACTGATGACGGTTAATAACCCCGAAATGGCTAAACCGGTCTCCCTTGTCTTTGTCGGTACACCATCATACGTGTGACTGCGACTGCCTGTGAGGGCTCTAGATTGATCCCCAAGGCAAAACAGGACAAGCGTGTTCCGTAACTTGATAGATGAGCGCCATTTCATCACAGTTCTTTGCACCTATATTTAGGTTCTCCACGCGCAACAATGGAAGATCTGATTCCAAAAAACAATGATTGATTATCCGAAGTTTAGCACCTCCAAGAGATTTGTACTTCAAGAAGCGTTGTGTTCATATTGAAGCAACGACGATGCGGAGGAGGAGGGGAGGGAAAATTAAAGTGAGGGCCTTAAGAGTGAGTAAGGACAGAGCAGGCGGTGAACTGAACCCTAGTGTGTAACCGATAATATTTCAATCCTTTTGTCACGTTTTTATTACCTTAGCCGTCAACTGCTGCCGGTTGGCGGCGGTGTTGCGCATGACAAATGAAAGCGCAGAGAAAATTGCACCGAGGTGGTCGCCACCCGCGGTGTCTCGTCCTCGTCTCTGATTGGTCGCCCTTAAACAGCAGCCCCTGCACCGTGAGGAAATCCCACTCAGTTCTCTATCTATCTATCTCTCTCTCTCTCTCTCTCTCTCTCTCTCTCGCTCTCGCTCTCGCTCTCTGTCTCTTACACACGATATTTCGACCGTCGATTTCGAGGATGTCTACCGTGTACTCCACGGAAGGGTGGTGCTGAGACGGTGACTTGCATGTGCTTTAGTTTAAAGTAATAGTAGACTTGCGCTGCATCTACCACACTCTCTCCTCCCCCCACCTGAGCCCTGTGTCAGGACAGAGTCAAGAAGACCGGAGATGGGAGAGGGCGCAGGTGGCTTACGCTGCCAGAGCCACCCCTGGGCGTACCACCACACCTGACTCGGATCGCACGGAGCGGGAGTGCCATAAAGTCCACATTAAGAAGGAGCCATTGCAGCTTGAATCTCAGTCCGCCAGTCAGCCACTAAACATAAAACACACTTTGGGCTGACCACACACACACACACACACACACACACACACACACACACACACACAGATACATAAACCACCGCTTGTAAACAGCTCACTCCCCCCCTGCGCATTGTGGCCCGTTTTTGTCTCCTGCAAAGCTTCAAAACACAAACAAGTGAAGTGGGATGACTTACAGTGGCGAGTGGATGGTACTGCATAGTGTCTTTCCTGGTGGGGATGTAGAGGCAGTAAGGCGTGGGAGATGGGGTGTGGTGTGTTGTATGACCTTGAAAGTACAACAGTCACTGTCCTCCGCCGTTTACTCTTCGTTGCGTGTGCTTATGATCGGGTAAACGTACCAGTTGAATTTTCAACGGGAGGTTCAAAAACAGAGTTCACTGTTTGCTTTCTTTGAAGCTCCGAAAACTACCTTCTGACCGAAAACAAGCCTTCTTTACTGGTGGCAAAAATGGTCTTGCATCTGCTAGAGCACTCCCGAATCTGCGTTGTCCGATTGAAATGAATAGAAAAGATCGGACAGTTTTACGACAGACGAAACATGGAAATCAGCCTGACGGAGTACTCACAGGGAGCAGGGAGACTAGAAAAGTCACTTCTGGCTTACCTGCCGGTTTTACTAAACTGCAAGATTTTAGAACCTGTGATTTAAACTCAGATTCTTTGGTCACTGATTGTTACACCCAAAAACAACCGGCTTCGCTGCTATGCCAGTTGCGATCGAGAATATCCAATTAAAAACGAAAGCTCCTAGCTCTCTGACCCTCGCCCCCCCCGCTATTCTTCTGCTCTTGGTAATTAAACGAATGGACTAAGAATCGTTTGAATAATTGAACATTGATCCTTACAGGTCACATAAAAGTACTAAAACAGTTACTAGAATGCTAACTTGTTTTTTCTAACTTAACATAAAAAAATCAGGGTAAGTATGGTATGGAGTGATAGAAGAGAATATGTTTACACAATCAAAAACGACTAAAGATCTGGTAAACCTCACAGAGTAAACAGGTTTTCATTCTGTGAGGCCTCAAACGTAGCAAGTGCACATTAATGGGAGTATTTTGACCAGATAAAGACGGCAACTCATACAGCATCTGAGAAATTCCACTGTCGATCTGCCTACATTGGAAAACCAAGCTAATAGGTGCTGGCTAATCATTATGTGAATATACAAGAGTTAAGCAGACACCGAAATAAATGAAATATTGACGGAAATCGGTAAACGCACCATCGAACAGAAAACATTATATATGGTAGTGGGGGACTCAGCGACGGCGGTAAGGAGCAAATTAATCCCGTAACGCAATCGGTGTATACCCTTCTACCGCCGCCACCACCACCACCACCACCACCACCACCACCACCACCACCACGGGACGAGTATGTCCTGTAAGGCAATCAGTGAGCACTCTTCTAGCCGTTTAATATACCCAATCGCAACCTACAGGACAACGAATCAATGAGTAGAGGATTTTGGCAGCTTTGAATAATTCCTTTGACCCACATAGGAAAAACTCCACCACCTTGTTGGGATTCAAACCCACGCCAGCAAGGGGAAGCTTTAGTACAGCCAAAGCCCTAGCCAACTGAGCCGCGAGGCCCAACCGGGAGCCGTGAGTTTAATCACACTTGGATCAAGTTACCTGCTCATCTTACTGCAACGTATGGAATCCACTTATTCTGATACAGTAAGCTGACTGATCAAGCAGAATTTCCTAAGCAATCAATCTAGAATCAACCAAATGACAACCAGGCACAGTTAATTAATTAGGGGTTTGGGCAAATTTGAATAATTCCTTTGAGCTAAACGTGAAAATCTTAGTGGCCTCCGTGGAGTTCGAACCCACGACTGCAAGGAGAAGGCTTTGAGATTAAATTTACGGCTCCCGGTGGTGTCTCGTAACTCAAATAGTTAGAACGTTGGCTGTATTAAAGCATTGCCCTCGCTGGCGTGGTAACGAAGCTCACCGAAGCCACCAAGGTATTCAAAATTGAGTAAATTAATCATTCAAATCTGTCAAAACCCCGTAATTACTTAATTACACCTGGTAGTCAGGTGGTGGATTCTAGAGTGATTCTTTAGGCAATCATGCTTGGGCAGTCAGCTTACTATATCAGAATTGGTGGATTCCAAACGTTGCATTAGGCTATGCGGATAAATTGACTCAAGTGTGCTTAAACTCACGGTTCCCAGTGAGCGATCATGAGTTTTGAAACTTGGTCCACTGCGTTATGCAGGATTCATGCCAAGCACCATTGAGCCGCCGGATTCCGGCTCTGTTGGCGCGATCAAACAATGGATTTCACAGCGTATAGGTGAGGCACTAGTTGACTGACGACGTCAACTAGGCGATAAATGGCCGACCACTTTATTCTCCCATGTTGTTGCTATCCACATCTATATATAACTGATTATTAAACCTTACATGAAAGCTCGCCATGGCTCGAGACACGCGACAACTGTGCATGACGGGAAACCCGGTAGTCCGTTCTGCGAGCAGGATACAGAACGTGTATGTCACTCACAAGAGGTAGTAAAGTATTTCAACTGATTGAGCGCTCCCTTTTGATTCTAACCAACTGCAGCTACCTAAGCCACAAGTGAACAGCCAACATGAATTGAAAGTATTTCATGTACCATTGATGTTTCACTCACTGCTCGTGTTGCGCTCCTGGCAAGCGGTAAGTCACAGCCTCTTTGGATGGAAGGAGATTATGCAGTGATATGCACTTTCTAACCTTACAAAGGATTTATTGCAATGCCCAGGTATGCATTCAAACGAAAATTCGCTGCCTCAGATTGCAAAATAGCTCAGCGTGGAACGTAGATTCAAACCAATTTTTGATTGGTAGCATGCTAACACATTGCATAATTGCCAGCTTGGGATACAGATCACATTCAAACCAATCTCACTGCAAGGGCATTGTGTAGTTTTGCAGTGATCTTCAATGCTTGTAAAAGTAAACCATGTGTTCTTTAGGAATGCTCGAACTCGGTTTACGAAGGGCGCGAGAAACCTGACCTATGCAAACTATTATCATACTGCTTTTTAATTTCCTCAGAAATAAATAGCTAACTTGGAGGTTATTAGTCTAGATGAAGGTTTATAGACGAAAACTGAAAGCTTATATGAGTAGTTGGGCCAAATTCGATCAGCCACAGCGAGATAACAACGTAATATTCAGTAAGTCGCCAACAAGTGGCCAGTCGTATATATATATATATATATATATATATATATATATATATAGGGGTCACAATTGGAACCATATTGACAGTATAAGTACTAGTTAAAAGTCCAGACACGTGTTTCGCCGATATTCTGTCGCTGCTTGACGCAACTTCGAGGGGTCCGACTCATCAGTGGCTCCCCGGTTGCAGCTGTGTCAAGTAGCGGCAGAATGCAGGCGAAGAACGTGCCTGGCCTCCCAGCTAGTACGTCAACTCTCAATATGATCCCACCTGTAACCCGAATAGACAGTATTATTTCATTTTGTAAATCTGATCTCACCTGATAAACCCTGAAGCTATTTGCGCGTTAGACTACCTCTTTTCCTAGCTAAGGCTGCTTTTAAACGGTGGCCTCATAGTTTTCTTATTGATTTTCCGCGCAAATTAAACATTCTCCGCACTTCTATTTATAATTCCTGTTACGACACAACAACTTGTATAGGCTTATTTAACTGAATGGTTATATTCCCTGGCGAGGAAATTGTGTCTTCTTTAAATTTTTAAAACTTGACAGGAGCTTTGGGATTTCAAAAAGTGCATGCCAATCTGTCCTTCATTCTTCCTTTTTGCGTCCTGCGTATTTCAACTTAAGCGAAATCAAACACTCCTGATTTTCCTTATAAAGGCAATTTGTTGTAGGTGGGGATAAACCGGCGTATTTTGCGATCAGTATCAATGAATTCGAAGAGACCTGCCCTCACAAAGGATCACGTCTCGTAAAATCAAATTTCTTAAAAACAGACATGACACTATTTTGACGTGACTTTGTTTGAGAAGACAATATTTCACATCAAGAAAGTACACTATATAGTATTTTGCAACAACCTGGGTAAATTGGACTTAGTCTAAAAAGACACCGAAATTTAATGGAATAACACGGATTACTTAAGTAGCATCTGCAATTGGATTTCAGTCGCCTTTTATGTCGAAAATATTTCAAATTTACCTAAATGGTCCCTTCAATAGAAAGAAATGTCAAACACATAAGTAAATACACTGATCCATTCGGTGCATACGCAGTGTCAAACATAAATGCCCTACAGCAGTCTACAGTATATATATATATATATATGGAAGGGAACCGACAAATACAAGGGAGACCGGAATGGCCATTTCTGGCTTATTAGCCGTCATCAGCCAGTCATACCCAATCCCAAGTGTGGCACACCTGGGATTCCCTTCCATCATATGCTACACGTCGCTATGCGACCGCCTGCGAGGGCTCTAGTCTGAGCTCCAGGGCACAACGGAACATGCATGTTCCTTAAGCAGATCGGTGAGCCCCACACTATCATCATATTCCCGATCACAACCGACAAACAACGAGCCCGTGGCTCAAATGGTAGAGCGTTCGACTCAAATACCAAAGGTCGCGGGTTCGAATCCCAGGTGTGCCACACTTGGGATTGGGTATGACTGGCTGATGACGGCTAATAAGCCAGAAATGGCCATTCCGGTCTCCCTTGTATTTGTCGGTTCCCTTCCATCATATGCTACACGTCGCTATGCGACCGCCAGCGAGGGCTCTAGTCTGAGCTCCAGGGCACAACGGAACATGCATGTTCCTTAAGCAGAATCGGTGAGCCCACACTATCATCATATTCCCGATCACAACCGACAAAACAACGAGCCCGTGGCTCAAATGGTAGAGCGTTCGACTCAAATACCAAAGGTCGCGGGTTCGAATCCCAGGTGTGCCACACTTGGGATTGGGTATGACTGGCTGATGACGGCTAATAAGCCAGAAATGGCCATTCCGGTCTCCCCTTGTATTTGTGGGTTCCCTTCCATCATATGCTACACGTCGCTATGCGACCGCCTGCGAGGGCTCTAGTCTGAGCTCCAGGGCACAACGGAACATCCATGTTCCTTAAGCAAATCGGTGAGCCCCACACTATCATCATATTCCCGATCACAACCGACAAAACAACGAGCCCGTGGCTCCAAATGGTGAGAGCGTTCGACTCAAATACCAAAGGTCGCGGGTTCGAATCCCAGGTGTGCCACACTTGGGATTGGGTATGACTGGCTGATGACGGCTAATAAGCCAGAAATGGCCATTCCGGTCTCCCTTGTATTTGTCGGTTCCTTTCCATCATATGCTACAGGTCGCTATGCGACCGCCTGCGAAACTCTAGTCTGAGCTCCAGGGCACAACGGAACATGCATGTTCCTTAAGCAGATCGGTGAGCCCCACACTATCATCATATTCCCGATCACAACCGACAAAACAACGAGCCCGTGGCTCAAATGGTAGAGCGTTCGACTCAAATACCAAAGGTCGCGGGTTCGAATCCCAGGTGTGCCACACTTGGGATTGGGTATGACTGGCTGATGACGGCTAATAAGCCAGAAATGGCCATTCCGGTCATCCCTTGTATTTGTCGGTTCCATTTCCATCATATGCTACACGTCGCTATGCGACCGCCTGCGAGGGCTCTAGTCTGAGCTCCAGGGCACAACGGAACATGCATGTTCCTTAAGCAGATCGGTGAGCCCCACACTATCATCATATTCCCGATCACAACCGACAAAACAACGAGCCCGTGGCTCAAATGGTAGAGAGCGTTCGACTCACATACCAAAGGTCGCGGGTTCGAATCCCAGGTGTGCCACACTTGGGATTGGGTATGACTGGCTGATGACGGCTAATAAGCCAGAAATGGCCATTCCGGTCTCCCTTGTATTTGTCGGTTCCCTTCCATCATATGCTACACGTCGCTATGCGACCGCCTGCGAGGGCTCTAGTCTGAGCTCCAGGGCACAACGGAACATGCATGTTCCTTAAAGCAGATCGGTGAGCCCCACACTATCATATATATATATATATATATATATATATATATATATATATATATATATATATATCAACTTTTGTTTCGAGGGTGTATTGAATTCCTGTAAACGTGGAATTCAGGTTTTTGTGGAGTAGTTCAAGTTGATCTTTTTTGACGATAACAAATTTATCGTCTACATTGCGTAGCCAAAATCTCGGGTTATTCTGGGAAGAGCTGTTGCCTTTGGTTTCTGCATCACAGCCAAAGGGGCCCCTTTTAGTTGTCGATAATAAGGGAAATATCGAGGAGTTTCAGGAGGACTTCTGCAGGTACATCGGTAGAGTAGGCTTATAGGAGGTCTGCAGTACAGGTCCTGGCTACGTACAGAGGGATAGGCGTAAATAAAGAAATAACATCAAATGACACCATTATTTCTTCATTGGCAATTTTAAGGTCCTTATCTTCTCAGAAACTGAAGCGAGGCTTGGATAGAGGATTCACAGTTCTTTGTAAGTGGGTTGAGTTGATGAAATATCCACTTGGAAATCTTATTAGTTGGTGCACCGATTAAGGAGACTTTTAGTCGCAGCGGAATGCCACTTTTGTGAACTTTGAGAAGTCCATATATTTTGGCAATCGTAGGTTCATCCTGCTTCAAGGATTAAGCCAGTACTCTAGAAAATAATGTTCTTCACTTGAGGCGTTTCAATACCTTCTCGATATTTGCATTTTGTGAATTTGTAGGGTAGTAAGTTGAGTAATCCGTTAAAAGTTGATGAACAACTGCCTTTCTCAGATGTCCTCGTACATCGGAAGACAGACGGGAAACTACATGCCTCAGTCTATCGTAAAGATACATTTACCGAGGTCAATTTACTTTTTCGTAGTAACCACCCCATGTCTCACAAACGCAGCTCTGTTAACAGCTTGCTACGTCGAGCAACAACTCACCGTTCCGATGAAGAAACCTATCGACCAGAAATGAAAAACCTTTACAAATTATTTTCCCCAAATGGATATCCTCCTGACTTTATACGTCGATGTATGTGACGACAACAGCTCAAAGAAAAAGGTATTTCCAGAGCAACGACCTCTCAGGCATCAAAAACATTAAACTGATTAATAGTCCCGTATTTAAAGAATGTATCTGAGCTCGTTGAAAGACAGCTCAAGAAACACCATATACAAATAGCGCACAAACCTACAACAACTTTGCGCACCCATCTTGTACACCCTAAGGACAGGGTTGGCTATTTCAATAGAAAAGAAGTCGTCTAAAAATACTGTGTACCAGTTGTGATGCAGTTTATTGTGGCCAAACCGGGAAATCTCTATTCACTCGTTTACATGAACATCATGTAGCGATGAGGACACGAGACACCGTATCTCAGGTAGCCATGCACACACTGGACACAGGACACCTATTCGTCAGGATGCCTGCTAGGCCCACACTCGGTAAAAAATAACAACGTAAGCAGCATGAATTTCTCAAAGGTTTTAAACGCTATTATTAATTTTGAATCTATTTTACCGAAATGCCCAGAAATGGCCATTCCGGTCTCTTTTTTCTTTGTCGGTTCCAACTTATCAACATATGCTACATGTCGCTATGCGACCGCCTGCGAGGGCTCTAGTCTGAGCTCCAGGGCACACCGGAACATACATCTTCCTTAAGCAGATCGGTGAGCCCCACACTATCATCATATTCACGATCACAACCGACAAAACAACGAACCCGTGGCTCAATGGTAGAGCGTTCGACTCAAATACCAAAGGTCGCGGGTTTGAATCCCAGGTGTGCCACACTTGAGATTGGGTATGACTGGCTGATGACGGCTAATAAGCCATAAATGGCCATTCCGGTCTCCCTTGTCTTTGTCGGTTCCAACTTATCAACATATGCTACAAGTCGCTATGCTACCGCCTGCGAGGCCTCTAGTCTGAGCTCCAGAGCACAACGGAACATACATGTTCCTTAAGCAGATCGGTAAGCCCCACACAATCATATATATATATATATATACGCTTAGCCTCTCTGATGAGCTTACCGCATGTTGCATCTGGTTTTTCTAATCAACGATGGGCTACATTGGTATTTTTGGCGAAACGATGCTACAATCTGACATATTTGTGCGTCCTCAATAGGGTTTCCTTTACGCATACGGTTGCCATAGTAGCAGGTACCAGATAGGAAGCAAACCTCTTTCTCCTTAACTTCCAAATTTCCACCTCTCAGCCTTTCAAATGGACTCTATTGACTCGTCCCTCCAGAACAATTTATCGAGAAGGGCGGCATTACAGTAGATGTGCTGACAGCAATTCTTAACTAATTTTGTGTTTGAAAAAGATTACTTAGTAGGGTTGTGAGAATTACTGCCGTGGAGCATAAAACCAAGACAATCCATTCACGTCAGGATGCCTGCTAGGCCCACACTCGGTAAAAAATAACTACGTAAGCAGCATGAATTTCTCAAAGGTTTTAAACGCTATTATTAATTTTGAATCTATTTTACCGAAAAAGGAATAAAAATAATCTTTCTTGCACTCAGTCCGTAAGAAGTCATTTCTTCGTCAAATTATTATTTTAAGTATGGATATTTTTCGGTTTTAAAGACATTTTAATTATAAGCTTTTTAAGACATTAAAATGGCTATTCATAAAACATCGTCCACATCCAGATATTAATGCTGCATATAAAGTGTACAGAATGGTCCGGGTGTACTGAAAAAATTTATGAGCACCATATGACCTATTTCTAGTAACAAAAAGAAACGTGTGGCTTTTCGTACACGGAAGATACACCGCATGTAGTTTGGAAATCTTGAATTAAAGAGTGATGGCAGATCAGGATCAAAATTATTCCGGAATCGGAAAGGATCTTTTTACACCGAAGGAAACGCTTTCTGCAAATATAAAATTTGAAAAAAATCTAAGTGGTCAACAAATGAGTGCATGATTTCTACAAAACGTATTCGAACTTTTGCGGGCATAGAAAATCAATGATAAAAAATGTATACTACTTAGACATGATTTTTTGTAGGGCGCAGTCTCTGCAGTCTGTAGGAAAACAGTTCGCCAAAATGCCGGCATCCTGGCATGACGGAAATACTTTGCCAACCCTACTAACCTAATTTGTTCGAAACGACAACACCTTTCAGAATTTCAGTTACCATTTTATGAGATAGCACATTGAATGCAGTTTCCGTGACAGCGAAAGGGAAATAAGTAGACCAATAATTAAGTAATAAATAATAACGTAATATAATATATGCAAAATATAATACATAAATAAAATAAATACTTGAAAATGAGCTGTTAAGTGAAACCTGGACAAGGTTTCATAGGGGCATCTAGCCTGCTGACGTCAGTTCTAGACAGGGAGCGATATGGCCTCCCTTGCATAGAGGCGACTGCAACACACTAAAAACGGCAGTGGCATGTAGATAAACGGATTCCTCACAGAATGTTTGAGAATTTTAATTTTCAGCTATTATGACCAATCCTTCCAGGTGCTCTCCGAAGCAAAGAGGCCCCAACTGGGTGGCAGAGATGACAAGCAGTTGATCATCCACCAGGTTGCACTCGATCAAGGGATGAGAAAGAAGAAGACGTATCAACAGAAATATGCCCTAGAATGCTATGGGGTGAGGTACTGTTGGAAACGCTTCAGTTCAAGAAGGTGCTTAGCACTCCCCCTGATGATGACCCAATCTAAGGGACTTTAGCGCGGTTCATGTGCTCACGTTTGTGCTTCTTGTCCAAAATTCTGATCAGGGATAGGATTGGCTGAAACGCAACGCAACACTGGCTCACTCGTATTTTCTATTGATACACTTTATGACTGAAGAGTAACCCCGGTTAGTATTATCAGAACTCACAAATATCCTGTAGATTGGGTATTGTTCCTTGCACCATACACATGAATGGTGATTTTCACGCACCTTAAGCGCCATCTCATGCGAGCAGGGAATAGTTTAAGCACGTTTGCTGCCCTTCTTATCATCTGAAAACTCGTTCATAGAGTTTTAGTAAGATACGTACCCATGGGCTTTGGAATTACCTGCCTTCCACGCTACCTTACTCAGCGAATTATTCAGTAAAGCGACTGAGGATGCCCTTACGAGAAAGCTGGCATTCATTGCGTGAAAAGTCGTGCTGAAGGGATCAACTCATGTCAATATAGCCACTAGTAATCTGGTCACGAACCCTTCCCAACCAGGATATGGATAAACGGTAGTCTCACAGACAATGCCTACGCATATGCAACGAAGACTCAGGTAAATTGTCGTTAATAAAGGAAGAAAAAGAGAACGCAGAGCGGGAAAAAGAGAGAGTTGGGGAGGTGAAGGGGAGAGAAGAAGAACTGGAGTGCGCCAAAACTTAATTTGTCTCACATTGTTGTTAAAAATAATGGACTCTACTAAAGGGACGCGTCCGATAGGATTCAGTTGCTGTGAGGCTAATTGTTAATACCATAAACATTAGGAACAGGTATACAGTAAAGAAAGTAGGCGATCTGGGTAAGAAAAAAATGTATCCTTAGTGAGCAGAGGCACATGGACGTCGGGGTTTCGAGCAGATCAGAAAAAATAATTACGTCAAAACCCAGTCCAGGTTAGAAAGTCCTAAAAATCGAACACATGTTTATGCTGTCTCAAATCTGAGGCTGCATGGTTGAGCCCGTTTGCTCTATCTGAAAACCCCGAGGCAAGGCTTTACGTCTGTGCTACTTAAAAAAATCATGCTAGATTATCAGAAGCCTCTCGCACCACCACAAAGCCTACTTCCCAGCGCTACCAGCAGAGCGACAGAGTGTAGGACTCCAAACTACCTGAATTGGAGTTCGGATCTCGGAATCTTTCTGTCCATAGTTTGGGGTATATCCGTCCCTCCGGGTTACCCAATACAGAACTGGCCCTCTCCACTTTCTTATTCGTCAGAAAATTTGTAGGACAGTAATTAGACCCAGGACGGATAAACGAAGCGCATTGCGTTTCTGGAATTGGAACTTGCCTCTCCCTTAGGTGACCTGGAGGCATCTTCAGGGCGAGCGCACAGTGCCGAAAAATGAGCAGCCACGGGGTCAAGAGGCTGCTCACTTAAATTAACCAATCCAAATAAAGGAGGATGGGCTAACGGTTTAGCGAGTGAGCGATCTCATGAAATGTTAACCGAATTTTGGAAATGCGTTTTCTATTAGGAACAATTATTTAAGTGGGCTTCGAAGAGTGATCATCGTGCGCATATTCTCCAGAAATTAAAGGCAGGCCAGGATGCCAGCTTTTGAATTCACGTCTTTTCACCATCGGTAAGAAACTCCAATTTAAGTAGTATTTATTTTTCCACGGCTTTTCAGTGACCTTATAAATTCAAATATACTTTGTAGAAAAAATGCCCCAAGTATCCTTCCTTATACTCGGTTGACAGCCAAGCATACTTTCTTTTCAGTTTCTACTCGAAGTTCATCTTGCAATTTTAAATATTTTCTGCTTATAACAGTTTATTTATGCAGTAAAATGTCCATGCATCGTATTCTTCCATTGAATAGTGCCCACATGAAGGATAGAACATAGACCATTTAAAATTTTGCTATATTTTTAATGACAGACACAAATGCGTGACTTTCCTTACTCGGGAAACACAGAGTTTGCAGACTGAGAATCCTGCTTTTCAGCATACAATTTGAAGAAAACATGATTTGTTACCAAATGAGTGCTAAATATTTTTCCCCATGTTTTCTATAACATATAGTTGAATTTAAAAGGACATTCAAATTTAGTAGAACATATTTATATTATGTCAAGTGGGGTTTTAGGCAGCGGGTGAAAAGAAGTGTACTCAAAATTCGGCCTGCCTGGAATATTATGTGATTATTTTGCATAATGAGCGATGTTACAACCCATTTAAATGATCTTTCCTAATCCAAAAAGCGCTTAATAAGTTCGGTTTACATTTATTGAGATCGCTCACTGAATGTGTTAGGAGTCAGCCTAACCAACTCGCTCGCACGTTACACTATCAATCCGCCCACATGTAGTCCACATGCTGATTTCACGCCAGCCAATCAAATGAGTCAAAAGTCCAATCGATATGTTGACCCCTAAAGGCCACTATCGGATTGGTCCGATTTCAGCCCGAGCTTGTACCTTCTCGTATATTCCTTTTTCGCCTTGAAAACGTTGTTATAATACGCCGATAAACTTTTCTTCTACACCCTTACTGTTTAGTACTGATTTGGCGTTACGAGCGTGATGATTTATTGGACAGGTGACCATCGAGGCGTAGGGTAATTTCATGACAGAATATGCATGAATTAGCGTTAGAGCCACCACTTCAGGTTGAGGTGTGAAAATGGTCCCAAAAACTCACCCTTCAGCAACTTGATGGTGATCTCCTGCTCCGCGGGCACTACTCGCCGAACGGCATTCGCCGGAAAGATGCTGACAGTGCCAGTGGCAGGTAAGAGGTCATCTTTGAGGCAAGTGCTACCACCGGTCCGACCGGCGTAGACCTCGAAGAGGGGATGCGATTTGATGGCGGGTGGAGGACAGCGTCGACGGAAGGAGACCACATTGACCGCGGCCGCCTGCAACTGGCGCTCACGGTCGTGTTCAAGCTCCACAGTGGACAGCATAAACTCGCGATGCGTCAGGGAGGCACGTCGTCGGGCCAACAGGTCAGTCATATGCAGTACCTCGGCCTCATCAGCTGCAGTGATTAGCCTGCCGCTGCCGCCTGCGGGTGGCCCAGACGAGGTGGTTGCGGTAGGAGCCGCCAGCGTAGATGACTCGGTGGTGCTCCGGGCGGTTGCGCAGACCCCAACCGTAAAGCGTGCTGCCGGCGCTGTTGTAGTCACTGGAGGCGGTGGCGGTGGTGGTAGTGATGGTGGAGGGGGCTGTTTAATGTCTTCCTTTTGCATAGATGGCTTTTCGCATTCCACCGGCGTTTTCTCATCCGTTTTGCTGAAAGACCAGAGTAGTGATCAGGAATAAATTGCATCCTACAGCAGCCCGCGAAAGTTACGGAGGAGTATGCTGTATAAGAAGTTTGCGACATTACCCGAAAAGAATGTGGGCCAGCAGTTCCGTAAGCTCAGCTAGTTCAGTGTGTTGTTTGCTATGGTTTAGAAAAAAAAGGATTTTTAGTCTGTTTTATGTAGTTGCCAATGACACCGGTTCATAGGTCTGAAAATGAGGGGAAATCTTATCTAGGTGAACGTCGCTGATGTTTGGGCAGAAGACCACACCTTTCCTCGAATCGAAATGAGGTCAGTTTTCCGGTTGAATGAACTGATCTCTGTAGTTTGAGGAATTAAAATTTCCATTTTCTTGGCTTTTACGTACAACTCCAGAGTGTGGCCACTTCTTCGACTCATCAGGACAATTGTGAGTTGTGATATACTTTCCTCGCTCTTTCAGGCGTGGAATATGTTGATGGATACAAGTCTGTAGGTTCGTCAGACATCTATCATGTAGTTGCACCTCCTTAAAAATGAATTGGATATTATAGAAGACGATCGAAGTTTCAGAAAGGACCAGCGTTTCCCAAGGTAACTTCGAGAAAACGAGTCATAAGACTGCCCTTCCTAGGGGGTGCAACCAGCGAACTAGTAAGATGACGTTGGAAGACAGCCATGACGAGCGCGTTCCCTGTGGCGAACCTACGCATATTCTTTACGAGCTCTTCCCTCCTACGCGTAGGAGGTAAATACCGACTCCCGTTTATGACCACATCAATGTGTATTTACTCATTTACTTGTTCTTGTTGAGCGTGATACATTGGTCATACCACGAGGTGCCTGGAAAAGAGGGTACGTGAACAGATACCTGCCTGGTTATGCAAAGGTGAAACTATATCAATCTCAAGTTCCATTCCCCCACATCTTGGTCATACTAATCACCGCGTTGACCCCTGAGAAACCTTTCAGGTTGTCTATCGGACACCAGTCATCTTCTCTAAAGGCCTACGCCAGCGGGTGCTAGCAACAGCCGAGGCAGTGCCCATACGGCTATCAAACCCAGTACCGTGCTGTCCGAAGATGCTCGTTCAGGCGCTGTCTCTTCCGTGGCTGAAAACCACTTCAGGTGGTGTTCACACGACGTCCCCACCCTCTGACGGCAGTTGTTCACTCAACGTACTTGACAATGATGTTCAATCCCTATACACGACTCTACCTTCCGCCCTTCACATAGTCCCAATAACCTCTATACGTCGACCTTGCCATGTAGGCGGCGTGCAAACGGGTTTTTAAACCCTATAAACACCTCGCAGTTTCATTTCCCTTGAAATTTTACCGGCCCGATGATAAATTGCCGGAAACATATGTTTGCCAACTTCACTTTTCGATTTCGGGATTATTTAAATTGCAATCTGAATCCAGGAGGCACTTAACATGTCTTCTGAGGTCAAATCGCTCGCCGTTTGTCAATACATGGGAAGCTGATTTTTTCGTTTAATCTCGTTTTAAAAAAAGCTAGTCATGGTAAACATAAATTTTTGTTTCCGCGTCTGCAAATCGGCAGTCAAAACATGGACATGGTCGATCATTTGGCACCAAGATGTTGAGATCTGATTTGATCGATGTATAAATAATCTGTGAACAAAATTTTAAGATATTAAGAGAGATAGAGAGAAAGGGCTGTGCCCGCCTAGACAACGCAAACATCTTAAGGCAATTTATTGGCTTTCCGAAGAAAACAAGCTCCGTATGGATGGCAAAGGTCATGAACAAGCAGCCAATCACCATGCCGAGGTCGGCCAAGTTCTACTTGCAAACAGGAGAGACGAAATTTGGTTAGGTGAAGTGCTTATTACCCATCTGCTAGACCCAGTGTGAGACTGTCTGCGCCGTACTCGAGCGCATGTTTGTGTATCCAGTCCCAGCTGGTAGTCAGGGTTATGATTGGTTGAATGAAGGCAGAATAGGCCCGAAACAGACTGGATCAATCTACCCATATTTTCTATCGTCTCTCCTCTCTCTGCAATTTAAGGTTAATAAGCAGAAAATATCATTTTATTTTGAATTATTTCTGTATGAATATTTCACTTGACTGAGTTATGATAAACTGAACGATCACAATGGATTTTGAGCAGGTGTCAGTCGGCGCTCTTACTACCTGAGCTACAAGGCCCCAGCATAGAAGCTTAGGTTTTTAAAATCTAATTCAAGTTACCCGTCCAATCTACTCTAACGCAGGGATCCACTGATTCTTATATGGTAGACCAACTTCCTAAGCAGGTCTTTCTAAGCAATCGACCTATTCAAAAGACAACTTGGCGAGCATACGCGCTGCTTTCGATAACTTCTCTTCAGGCCAGTACAGTTATAGAGAAACGTTGGAACGCAGTAGAAATTTAAAACACGACGGCGCTTATCCAAAAGAATAAAAGAACACATCCCAGCATGGCTGAGCAAAGGGGAAGTCAAGAGCATAAAAAGCGCCATCCTTGCACATCTTATTGACACCGGGCATAGTGTGGACCCCAGCGAAGCTTTCCGTGTAATTTATAAGGTCTCACCAAACTACCCCAAGCCACTGGGTCAACGTCTACTAGCAGCAGCAGAAGCGACTGCCATTAGGTTGAAGAAGCCGGTCTTGTGCGCACAAAAGAACCTCGTACAAGCTCCGCGCTTAGCTTGGCCAACGGCCGCTTAACTGCATGTATCCCCTGCGCCATCTCTGTCCTCCCCTTCTCCTAGAACGGTTCTACCAAACACTTACTGCCGCCTATCAAATTGTCTCTTATCACCCTTCCCCTATGCACGTTCCTCAGATAACCCACACAAATTGACGAACATTATCGATTTCATGTTTTAAATTTCTGCTGCGTTCCAACGTTTCTTTATAACTGTACTGGCCTGAAGAGAAGTTATCGAAAGCAGCGCGTATGCTCGCCAAGTTGTCTTTTGAATCATTTAATGGGAATTTTTGCAACTTTAAAGCAATCGACCTATTATCCACTTGATGACTGCCAGATTAACATGGTAATGGGTAGTTTTGACAGAGTTGTCTAGAATCGCGAACGTGTGTGCGTTCCAAGATGTTCATCTGGAAAACTGACGTTTCTCACAGGAAAATATTTTGCTGTTGCTGAGGCTTCAGGAAGCTGGGTAGGCTCTCTATTTTCGAAGCGTTTAATGCAGAAAAATGCGCAGCACTTTAAATGACGGGCCGAGCTAGCTGGCCTTGGACAGATCAATCGCGAGGAACAAACCCGAAGAGGAGGCAACGTTGCAATCATTCCTCCATCAAGGTAACGTCACTTAAAGCCAGCGGCCGTCAAGCCCAAAAAACTGCCATCAAAAGGCCAAGAAAGCAAAAAAATAAAAATCCATCAGCCGAAAGCCGACTATCTCGGTCAGCCAGCAAACATTTTGATAGATTTTCAAAACAAAACACTTCGAAAATGGAGAGCTGATTCAGTTCTTGGAAAAGTCAGCAACAATACAAATCTGTTTTGGTGAGTAACTTTAGTTTCTCCGAAGTGGTTAGTTTAATTCCACCGACCTTTAACGCTCAACAGTGACAAATAATTTCATTAACTAGAAAATCTTGATGATGTTCACTTTGAACAGAAAATTCTCACTGAACGTCCAGCCACTGGAGCGATATCGGAGGTGGCTCAACTAAAATTGTGTTAAGAAGAACCTTAAGGCCGCAAGCTCCACAAAGCAGGCAACTCAAGTCAGATTTATAAATTCATATGTTCAATTGCTGCCGCTCGATTGGAACAGAAGTGAACTGACATTTGAACAATTCGTTATCGCAGTCCCAATGGGCAAAAATCCACTTCTTAACCGTTACAAACGTTCGACAGACGTGCGCAATGTGATTCGTATACTCGACCGGTTTCGCATTGGGGAACATATTTGGCGGACACCAGAAATATATTGGTACTTGTGTGGTGTGCCAAGGATCTCATTCCGCGTCTAGAAGACAGTATGTGGACATTTTTAGCAACACCTAATCATTTTCGGTACACGCTCACGTCTGCAAGTCGACCAGGACGCGAAATCAAAAGACAGGAGCTCTACACGCGCTTTTTGATTGGACGGAATAAATCACCATGGCATATCATGCAAGCTCCCACGTGAGCACTATGTTGATTGAGACAGGAGGTGTAGCATGGGGACTGAAAACTCACCTTGATGCAGGATGGATTGCCTGCGCCCCGACAAATGCCAACTCATCTCTTACTCATTAAAGTAACTCACAACTGGTTCACGTAAACCAAGCATAGAACGGACGGAATCAGGTCTAATAAGAATCAAAAGTTCTCCGGAGGCCCTATGTAGTAGAAGCCGTCGTAGCGATTGCTGAGAAGGATTGAGTGGGGGTGGGACTGTACACCGTGCGCATGTGGAGCGCTGAACCTCTCGCATCTACATGCACGTGCGCACCAGTGGCTGTCTGATCCTCGATAATCCTAGCTGCCCACACCGGTCAACCCTCTTCAAGACTGATCTGCACATGACCTCGCTGGGTGCCCTGTGACGACCGCACGGTGTCACACGCTTGGCGGACGTCGCAGACGCGGTGGCTGGACGTGCCCTCGTCTGGCAGCCAACTTCGGCCAGCCCGTTCTGCGATAGTTCTGTATAGCATACACCATTCTCCCAACTGGCGTCCCACTTCTTATCTCCTTCTATGGAACCGGGTCAGAAGGTCGCAGCGACTAGGGCCTCCCCTATCAACTTAGCCTTCTGCGATAGATATGCTTGAAAACGTTGATGAACGCTCAGCAATCGGTTACGGGACACACGTGTCCCGTTTTGCCTTGGTACTCACTCCCGAGTCCTGCCGACAGCCGCACAGTAGCTAGCATTATAGGCAGATGAATAGTGCCTAAAAGGCAGGGGACACTGGGAGAGCTATTTCTGGCTCATTAGCTATCGCCGGTCAGTAATACCCAATCCCATTTGGTGCAACACCCGAGGCTCGAACGTGCAACCTATTGATTCGAAGTCCAACGTGCAAACCTACTGCACCACGGACTCGCTATCTTGCCCCGGTTTAGATCGGGAATATTGGCGTTCGTTGATGCAGGCTCACCGATCAGTTACGCGGCTCACTCGTCCCGTTCTGCCTTGGGGCTCACACTTGAGACCCTCCAGCAGTCGAGCGTTGTGCTTCTGATCGACAGGTCGCGTGTTCGAGCCTCGAATGGTGTACCAATTGGGGTTGGGTATGACCGGCTGATGATGGCTAGTGAGCTATAAATAGCCATTCAAATTTCTCCTGCCTTTGTCAGCAATATTCATTTGCCTTAAATCCCTAGTCGTAAGCATTAGGTCATATTTTACAGCAGATTGTGAGAAGTGGAAAACTGACATCGTGCGCAGCCTGATTTCGTGCGAGATGCATGACGGGAGCATAGATAAGGGGCTTACTACATAACACCCTGCAGGAAATTGAAAGATGGATGATTAAATTTCGTGTGAGGATGTGGTTTCTTATCGTGTAAATTGATCATTTCCTATAGTCTATCATCACAACGCTGCCGGAACACTTTTTCACCTACCTACGTAGTTGGCAACCCGTATGAAAACCTGCAATACAATACTATTTAGTCCAGGTTAGTGTATTGAAGTGTATTAGGTAGTCGTTGTAAAGAGGCCCATTGACTGGTGGAGAAGTTACCGTGCTGGAATATGACTGAAGAAAATTCACAAAGAACCTGGGAACCTAAACGTGGGTTACCGCACGGGTGTTCTGCCCTTTGTAAATTCCACTTGATGATTCTTTATGCGGCTACCCACTCATACTGACTGTGTTACCGGTTCTCCCAAAGATAGGGGGGGTAAGTTTTCAGCAAATTCTGCTGGCGTAATCGACTAACCTAATGTCCAGAAAAACGTAATGGCGGACTACAGGAAGCGAATGGGAAGGCGCGTCGAAAACCGCACCAAGGATCATAGTCGCCTGACGTTTCAGATTCAAAATCGAACACATTATCAGGGAGAGTAATTCGTGCTTGAATGGTAACAGAAAAACCAATTACCAATTATTTAGCATTGCGTGGAATCGTAAAATTTGAACTTCCCCCATAGCGCTTAATCGCTCAACTATTGAAATGCTTATTTCTGTAGGATGCATTTTCTCGTTGATTTTGATGACGTTATAAATTTCAAACAAACACAAAAATATTATTTATTGTACTCATTTTGTAACAAATAACGTCTATTCTAACTTTATATCCGACGAAAGGGTATTTATCGGGTCTAAAGAACTTTTTCTTCCTGTGGTTACACTTGCCTTCAGGGTTTCCAAACCGCATGCTGTAGACATTCCGTTTAAGGAAAATCCCACACAACTCTGCGCTACGAGGCAGAAGTCACTTAGTGGATCACGTTGTATACTTTATAAGCGAAATTAGTAAATGAAGAATGCGATACTTTATGAATGAACATTCCGGTCTTCAAAAGCTCATAAAAAGAAAATTTTTAATTACCCTTTCTTCAAGCATAACATTTGAAGAAAACGTAATTTTCTATTAAATCTGTACGAAAATATTATTTTTGTGCATTTTTTCTATAAAATATCTGAGTATTTAAAAAAGCATCGAAAACCAATCATAAAAAATACATCCTCTTGACATCGAAATATATTGGGATCAGACTGTATGATTCTTGAATATATGATACTTTATATGACTTTATACCTTCATATGCAAGCCCTAAATCTTGAGCTGTGTAAAATAATTATTTACACGGATAGAACTTGTTCGAAGATTACATCCAGTGACAGTTTCTGACGAGTCAAATACCAGCATAAGCATCACAAGCAACACATTCCTCAGATAACCCACAAAAATGGACGAACATTATCGATTTCATGTTTGAAATTTCTACTGCGTTCCAACGTTTCCCTATAACTGTACTGGTTTGAAGAGAAGTCATCGAAAGCAGCGCGTATGCTCGCCAAGTTGTCTTTTGAATCGTTTAATGGGAATTTTTGCAACTTTAACCAATACTTGTTGTAAAAATATGGCAACCACCGACTCAATGGATTGCCTGCAAGCAATCGCTTTACCATGTACGACCATCTGCAATTCACGTGGGATCTGCAAGTTTTGATATATCTGCGATGGCATTGCAACGGCACGCCAAACACACTTATTTTTTTGCTAAGTCTGACGAGGGGTTAGAATGTGAAGAAGGAGCATCAGACGAAAAAGCTTGAATCTTCTAGGCTATGGACCCAAAGGGATGTCTCCAGGAAACCAGAAGACACACAGGAACCCGCCCCGTCTTACCGCTGGCCCACGCCATTTTCCCCGAGCAAGCGTAACTAAATTTGTGGCGAATTCATCGCTATTGCGAGCGGAGAGGGTGAATCGCCTCTCCAGACTGCCTGCTTGTCGCGAGATATGTCGTCGTCCGGTCTGCCCTGTGTAATGGCGAGCACAGTCACGGTCTGGGATTTGATAAACTACCCCCGATTATTATTAGACTATATTATCTGTTTGCGGTTTCAAGGTCAAGTTTTCGTGGCTTATATTTTTTCCATAGGTTATGCGGGTAGACAGTTTCTGGTGGGAAGATAAGAGGGGTGGTTAGTGGTTAATGTTCCTAAGTAATTGTTTTTACAAAAAAGATGCGATATAATCTCAAAAAGAGTAGGTCTCTCAATAGTTAACAATAACAATCGATGTATAATTGGTTCCCCGTCTGTCTACTCGTAAAGATAGTTGACAGGCCACGGTGCATGCAAAAGACCAGTTTGACCTTTAAAAATGGGTTTTGCTCAATTAGCGTTGGTGCTTAATCCCAGGTATATGTGTTCATGACAGGGAACCAAAATGAACTGAATAGTAATCAACTCGCATAACTATTGTCCTGATTACTCCGTAAGTACAAGTTTGCCCCCTCCCTGCTTCCTACCCGTGTTAAACAGAACTGTTGTCTGCTCGGCCTCTAGGCAGTCTCCAAAATACACCCCTCCTAATCTCCCCAGGAACATATTTGCTGTCAAATGCAACTCCTGTCAAGGAAGTTCATCCTCTAACCTCCAGACCAGCCCCCGACAGTATGTCATGCAGTGTGACTAACAAGACTTTACACTGTCACTTGGGTGAAGGAACTGTGAGATTGACTTCCAGGCCATGACATGGGTACGACCTCAGCCCATGTGCTGACTATTCTTTGCTATAGGTCGCGTAACATCCTGCAGGCTGCGTCGGAACAAGGAAAGGGGTAGAGGTGGGCCAAGATTTGACAGCTTGACTGCACTACGTCTAAAGGTTTGCTGCATCCACACGAACGCGATTCAGGTTGTAGTGGTCTTATCAACCATCTCTGACACGCCTGAACGGCTCTTACAAACCTCAATCGAAAAAGGCACAAGCCAGGCGACCTAAGGACGCGGGAAACAGGACAGAACCCTGTGCAGGAAATTTTAGAATTTCGACCACTCGTGCTTTGCACACGAAACGCCGTGTTGATTGCTTTCACCGATTGTCAATATTGGAGGAATTAGATGATGTTTGAATTTGACGGCTTCTAGACCGGTAACCTAATTCGCTTTCCCGTTTGTTTGATGGAGAATGGGTGGCAATTTGCGCATAGATTTACGCACCATCACGTGCCATTGCATAAAATGATTAATCAGATAAGAGTAACAAGAAAATATTATATTATTTTTTGTCCCAAACTCCCCCTACTGTCTCGTTCAACTTCATTTATGACATTCACTTCATCCATAAATTCACGATCTGTTCGGCAGTTAACATCCACCAAGTGTTCGTCCCAGCAATAATGCGTCTAAAGGGATTAATTAGGGTCCATTTCCTTTACGTATAGATTCGGTTCAGGTAAGCAAATGTACACACGACAGTTCGACCGTCGTATTTCGACGATGTCAACCGTATGCTCCACAGACGTTTGGTGCAGGGACGGTGGCTTGCGCGTGGATTATTTTCAAGCGATTGTAGTCTTGCGCTGCAGCTACCACACTCTTTCCTCCTCCCCCACATAAGCCCGCGGTGACGATAGAGTCAAGAAGACCAGAGATGGGAGAGGGCGCATGTGGCAGGCGCGGCCGGGGCCGCCCCTGGGCGTACCACCAAACCTGGCTCGGATCCCACGCAGTGGGAATGCCTAAAAGCCACATTAAGAAGGAGCCATTGTCATCTAACTCTCGGTCCGCCAGTCAGACACTTCACACAAAACACCTACAGGGTTTACCACGTGGTCCGAGTTTTTGCGTCAGTTGGCCACCTTCCAAGCCACAACTTTTAGCGCACCGTGGTAGTTTAAAGTGCGTCAGATTGTTTATAGTGAGAAAAAAATAAGCTGAGCGGTTGACCTCACTCTCTCTCCTACCCCACAATCAGACCACCATCCGAGCCGGTCAGCTGTCTGATGCGGAATCGGGCGCAGTTGCTGGTGAAATCGTCTACGCGTACTACGTACACGACCTGGCCCCCAAGCCTAAGCACCAGGATTTCGCACAACAGTAGGTTGAATGGCCCACATCTCACATGTGTGAGAGTGTGGAGGTCACGTTAAGAAGGAGCCATCGCAGCCTAACTCTCAGACCACCAGTCAGCCACTCCAAACAGCACATATTGGACTGACTGCGAGGTCTGAGTGTATTTGTCATTTGGAAACCTTCCAACCTACGGCGCTGATCGCCCCGTGATATTTCAAAGCTCAGATCACACATGCAGCAAAGGACTTAGATTGAGAAGGAGCCGAGGATCATGCTTGCCTCATACTCAGCTATGCAGACTGAGAGCATGTTTTTTTTGTGGTGTTGCGTGTGATCATGTGAGGTGCAGAGGCTGATGGGGAGAGATGTAGTGTTGTGGTATAGCCGGCGGTGTTCAGCCGCAGCTTTTCATGGAAACGCATGTGACCTGTGGTGTGTGAATGTGCGTGGGCGGTGCGACCAGTTACTTCGGGTGCGATGGGTGTATGTTGGTGCTCCTGGCACTGGTTCGCCGGTCTCTGTGCTATGGATTCGCAAGTGGTCGACTAGGCCGATGCGTGAGGTGAATGTGCGATCGCAATGTGGACAGTTTAGGAGAGAGTCCCCATCGCTGATGGTAGTGGTGGCGTCGGCAGCGGTTTTGGTTGCAACAGCTGATGATTATTGGGATGTGGTCTCTATGATGGTTTGAGTAAAGGAGCTGACGCCAGGGGTGAGGGAGGGTGAGTCCGATAGGGGGTTGGTAGAATTTCACGTAGAAGTTAGAATTGGCGGATTGTTGGTGTATTGCGTCCGAAGATGTCCGACTAGGCCGATTCGCGCACGGAAGGTGCGTTGAAAGCGCGGGCCTGTTGAAAGGGCCTGGGCATTGGCAGTGTTGTTCCGGGGCGCTGGTGACTTTCGTGCCGCTCTTTTGGTCTTGGTGGTGGCGATCCAGTTGGCCTCACAGATTGCTGCACCAGTCTTCACGGATCTTTTTCATGCCGATCTATCCTTGTAGAGGTCCTCCCAGGTCGCCGGGTTGATTTACAGTTGCTTCAGAGATTCATTCTTCTTTTGCGTCGTTTTTGATCTCCCTGTCAGCGAGCACCCGTAGCCACATCTCCGTAGAAAAATAATTTGGGCAGTTGCTAATCGTCTATTCTCACCAGGTGGCCACTCCATCGCAGTTGCACATGCCTCAGCATGGCATGCTGAGGATTCCGGTTGGCTCCAGGAATTCCGTGTCTGGATCCTGTCTTGCCATCTCTGATTCCGTATTCTGTGGAGGCAGCTGAGATGGAAGAGATTCAGCTTCCTGGCTTGGTTTGTGTAGATGGTCCTGGTCTCTACTCAATAAAGGAGTGTCATCAAGATGACGGCCTTGTACATCTTCAGTTTGGTGTTCAGGTGAATACTGTGGCGATTCTACTCGGAGGTCTGCAGTCGGCCGAAGGCCTAACTGGCTTTGGAGATCCGTTGAGAAACCTCGTCGTCGATTCTCGTGTTGCGTGACCGCGATTTTCCCAGATTAGCAAAGGTTTCTAAACTTTGAGCTGAGTGCCGTTTACATTGATTCGAAGAGCGCTGGGCGACAATTAGTGCATGACCACTGTTTTGGCAGTACTGATTGTTAATCCAAAATTGGCGCAGCCTGCGGCGAAGAGGTACATGCTCCTTTGCATGTCCTACTCCGTCACGGTGTTAAGGGCGCAGTCGTCCGCGAATAGCAAGTCATGGACTGTAGTCGTAGGCACGCGCGTTGGGGCCTGCATACGCCGACTGCTGAGAAGGCGCCCGTCAATTCTTAAGGCGATGCGAACCCCAGGGCGCTCATCATGGTAGGTGTTCATCATCATAGGAGAGAACATTAGACTGAATAGGGTTGGGAGCAAGTACGTAGACTTGCTTCACTCTGTTGGTCACTCCGAATGCTTCGGATACCGTCCTGTTGTCAGTGACGTGCGCCGTCATCCCTTCATGAAGCTGACGCACCATGTGCATGAACCGCTAAACACAGCCTAATTTCTGCATGATTTTCCAGTCCGTCGCGATTTACCGTGTCAAAGGCTTTCGTCAGGTCCACGAAGGTAGTGTAGAAGTGGGTTCACATCTCCTGACACTTCTCTTGTAGCTGGCGGCGGCGAAGATCATTTCGGTTGTTCCGTGGTGTCGTCGGAAGCCACATTGGCTTTCCGGGAGCAGTTCCTGCTCTATGTGACCTTTCAGGCGATTGAGAAGGATACGGGCGAAGATCTTCCCGGCGAGGTTGATCAACGAGATGCCTCTGTGGTTATCAATAGTTGCCGGTTACCCTTCTGCTTGTAGAGATGGATGAGGTCGCGTCTTTGAAATCCCGAGGAACTTTCCCTTGGCTCCACATCTCCTGGAAGCATGTTTTGAATTCCGCCTTCCCTACCAGAATTCATCCGGGCTGTACAACATGATTTCCAGCGGGAAAGCACTGCGATCCGACGCAATCCCACCGGAAGTCCACAAGCACACACACGACAGTTTACCATCGTAGTCTGACGATGTCCAGCGTATGCTCCACCGAAGGGAGGTGCAGGGACGGTGACTTGCGCGCGGATTAGGTTTAAGTGATAGTAGACTTGCGCTGCAGCTACCGCACTCTCTCCTCCCCCACCTCAGCCCGGTGTCATGACAGAGTCAAGAAGACCGGCGGCGGGAGAGGACGCAGGTGGCTGGCACAGCCGGAGCTCCTGGGCCCTAGAAGCCCATGGGCGTGCCACCACACCCCCCATATTCGGCATTTGTTAAGGGAGCGCAACCCGAATAACGCCTGCCACGCTCTGATGTGGCCCCCATGTTGGTCCAACGCATCTACCACATGGCCCGTTTAGGGGGCACACACACACACAAACCCAATATTATATAAAATCCAACCAGATGTCCATCTTGCCCTGTCAGTCATGAACTCAAACGCAAGCGCCTATTGCCAAGATCGTAAATTTCTGAATGCAGATTGTTAATACCCGAGTTTTAATCGTAGGTCCCTTTTAACACCCGATATAAACAAAATTTTCCAGTCGGAGGACATTCTGAAATACGTTGGGTGTTTATCTTACCTGTTAAGCTGCTAACACGTTCGGCAAAGTTTTGGCCACAGTTATAGCGTGGTCAGCAAGTCATTTGTCGGTCTGCTTTGTGTCGTCATTTATTCCCCCGTGTTGTTCATAGGCGTCTTATGCGTGTATCCTGCTAAAATATCCCGACTTCCTTCCGTCCCAACTAGGCAACAATTTACTTGAAACTTTTAAGCATTACAGAATACATACGTATTTTAGTGGTGTTCTCTTGCACTTTTTCCTGCTTCTACCTAGGCGTGACAGTGACATTTTCGATTCGTCCATCGTTAGAAACCAAAGTCCTTTTTGCCCAACGAGAGCTGCTTCTTGACGTGGAAACAGAAGTCGTAGGCCTCCCAAGGGAGTTTGCTGGAAAAAAGTTGACATCGAGTGCTGTTTCAGGTTACTGCCTCTGTTTCCTGCCCCGGGTTGCTTGCTCCTCTGCCCAACTTTTAATAATTAACCCACACATGCCCTTTCCTGTGCCTTCCTCCAGCATGCGAGTTAGCATCAGGGGCAGGGTGAATCCGTCCGACGAGGATGTAACACAAAGACAACAAGCGATTTTAAGCAGTCTTGGACAACGTTCTCTTCCCGTCAATATATGAGGTTTGTTCCATCAAGGATAACAGGTTGTAACCTGGATAAAATACGAGGTTTCCATAAAAATTCATATTGGTAGGTCAACAGTATTAGCGATCTCCCACTACAAGTCGGTAAGTGTAAGGTTTAGAATAGCGCAGTTCCACTCGAAATATGCGGAGGCATTTGTTTCGTTGCCGAACTTTCCATTGGAACAAAATGCAGACATGTCAGGTTTTTTTTAATCAGGAGAAAATATTTGAAGCTATGGCCTCTGGTTGGAGCATGAATGCGTGGGGGGGGGAACGATTCCTAGGCCAGAACTTGTCCTTCCAATCTGTGAGCCTCTTTCCCCCAAAGGGGTAAAGACTTTGCGATGAGAAGGCTGTTTTAGAAAGTATACGTTTGTCTAATTATTATCGTGCAGTTTAAACAACATGCAATGACTCAACTCTTGTTCTTCAGCCGTCACTCACAGCATTACCGAATACAAGCGAATGCACAAGTCATGAAATTTCACACCTGTGATACAGGTAATTGTAGATTATCTGCAGTTCTTTAATGTTTTCTACGAAGGCTGTTTGATCAGCAGGACCATTTCTTTACTCATGCTTTCGAGCTCTTACTAGTGTCCATCGCCAGGTATAAAAGTGACAACAAAAATCAATAGTCATAGGGCGTGGGAACCAATCAAACACCAGCCACGCCAGTCCAGAGGTGACTTCCGGCGCCATATGGATATACCTATTGATTGAATTCTCATCAGAGGCCCAGGTTTCTATAAATTTGTGGTGTGTCTTACCTTTGGCGCGGGCGATTATAATCATGGCTGGGAAATTAAATCCGTGACTGGTTTTCTGGGTAGATTGAAGCTTTGGCCTGCGATAAAAACTCGGTCGATTGATGTATCGATCTGTCGTCGACACGCGGAGCCCTGCGCGGTCACCTTCAGACCTTCACCGTTGACGTCTGAATGAATCCTATTCCCCTATAACTGTTGCTTATGTTGTTTCCGCTTTAGCTCCGTCAACGAGCTCCTATACGGTTTCAAAAGCTCAGATGAATGAAGAAATGGATGCGGTGATCGAACAGGATTTTGTTTACCTACTTTTGCATACCCTGGAATGTGAACACTCGATTCAATAAACGTTTTCTATCATTTTTATCCGGAGTCTGCCTCCTGTTTTGGAGTTCGATGCCCATCCCAGGCAAATGGCTGATGAACTGCTTAACACTAATGACGTCATTCACCACTACTCAACTAGACCGGTTATCTAGCCTCTTTAATTTCATCACCCCACTCAACGAGGCCCATGGGCACGTGGAGGTGCTGCTTCATGGAGCTGCGTCCAGGATGCCACACACTGGTTCCTGTGAGATCCCCAGCTTTGATCACCAAGGCCGAACAAAACGAGAATGCTCCTATCTGCAATCATGTATATGCGTTACTATAGGTACCTGTGACTCAGTTTTTCAGTTGAGGCCAGATGTAACTGTACATGGTTGCACTAGTTCGACCTCAGGTGAGGGCAATATGATATCAGTCAGCTTTATCCTTGCATTGATACACGCCATTTCTACTCCTGCGTATAGCTCTATCGTTTTTAATTGATCATAGGGACGCGTAGGCTTCTAAAGACATTTTCATATTGACAGATTGTGATCGCCAAGTACCTCATCCTGTTTATGATAAAAACGGTGTCAATACAGAATAAAAGTTTAAATAATTTACGTGTGAATTGAGCTGCCTCCCCTTGAACCCTGGTGATCGAAGACTAAACATTGAAGAAACACATGAGAACACGCAGATAAATTAGAGCGTAGCAGTTGAGACTGAGTACTGCGTAATACGTTTCAAGCTTTCGTTCGTTCAACATGGGGTTTGCAAACAGAGAATTCGGATTAACGATGGGTGAATTTTCTGGCCACTGAAGTTGATCTGAGATATTTGATTACAGGTACCTTCACTTGCCCGAGGTAATCAACTCTAACTGATTTTAAAAGACGCTTGCACTGTTTCGCAGAAGATTTTTGAAGTACGATGTGGCTGTAACATGGTGATACGGCGGCGGCTGACTCTTAGCTTTGACTAGAAATCCGGTTTTCCGCTTCATGAAACAGAGAAGAGGAGACATGGATGACTGAAGCTAATGCACTTATGACCTATTTTTTTGCATCAATCAGCCAGTCTGATATGACGCAGAAGAGGTGATTGTGAAAGCCACTACTTTTATGCGATTAGCAAGGGACGCAGTTCACCATGAAAATGATATTTAGGGACAAGTGTTTCGCAGTAACTTGCCACCGGCCATATTTCGCCCATATTTGGGAGTTATTTTGTCTGCCGATCGAGTCAGTATGAAGTTTTACTTCAAATAGATTGTTATTTTTCACCGTAAAGAATCTTAGACCCGACTTGCCTCTGAGCTGTATGCGCATTCTCCATCCATGTCAGAGCGGAGATCACGTGAGTGTCTGTAGTTATACTAGAAGTGGAAGTTGTAAGTGCGCTCTGGAGTGCCTACAAGACCTCGACTACTGACCCCATTGTCTTCCACATTTCATGCAGACTCGCCGCCAACACCGACAGTTCGACCGTCGTAGTCCGACGATGTCCACCGTATGCTCCATGGGAAAGTAGAGCAGGGACGGTGACTTGCGCGTGAATTAGTTATAAGTGATAGCAACCTTGCGCTGCAGCTACCGCACTCTCTCCTCCTCCCCCACCTGAACCCGGTGTCAAGACAGAGTCAAGAAGACCGGAGGCGGGAGAGGACGCAGGTGGCTGGCGCGGCCGGATCCCCTAAGTCCTAGCCGCCCCTAGGCGTGCCACCACACCTCCCATGTTCGGCATTTGTTAGCGGAGCGCAACCCGAATAACGCATGCCGTGCCCTGATGTGGCCCCCGTGTTGGTCCAACGCATCTACCACGTGGCCCGTTTAGGGGGCACAAGCCACCACAAACACCAGGGAGACTGGAAGAGTTTTTTCTGGCTTCTTAGCTGTCGTCATCCAGCTCATAATACTTGACGCTGCACAGCTGCTGGCGGGGCTCGAGAGCAAGCCCCAAAGCAGTGGGGGAGGAGTGAGTCCCGTCACCGATCGGCGAGGTTCTTCTTCCCACCAATATTTAAAGGAGCCGGAGTGACCTGCTGCGGAGAACTAGCAGTATTTTAGGGCGGCTGGAATGTTGAACAAATTCCCCCGGCTACTAAGTTAACTTCTGCATCCAGGCCCCTAACAGCAGCCGTACTGTAAGTCAGCCGACACAACCTCACATACCGCAAAAAAACAGGAAAACGCAGAACTTTTCAAGGTCGCTACGCCGTCAGTTGGTGTGGTTAGCCTCTTTATTGGACGTTGCAAGGGGCGCAAACGCGTACACACAGAGCCCTGAAGAACTAGCGCTGTGATGTTGACAAATTCGCCCACACGGCAGTCACCCTGACCACCGTCGCAGCAGCGAGTCAAGTGGAGCGTTTTTTCCAGCTAGGTCAACGTCCGGGGTGTCAGGGTCGGGGGGGGAGGAAGGGAGAGGGTGCATCTGTGAGCAAACCTACCACACCTGCTTTCCCGGGGGGCGGTGTAGACAAAAAGCAGCTGGTTGGAGGTTTCCAGTGTGCAAGGTGAGGACAGAAGGAGGGGAGCATGAGGGGATGGGTAGGGAGGGAGGGGGAGAGAAAAGGAAGAGGAGGGCGAGGCAGGGATCGTGGTGGGAAGAAGAACATCAACCACAAGTTGCAGTCGGCGATCAGCAGTCCGCCAGGAATTTCTGGCAGACGGTTGACTGGGTCAAGCTACCGACAGCGGTAGACTGGCGGTTACTCTACCGCGGCGCTGTTTGCTGCGTGAAGATCTAGTCGACCAAAGGCTCTATAGGTACCAAGGCATCTCTTAAGGGGCCAGTGTGATCGAGTCTCCCGCCTAGAGGCAGAGAGCTTGGCGAGAGAAGCTTTTAGAAGGCAGAAAGGATAAAGATCACAGTCGCATACGCGCACGGATCTTCGCATGGCCTGAGCGTCTGCTCTGAGTAGGCGCTTGCTCGATTCTTGGATGGTCTTTTAATCCCTCCCTCCCCCACATCCCTGCGAACCCATCGCCAACATATTCCGTCCATTTTGAAAAACAACTCGCATCCCGAGTTCATAATCGCACGATTACTTCAGATAAGCCTAGCATGCAGACATCGAGTTCACAACACCTACCACGGGCTTTTGCCCTTCTTCTTCTTCTTCTTCTTCTTCTTCTTCTTCTTCTTCTTCTTCTTCTTCTTCTTCTTCTTCTTCTTCTTCTTCTTCTTCTTCTTCTTCTTCTTCTTCTTCTTCTTCTTCTTTTACTTCTTCTTCTTCTTCTTCTTCTTCTTCTTCTTCTTCTTCTTCTTCTTCTTCTTCTTCTTCTTCTTCTTCTTCTTCTTCTTCTTCTTCTTCTATTACTGTCTACTTCTTCTTCTTCTTCTTTTCTTCTTCTTCTTCTTCTTCTTCTTCTTCTTCTTCTTCTTCTTCTTCTTCTTCTTCTTCTTCTTCTTCTTCTTCTTCTTCTTCTTCTTCTTCTTCTTCTTCATCTAATTGTTTTTCTTTTTTCTTTTTATTCTTCTTCTGCTTGTTTATATTCCTTTCCTTCATGTATTGCTTTTTTTCTTATTCTTCTTCCTTTTCTTTTCTTTTTCAGCTTTTTCTTTTTACTCTACTTCTTATTTTTCCTTCTTCTCTTTCTTCACCCTCCTCTCTTTCTTAATTTCTCTTTTTGTTTTTTCCTCTTTTCTTCGTTTTCCTTTCCTTCTTCTTATCCTTTTTACTTTTTCTTCGTCCTTTTCGTCGTATTTATTCTTCTTATTTTTATGGTTTCTTCTTATTTTTCTCATTCTTCCTTATCTTATTCTTATTCTTCTTATTCTTTTTTTCTGGTATTATTCTTCTTCTTTTTCATCTCCTTTTTCTCGTTTATTCTCTCCTTCTTCTGTCGAATTTATCACTGGTGACATTGCAGTTATCAAGTTGGTAGATTGCAGATTACGTAACTAGGGACATTTCAGGTATATCCTTCATGTATTTCCATACAGAAAAACATCCAACCGCCCATCTCTATGAGCTAATAGCCCAAAGCTAGGAGTGAGTAAACAATAACAATAAAGTGAAAAAACTAGAAATTTTCTTCAGCCGTATGAACAAGCTGAAGTTCTTTTTCCCTAATCAAAGCTCCGAAGTCCTGGTACAAATTTTATCTTCCTCATCACCAGCAAGTACTCGGGGTTCGGGGCTTCTACTGGGGGATCTCTGCCCTGGTTGTGTTACTTTATCAAATCGGGACAATTTCCCGTTAAAGTTCACACCTGAACAGCATAACCAAATTGCGACACATTAAAAGGCGAGGTTGTAAACCAAAGAACAAAAGGCAGAAATTGTTACAAGCCCAGGTGTCAACAGAAGCCAATGAAACGATTCAAAATCGCTCCGCGGAGGAGAGCCACCATGTTAACAGGATGATGGCTGAAACGTACTCAAGCCTAAACCGGAATTCCCGACTACTGGCGGGGTTGTTCCGTTATGATTCGTTGATGCATTCGAGCCAGGGTGGAGATGCGTCCCAAAGAATATAAATTTAAAGTGCACCTTTTAACGTGCACTAATAGCCTCTGGTGTCTCAGCTAATGCAGAGGATGCTGCCTCGAAGAATATCACTAAGTCGGTGGTCACTGATTGGTACTCCACTGAACCTCACCACCAAGTAGCCACATAAACATGCAGCGACTCGCAAAAGGCCTGAATGCATCTGTCTCTGCATATTTAATCATTCACGCCCTTGAATTTTGAGCTCTCCGTTTTCGAGCACAGAGTCCCACACTAGTACGTAAATCGGTATGCATAAGACGCCGACGAGGTTTGGTCTACTACCAAGCTTACTCTACCCATCCCATCGATCGGATGCAGTCCAGTTCGGTAGAATTGAGTGGGAGAGCGAAAGGAGCGTTAGGCGGACGTTTCGAGAAGTTTCCGCAGCTCAATTGAGCCGACTGACAAGACTTCACAATCCTGTTGTCTGATTGGATCGAAAAACTATCTAATGGCGGAATTTAAAGCAGGCGTAAACAGCAGGATTTATTGGTACCAAGAAATTTCGCGACAGCTTATCAACTGCAACCTGTCTTTGCATAACACAAGTAACGAATGAAAATGGACAGCAGTTTGAATTAACAGAAAATCAATACATAACAGCAAGGTCCAATGGACAACGTAAATAACTTCAAGAAAGAAAATGTGAGGGAGAAGCTTATACAACTAAAACCATGAAGCATCTAGGGTGAAAATCACCAGGGCAATTGTAGATTGATCACGTGGTCTAGTTGCTTACAAAGATTGGGTTTCTCCCTCCGTATATACGCTGCTTCCAAGTAGCGCCATGTCCGAGTTGTTCGTGCTCGAACAAGTATTCGGAAAGCTGTTTTGAGGTCTACATAATGACCACTGTCTAGTTTATGTTTAGTAATCGAAGAACGTGGTACTTTATTTTCTTGTCTAAACAACCAATTAGGTAAATGTTCAGCGGCTCTGGTTGCTAATTGCCTTTGCATTCGCCCAATGTACTTGCATCCACAAGTGCACGTGAATTCATAAACACAATTTGGGGTGGCGTGCAACGGCAAGGCATCCTTTGGATGGTTGATTGACAGGCTTCTAGTACGATTGATAAAGAAGAGCTGAGCTGCATTGTATGTTCTTCCAATGGTGCAGCATAATCGTCGCTTGATAGCATTAGAAATATTGTCACCCTTAAAGGGTAAGTATATGCTAACGGGCTTTTTTGGAACTGAATGTTCCACCACTTTTGGTCGTAAGGTGTTGCTATATTTTTGAATGAAACGTGCAGGATATCCACAGTTAAGTAAGGCTGATTTGATGCAGGCAATTTCTGTATCTAGAGTTTCACTAGAACAAATATTTCTCGCCCTTTTAAAAAGTGAATGTACCAAATTTCGTTTCCATTGTACTGGTACAAAGCTTTTAAAGTTCAAGTATTGCCCTTTCCAAGTATTTTTGTGGAAGACAGAGTGCCTTATTGAGCCATCATCCTCCCTGAACATGAGGACGTCTAGGAAAGGTAGCGTGTTGGTCTGTTCCATGTTCATTGTAAATTTTATCTTATGATGCAATGTATTCATGGTAGAAAGAAGGTCTACGGCGTCTTTCTTGTTATCAACAATCGCAAATATATCATCTACGTATCTTCTGTATAATGCGCTACTTGGAAGCAGCGTATATACGGAGGGAGAAACCCAATATTTGTAAGCAACTAGACCACGTGATCAATCTACAATTGCCCTGGTGATTTTCACCCTAGATGCTTCATGGTTTTAGTTGTATAAGCTTCTCCCTCACATTTTCTTTCTTGAAGTTATTTACGTTGTCCATTGGACCTTGCTGTTATGTATTGATTTTCTGTTAATTCAAACTGCTGTCCATTTTCATTCGTTACTTGTGTTATGCAAAGACGGGTTGCAGTTGATAAGCCGTCGCGAAATTTCTTGGTACCAATAAATCCTGCTGTTTACGCCTGCTTTAAATTCATACCTTGGAGAAAATGCTTCTAATAGCGGAATAACTGAATCAGCGCGCAAGGGAGAACTAGACTGTTAGGAGTCCTTTATATAGTTCCTGCGGCTGATCTAGGTGACATGAACAACCGAGCGTTGTAAGTCAGAGTCTGTTGCTGTGAGACCTCAGCGTTTTCTGGGGCACACGTCGGTGGGGGGATAAAACTGCCGGTCAGCAGCTCCAACCAACCTCGTTTCCAGCCTCTAAACGAATCGACTGGGAAGAGTGACTAAGGCAATTGCTGCACAATCCTTCTCCGCCTACATCAAAAACGCACTTGTCATCGTTGCACAGGCCGTGGCGGACCCTGGGGCGACAACCGACCGTGCGCCGAAGCTTGTAGACGAGGAACATGCACCAACCGGAATGACGTCAGGGGATGACGTGGTCGGTGCGTGGGTGGACGCAGCGAGAAACCAAGGCCATTCGCGCGCGCACGCGCACGATCGTACATGCGCGTGTGTGAGGAAGTGTTTTATATGCGGAGGTGCTCCCACCGAGCAAGGTTGTTCGACTTTGGGAGGAAAAAGATGGAGCGGTGGAGACGGCGAGGTGGGGTCGGGGAGGGAAACTAATTATGCCAGTAGTTGCGGTTAAAACCGCACACTCAGGTGGTCTGAAATTGCACGCACCGTGGGCATTGTGGCCGCCAGATCACCCCTGCAATTCCCTTAGCGATCGCCAACGTGGTGATCAGTCGTTACTGAAGTTGCCGGTGCAATGCAGCCTTGTTTCGATTGAATGAAAACCGGCAAAAATAAGCCGTAGAAAGCGTTATATTTTTCGAGGAAGGAGAAAGGGCCACATTATCTTCTGACAGGGCAAGCTATAGATATGGCAGTACCGATAAAGACAGTGGAGATCGGAACGGCCATTTTCGGGTTGTTACCAGTCACAACCGACAGGACTATGACGAGACACAGGCGCTCTCGAATCTTGGGTTGGGTAAGATTGGAGACAGCGACCAATAGGCCAAAAATGGCCAATTCAGTTCCTGCCCTCCACTTGGTTTGTCGGTAATCTCGCTCTGCCTATATTTCTATTTCCTTTGACCCTAACTGGAAAAAACTCGGCAGCCTCAGCGGGATTCAATCCACAACCACAAGGGAAGGGCTTTAGTACAGCTAACGCTCTAGCCACCAGAGCTACGAGGCCCCACCGGTATGTTCGAATCCCAACGTGGCAGCCAAGTTTTCCCAATCAAGTCAAATGAATTATTTAAATCTGTTTGCGGGGAGAGAGAGAGTTTTCATCCTAACAGGAAAAAAATGCACGATTTTCAGGTTGTCCTCACTTAATGAGAGCAAATAAAAACCCTTTGACTACCAGAAAAGTCCCAGAAAATCTACATGCTAGGCGGGAGTGTGCAGTTTTAAAAATACGTGGAGCTTAACCTAATTCGGATTATGCCAGTTTTGGCGCGTTGTAGTGGCGAATTTCTACGGTCGCCGTAAACGCAAAATGGTGACCAACAAAAGCACAAGGACATCAAATGCAAGAGAATTGTCACTCTAAATTATCTGGAAAAAAGGTAAACCAATATCGATCCATCGTAAGCCATTAAATGTGAAATTTCGAGATCCAGGAAGCAGTTCAGATGACAGAACCTGAACTATTGGAAGCAGAATGCCGTTCGCCAGATTCTTTGGATTCCCATCAAAACCCATCTTCATGGGCGTCACCAGATAATGGTAGTAGAAGCGCTAGACTTGCGGTATTTAAAGGATGCCGTTTCTGTGTCACCCTCTACCTTCTCTGTACTTGGACTGCCGAATAGGCAGGACAGTTAGGAACCTTAATGTCAACTCTCAGCTCACCTTCCATTCGGTGGGATCCGGCGGTATCGTCAAGTTCCATATGGTTAAAATCCTCATAAGACATGGCAACCGCGTGACTCGTGAACTTTCTAAGTCAGTTATCCGGATCGGAACACATCAACAAGTGAAATGGCCATTCCAGTCTCCCTTGTCTTTGTTGGCATTGTTAATCTGCCTCTACGACTATAATTATTATTACTAATGCTACTAGCCGATATATGGCTGCTGACGAGGCTAGAGAACGGGTCGATTAGTGAGCGTTCAGCAACGAATGCAATCAATGTTCCCGAGCTAAACCAGCAAGAAATCGAACCCGTAGCTCAATGATTACAGCATTGAACTTCTTATTAACATGTCACGGGTATGAGCCTCGGGTGGAGCATCACCTGGATTTGGTTATGAATGTCTGATGAGAGCTGATGAGCTCGAAATGGCCTTTTCAGTCCTCCGTGTCTTTGTTGGCGCTGTTAGTCGACCTCTAGCGCATATAATCTCACGTTGAATGCTGCTTCAGTGACAGTGGCAGTGAAACACTAACTTTCATAGCCCCACACTCTCATATATATATATATATATATATATATATATATATATATATATATATATATATATATATATATATATATATATATATATATATATATATATATATATATATATATGGATATAGGAGAAAAATACGGACCCCAGGTGTTGAAAAATGGAACGAGAAGATAAGGCGATCTCTGGGGTAGAAGGTATACTTGTCTGACGTTTCACACTCATACTCGAGCGCATCATCGGAGATAGAGAATAGGGGAACTACATGGCAAGTCTTCGTGCTCACTTGCGGTTGGTCCAGCTGCCTCGTTTCTCATTGGTCCTCCCTCGTGCGCCAATGGTGCTTGACGGCCTCATAGGGCACTGGTGGGTCAATGCTGCGGTTGATAGAGTTGGCGTCTGACTGCCAAGCTTCGATGACTTCCCTCGTCAGTCTGTTTTCGGCTCGGCCGAGCACTTTAGCCCCGTCAAAAATCGAACCGGTGGTTGTTTTCTAGACTATGCATGGCAACGTGTGATCGAATATCCTTTCGCCTTACGGCCAAAGTGTGTGCTCGTGCATGCGCGTACTCAGTCGTTTGTCGGTCATGCCGCAGTAGTTGGCCGGGCAGTCTAGACAGTTGACACGGTAAATAACGCTTGAGGCCGTCTGCGGGTGGTAGTCGGCCCTTTGGTTGCATGACTAATCGACGGATGGTGGCCTCCGGTCGTGTCCAACGCCCACGTTTAGCGGTCTTAACACGCGCTCAGTGGCTTCTGGAGACGTTCCTCACATAGGGCAAGACATGGAAGGTTTCAGGTCTTTGTTTAGGCTCACCTTCGGTCTTTTGTATGCCTTTGGTATAAGCATTTGTTTACGAAGCTGCGTGGATATCCACTGGCGAGAAAGAGGCGCCATAGGGTTTTACGTTCTCGCAGCTTCAGCTGCGCTACTGATGCGGCGAGTGTCTGATCGGACGCAAACGTGCGCTTATGCGTATGCACGGGGTGATTGCTGTTGTAGTGAAGAATTTTCTCCGTGTTTGTCGCTTTTTCGAAACACGCCAGTCTGGAGGGTTCCGTCCTCCTGCCTTGATATCTGAACATCGAGAAAGGAGCATTCCATCCTCTTCTTCCTCCATTGTGAATTGAATCTGTGGGAAAATCGAGTTCAGATCCCTTTTGAAATTCTCTTTGGCTTCTCGGTGTATGATAATAAAAGGTGTCGTCTACGTAGCGCATCCAGAATGTCGGCTTGTAGATCTGGAAGACCTGAGTTTCCAGTTCTTGCAGGATGGCCTCCGCAAGGTAGCCGGAGATCGGTGATCCCATCGGGGTTCCCTGGATTTGCTCATAAACATAGCCGTTAAACGTGAAGTACGTGCGAAGGCAGTAGTCGGGTAACTCCATTGCGTGTTCCCTTTTAAAAGGTTTTCCTTCATCGTTGTACCTTCTGTCCAGAAGGTCATCGATGACTCTCATGGCCAATTCTTTTTGGGATGGATGTGAATAAGGAGACGACGTCAAAGGACACCATTATCTCTCGTCAGGGCGATTGTGATGCCTCGGAGTTTTTCTAGGAAGTGCGTTGAGGATACGGCTGTGTGTTCTGGAGCCGTCTACCAGCTTCTTCAAATGCTTAGCGAGCCATTTAGCCAGTCCGTAGGTAGGCGTGCCTTTCAGTGCCACGATGGGCCGTAGGGGAACATTCGGCTTGTGGATTTTTGGCAAACCGTAGAACCGCGCTAAGGCGGCATCCTGTGGTTTCATTTGTCTCCAATCGTTTTCGGATATTGCCTTTTGGCTCCTCATTAGATTCAGACTCTTATTGATTTTTCCTACCAGTGTTTTCAGCAGGGTCAGATTCGACGACCTTATATGACTGACTGTCGTTTAGTAGCTCCTGAGCTTTTGCCACGTATTCTGACTTGTCCAGATTACAGTTGCCCGTCCTTTGTCCGCTGGAACAATAACAATTTCTTCGTCCTTCTTTAATTCCCTAATGGCCTTTACCTCGGCTGGAGGGATGGTTCGGCGTGGCCTGTGGATAGATGAGGGAGGTGACTTGCTGGCGGATCGAGTTCTTGGCGTCTTCTGTGGCCTGTGTCTTTGAGGTGTCGCTTCCAGTGAGGCAATAAAATCCACTGTATGTGCGTCTCCTGTGTTGAAGCCGGATTCATGCTGAAGCACCTTAATCTGATTAGATGTTAGTTGTTTAGACGACAGATTATGGACGGATGATTGTTCAGGTACGTGTGCCTGTGCTTGTTTTAGGCTACACATTTTGTTCAGTAGTTGGGCCTTTTTCTTGTCTCGGACCTCATTCATCTTATTCGTGATCCAGTGCTCTAAGTTTTGCAGTGTTGTCATCTCCAGGCGTGATGCACATTCTGATTTCTCCTGTTCAATTTCCCTGCCGTATTTTTGTAGACGAATGTGGCATTCATTGATGAGGGTTCTTAATAGGCGGCGACTGCAGCTCCTGGCGACATCCCGACCGAAATTCGTTTTAGCTGGTGGTCTTACAGAAACACTCCGTGGCATAATGTCCGACCTCAGGCATTCGTGCAGAAAGGCTAATTGTGCCCATGTAGATCCTTGTCTACGGGAAAATATTTCCCAGTGCCGTGCTCGGCAAAGCGCTTCGCGCCCGAAATTCTCATGGATATAGGAGAAAATACGGACCCCAGGTGTTGAAATGGAACGAAAGATAAGGCGATCTCTGGGGTAGAAGGTATACTTGTCGACGTTTCACACTCATACTCGAGCGCATCATCGGAGATAGAGAATAGGGGAACTACATGGTATAAAAAGGGGTCTTTCGTGCTCACTTGCGGTTGGTCTAGCCACCTCGTTTCTCATTGGTCCTCCCCTCGTGCGCCAATGGTGCTTGACGGCCTCATAGGGCACTGGTAGGTCAATGCTGCGGTTGATAGAGTTGGCGTCTGACTGCCAAGCTTCGATGACTTCCCTCGCCAGTCTGTTTTCGGCTCGGCCGAGCACTTGAACCCCGTCAAAATCGAACCGGTGGTTGTTTTCTAGACTATGCATGGCGACGTGTGATCGAATATCCTTTCGCCTTACGGCCAAAGTGTGCTCGTGCATGCGCGTACTCAGTCGTTTGTCGGTCATGCCGCAGTAGTTGGCCGGGCAGTCTAGACAGTTGACACGGTAAGTGAGCACGAAAGACCCCCCTTTTTAAACCATGTAGTTCCCCCTATTCTCTATCTCCGATGATGCGCTCGAGTATGAGTGTGAAACGTCAGACAAGTATACCTTCTACCCCAGAGATCGCCTTATCTTCTCCTTCCATATATATATATATATATATATATATATATATATATATATATATATATATATATATTTGCTGCTTCAGTGACATTGGCAGTGAAACAGCTTATCCACTAACTTTCATACTAAAAACCTGCACAGAAGGTAAAATTGCGGCAAATAGCGACGCAGACGCGAACGAGCGAGGTATCATCGCACAAAGTACGTCCATCCCCAAGGAATGCGGTGTTGCATCGGTGTGTAGTTGCATAGCAACGACGTCCCTTAAATAATACAATCCTTATCTGTTGCTGTCTCTGACCTTAGCTCCGAGTTTAAAACAAATATCTCAACCGAACACAATTCTTGTATAAGCGAACGGGTCGCCTGCCTAGAAAAAAATTATGTTTTCCTATCTTGCTCTTTTCTTCCATTAAACTTTAGCCTGGTTAACTTTTTAACTTTTCCTCCAACCGCAATGAAACCTTTAAAGACAACGCGCGTCGTTGTGTTATGATTGCACGAATGATCTAGAGGATTCCACGTTGTTTAATGTCTGCAAAAGGTTTCCCGTTGAGAGAGAGAGAGAGAGACGGCGAGGTAATCGATAAATGCGAAAGGAAAAGAGCTGCAGGCAGTAGATGAAAGATGTAGACTGGTGCAGTAGAACAATAGCTCCATTTGTCTTATTTCTTATTGCAAGTGCATGTTAGACAGATGCATGGGATAATAAGTGGACGCACAGGAAACAGTACTAATTGGTTACAGTGACTATCCTTTGGTCAGGCTTGCATCTAGACTGTCCTGTTACTGAGTTGCGTCTATTGGCTAAGTGACCATCTTCAACGTGATTTATTGTTCATTGTCCCAAATCTTCTTCTTAATATAGATCACTGCTATTTTGTGTTTGCCTTCGGAGATAGAGAGAGAGAGAGAGAGAGAGAGAGAGAGAGAGAGAGAGAGAGAGAGAGAGAGAGAGAGAGAGAGAGAGAGAGAGAAAACGTGTCATTTGCAAACAGCTATAAATGAGCGACATTGATAATTCCAGCGCTGTGTCTTACTTCTCGCAAGCACTGATAAAATAACTTTAAATGCCATTATTGGCAACACCGCTTGTTAGATATTAATAGTTAGCAGCATAAACCGTACAGGCCTCAGAAACTCACACAGTGAGGACAGTCTGCGGAGACCGTTTCGGCGGAGGCGGTGGGAGCTGTGCATGCAGCAGGGTGGACTCGACGGAGGCTCGCGGAACGGAAACGGGGGCTATCGGCATGGCCATGGTGGAAGGAGGGACAGTCGTGATAACCGATGACGCAGATGGTCTGGACGTCGATATCTGAACCTCCGGAGGTGGCGGTGGGCGACTCTTTCCGCTAGTAACTACCTGAGAAGGCGGAACTGTCGCAGCAACCGTCGACGCCACTGCTGCCGTGGGTGCACCAGAACCCGGGGCTGCCGATGCGGTCGTCGTCGTCGCTGGTGGTGGTGGAGGCTTCTGGCGAGGTGGCGGTGAGCTCTCCTTGTGCCCCTGGGACTTCAGCTCAGAGGCCAGATTGCTCCGTGTTGCAGCCAGGGGTTGGCGCAGCTGCCAAATGCACTGTGTCTCCTGAGAGCTAGCGTCCTTCGTATCTTTACTCATCACTTCACCGCTGTAATCAGTCGGCATCGGCGTGTATTTCACACCTTCGAAGGGATGCGACGGAGGCGTTGAGCTTCCCTATAGGGCAAATGGTTTGAGCGATTAATACTGAACACAGAATGCCTGCCATGTTGGACTGCCATTAGATAATTTGCAGGGAGTGGAACTGCTGACGCATGCCTGTAGGGGTACTGGTTAGACACCTTGAATTTGAAACTTTTATGCCCGTAAGTATCCATGAAAAACTCCCTTTGATGTTGTCTCCAGAAGAGTAGGCATGCCTGGCAAGCGTTCAAAAAGTAATTCAGCGCTGTAAACGCCACGAATTTTAGGGTGTGCAACCAGCGAAAAAATAAGGTTCTCGAGAGGAGCTCTGCTGATTCCTTGACGAAAACTTTTCATGTCTACTAAAACGGTTATGCTAGGTGCGTGAAGTTAAATCCAGCACTCAATATACGAAGTAATCGAGTATACATTCATGCTGTGTGACGGTTCCTAGGAACCGGTCCTTGGACAGGAGAATAAACAGCGCTGGGAGAAGAAAGGGTACTGTTATTTCCCCTATTTTAGAACAGACGCTATCGAAGAAAAGTCAGAGGGAAGGGAAGAAGACACTTCAAGGGATCAAGGCTGCGGCCTGAAAGTTTGCAAAAGTCTGGAAAACTTGTCTTGACGAACGCTCACCGATTGCTAACGGAACTAACTCGTTCCGCTCTGCCTTGAGGCTCACTCTCGAGCCTAGTCAGCCGCCGCACAGCGGCTGATGTGGTCCGCATTGAAAAACCAAGTTTCGAGGCATTTCCGTGCCTGCCATGACAACTACCTTAGCATTATTCCAGTTTTAACGGCAGTCGTACTCAAGGGCATGTCCGAACGCGAGTGCCAATGGGTCATTTTGGCAGATAGCAAGCAGAAAGAAATTACTGAGATTGGGATGGTCATTTCTGGCTTATTAGTCTTCACCCGTCAGCCTTACCCAAATCCTGGTTTACAGCAACTGAGATTCGATACCTCGTTCTCTGTTCACCGAGTTTTAATGTCCCTGGTTCTACCAATTAAGACAGCGGGTTGTCCTGCGTGAATACTAGCATAGGCGTTGAGTCAATCAGGACTGATTTTTTTCCGCGAGGGGGAGTAAAGAATATTGCCTTTTTTATGCGCACAGATAGACTTGAATATGATCAGCGGTCCGAAAGTTTTTCACTTTCGATTCAGCAAGTTTAAGTAGTAGGAGGACAGCGTATGGACGCCACCACCTGCCCCCTGATGATGATTGTTCACCCCCCGAACAGTGCTCACATCCTACCCTACCTACCTCTTCCCCCAGTCCCAGTGACCTCAAACCGCCGACCTCACCATGCGGCCGACGTAGGAAGGATGATTATTAAACATAAGACACTTAGAAACCCTATCAATTCTTCATGTTTGCATCATCCATGTAATTGTGCGGGCCCGATGATGAGTTACCGAAAACACGTGTTCGCCGCCTTACCTTTTCAACTTTAACATGAGAATATTTGCAGAAATCGAAAATTAAAAGCTGAAATTTAAAAACTAGAGTATCGACCAGAAAGAACACAGGTCATGCTGGGGGAACCACTGCTGTACCATGCAGTGGCAGAATATCGGCAAAACACGTGACTTGGCTTTTAGCTAGTATCTGTTCTGCCAGTGTTGTAAATTATTTCCCGAGCAGCGTTTCATTTTACGATGGGAACTGCAGGTAGTCTATGGAGGGCGACTTCCCGTATCTAACATAAGTTGCTCGCTTATTCCGTCGAGTAAGGTAGCCACCGTGGGTAGTCAATAAACCTCCAAGAGGATGACAACAACCTAAGCCTATGAGGGCATAAAAGACTTGTCTATGTCAGTGATACCAGCAGGGGAACAGGACACCAGCACCATAGTGAACATTTGATTGGAAAACCCCAAGGAAACGTAGGATGAGCTTGGAATCAGACATTGACAAGGCATAGGTAATGATGACAGTAACAACGCCAAATTCCAGGGAAAATATGGTTTGGTTTAGGGTTATGATAAGGTTTAGGTTTAAGGTGAGGGTTAACGTAGCTCAGAGTTGAGGTAGAGATTATTGTTTACTGTGGGGTAAGTCAGAATTTACGTTTATCTGCTGCTGTCTTTGCTGTAAATAGGGCCTTAGGTGCCCTTAGACTGCGTGTTTGTGCAGCAGACCATCATCCCTGAATAACAGTGAACTTTTGATTCGGTCTACCTACAGGGAGACTATCCTTTATAACACCTAGAATTTCATGGCTCAGGTTGATTTCAATCAGCTCTAGTATTTAGGATTTGAAGGTGAATCTTAGTTGGAGTAGCATGCAGAAATGCTATCTGAATGTGTCGGAAGTGTGGTTCGTGTCGAGTAAAGGGCACCTTTGTTATGGCAAGTTTCTAAAGCTACCGATAGGCCATTCTTTGGATACTACAGATGGAACTTGCGCGACGTCACCACACTTCATCTTCCACATCTCTAATGACTCAATGGCAAGACAAAGTAAAAACGACTGTAATTGAACGGCAAGTGCGGTGGGTGACCAGATAGGCGCATCCGTCTACGTATGCACGCACACACACGTCAGTTTGACCGATGTAGTCCGACAATGTCCACCATATGCTCCACAGCATAGCGGTGCAAGGACGGCGGCTTGTGCGCAAATTAGTTTTAAGTGATAGTAGACTTGCACTGTATCTACCGCACTCTATCCTCCTCCTCCCACACCTGAGCCCAGGGTCATGACAGATTCAAGAATACCGGAGATTGGAGAGGGCGCAGGTGGCTGGCGCGGCCGGAGCCGCCCCTGAGCGTACAGCCACAACTGGCTCGGATCCCACGGAGTGGGAGTGCCATAAAGGCAACATTAAGAAGGAGCCATTGCAGCCTGACTCCCAGTTCACCAGTCAGCCACTTCACACAACGCACGCAATGGGCTGACCACGCGGCCCAAATTATCCTGTCAGTTGGCAACCTTCCAAGCCACGGTCTTTAGCGCGCCGTGGTAGTTTCAAGCGCGTCAGATTGTTTGTAGTGAAGAGTATGCGCTGAGCCGTCGACCTCACTCTCTCCCCCACCTCCACAATCAGACCACTGTCTGAGCCGGTCAGTTGTCTGATGCGAAAGTTGGCGCAGCTGCTGGTGACCTCATCTACGTGTACTACGTACACGACCTGGACTCCCAAACACAAGCACCAGGATTTCCCACAACAGGGGGTTGAACGGCTTACATATCCCATGTGTGAGATAGCCAGAGGAGCTATACACACACACATACACTCGAGACAGGTGACTGCCAACTGACTTTTCAATTGAACCCTGGAAATTTTTGCAAACATAAAACTTTTTTTGAAAAAGGAGTAAACCCACCTGTTTACCACATGCATGATATCCGAATGGATCGTCAGGATGTGTATAGCATTTTTGACGTTGGAATCAAGGAACGCGGAAGTGCCTCGACCAGAATACACCTTTTTAAGAAAGCCTGCTAACAAATGCTAACATGGCAACCAGCTTGCTGATTGGTCAAGCAAGGCGGCTGCCCATTTAGACCACCCGATAATCCAGTGTCTGATCACGCGCGAATGAATTATTGCTGGCTTTATACATGCGCAGGCCCACGCATGACCCGCTCCCAAGGGCCGCAGTGTTGGTCCAGCGCATCTACCACGCGGCCCGTTTAGGGGGCACACACAGACTGGATGATTCCACACTTCACTCGCTTGGGTGTCGCTCTAGTAGAAGTTGTTCAAAGGGAAAAATTCTTTGCCTTCCTACCCTCACTTCTACACCAAAGGTCGCGCAACATGGCCCGCGCGATCTTCCAACGTGTTAACGGGCCCCATTTAAGCCAAGCCCCGTTCAGATGGAAATTTGGATGAAGTTTCCTACCAGGGATCCCTCAATTCCTTTCTCGCAGCACACACGGCGGTGCTCCTGCCCATATGAATCAAATTTCATCCTGACTATTGTTTGATGATTGATCGCTGGTCACGTTTAGCGGTAGGGTTCAGTAGCACTCCGTTTTGGCGAATGAAAACACCTTAGCGGTGGGTGACGGGGTGGGGGGTTGACACCCGTGAATGGAAGCTGGTCGACCACTGGAAGGATGTATTCAAAAGAACCCAAATACGCTGCAGCAATCCGGAAGAAAAAGTACACGAAGCTGGAAATCTCAGCTGCCAGTTTACGGGAAACGGCTCTCAAAGACAGTCATTAGCCAATGCCTACGTGTTCCGCCCTTGGAGGACTAAAAGAAAAACAGCATCTATGGTATGGCAAAAACTGCCATACACCAAGATGGTGCTAAAGATGACCGAGTGTACTGTTGTGAGACTAGGTGGGGCGTAGTTGCACAAAGACCCAGGGCTACCATGCGCAGCAGGGTCATGAAAGTCCAGGACCGATTAAATCTCAGTGAGCAGATGGGTGTAGCGTATCGTATTTCGTGCACAAACTATCCTTGAAACTGCATAGCTCAGACTGAATGCATGCAGGAATTGCACATACACGAACATAAGCTGCCTGTGAGACGTGGCGACGAATCATCACACCTAGCTGCCCAGACGTATGAAACGGGCCACGAGTTTAACTTCGCAGCCACGGAGATAATCTCCCACGCCCGAAGCAAGACAAGCCGCGAAATAATTAAAGTCAGGGTGTCCGATGAGAACTCAGTCAGTCGATATATCGATCTGGCGCTAACATGCAGAGCCCTGTGCAGTCACCTCCGATTGGGCGTTTCTGATGCCTTTTTTTAGGTTGCTACGTTTATCTCTGACGCTGGCCTCTAGTAGTACTTTGAAGGCTCAGATGAATAAGCGATGATTCCGGTGATCGAACAGAATCCGCTCGTTCATATTGCTTTTAATTCTACAGAGGAGACTCTAATCCAGAGGTCGGCAACCTCCGGCCTTTAGGCTAGATACGGCCTAGCTAGTATTCCAGCCCGGCCTAACACCCCCTAGTTAATTATTGTTGGATCCGGCCTTATTGAATTGTCGCGGTTTTGTTACCCTTCATTACTGCTGTGACTCGTGTTTATTTTTAGAACTGATGTCAGGCACTTGTATGAAACAGAAGCGCCTGACCGGGGAGGGATGATAAATGTTGTGTTGTTAACACGTTCACTCTCTGGTCTCGTTCTCATTCGCAAGAGTTCAAGATTATCAGCACTCCTTTTGACTTTTCCTATGACGACACCCCCTCTGATGTGCGATTGGGGTTGATTGAACTGCAGGCTTCAGACGTTCTCTTTTCCAGGTTTACTTCTTGCTCAGTTCCCATGTTGTTAGCCCGTGCCAGGCGCGTGATCGCAATGTTTGGCAGCACTTATTCGTGCAAGGAGCTGTTCTCCAAAATGAAGTTTTGCAAGAACAAGCTGCGCTCTCAGCTCACTGACAATCGTCTGCCCTCCCCCGCCGACTTCTCCCCCTTCAGCAGTGAACGGGAATCTACATAATTAAATAGCAGCCGTACTTACACTAGTTCCCAGAATGATCCACCTGTTTGTACCTACATACGCACGTTAACCTCCTCAACCATGCGTTCGCGCGTACTATCTCTATTGATTTAGCCCTAGCGCCGACGAATATGCCCACTGCTTAAAGTCTTAGCGATCTGACATCAAGCTAACACAACCAGCAGTCAATGAACACAAAAGTACGTCATCAAAAATAAACGCGTCGGAAATAATAAGAAGTAGTCTTCTACTGTCAAGTAGTACGCGTAGAAGCATATTGGGTCCGGTTCGAGGCATTACCACCGAGGTTATCTGATTGTAGGTCGGAAAGGAGAAGTTCTATTTTACCTCGGGGCTGAGGGGTATATGACCCGACAGTTCGACCGTCGATTTCGACGAGGTCCACCGTATGCTCCACACCATGTGGTGCAGGAACGATGACTTGCGCGAGAATTAGTTTAAAGTGATAGTAACCTTGCGCTGCAGCTACCGCACTCTCTCCTCCTCCCCCCACCTGAGCCCGGTGTCAAGAGAGAGTCAAGAAGGCCGGAGATGGGAGTGGGCGCAGGTGGCTGGTGCGACCAGAGCCGCCCCTGGGTGTACCACCACACCTGGCTCGGATACCACGGAGTGGGAGTGCCATAAAGGCCACATGTAGAAGGAGCCATTGCAGCCTGACTCTTGGTCCGCCAGTCAGCCACTACACACAAAACACACATTGGGCTGACCACGTGGTTCAAGTTGTCCCGTCAGTTGGCAACCTTTCAAGCCACGGCTTTTAGCACACCGTCATAGTTTCAAGCGCGTCAGATTGTTTATAGTGAGAAAAATGCGCTGGGCTGTTGACCTCACTCTCTCCCCCACCCCCACAATCAGACCACCGTCCGAGCCATTCAGTTGTCTGATGTGGGAGCGGGCGCATTGGCTGACGGGTCGGCGTACCCGTCTTCGCGCGCCACAGCACGACCTGGCCCCCATAACGCAAATACCAGGATTTATTTACTCAGGAGATATGGAGGAGCCATCACCATCTGACTCCCAGTCCACTGGTCAGCCACTCGACACTCACAGCACATACACTGGGCCGACGGCGTTGTCTGGTGTATGCGTCAGATTGGCAACCTTAAAAGCCACGATTTCTAGGACACCGTAATTTTATCAGGTACATTATGATGATTGTGAGGGTGTTATCTATGTATTAGTGTAGATGGTGTGCGCTGATGTGGCTTAGCCTCCGGTGGTTTACCGCAGTTTTTCGTGGAGGTGCATGTGTCCTAATAGGCCTATGCGGTGTGTAAATGTGTGCTAGTAGTGAAGGCAGTGGAGGCGGGCGCGGCGACTATATGTCGGAGCCCCAGGCACTGGTTCACCAGCCTCCGTGCGATGGATTCGCAGGTGACCGACCAGGCCAATGCTTGAGTTGAAGTTGCGGGCACACTGTGGGGAGGAGAAATCGGAAGAGGCTGGGGGATGTCATTCATGGTAGTGGGGGTGGCAGTGGCGGTAAGAATGGCAGGAGCGAAGGGTGTGCATGATGTATCGGTGTTGTCAGCATTGCGGTGAATTCCGCTGTCATGGATGCGTATGTGACCGAATAGGCCCATGCGATGAGTGAATGCGCGAGGACAGTGAGGACAGTGGAGGCGACGATCTCTGCTGTGTGTTGGTGCTCCAGGCACTGGTTCACCAGTCTCTGTACGATGGATTCGCAAGTGACAGACCAGGTCGAAGTTTTATGACCCACACACACATACACACACACACATACAAGCGTCCGGCAGAGGCGCATTTATGCTTGATGACTTACCCACGGGATTTCAGGCCTTGGGTACTGACACGACCTAGGTTTGTGATCTCACTGATTCCTGAAGACAAATCAAACAGGAATAGTCATTTAGATGTCCTTGTTTTGGTTGATAAAACTGACGGAGTTTTCATTGTTAGTGGTCATGCAATCGCCTGAGTGGAAATACTCAGTTTCATTCTAACCTTGGGTTAGCTCACTACGAAATTTTCATGGGATTGGCTTTGTCCGAATTGAGACGGCATGACGTGCGGACGAAGTGCGGTGTACTATCACCTAGAGTTGGGTTATCACTGGTTCATAACGGATGTTAAGTCAGATAAGAGCAATCTAGAGTGTCCAGGTGTGTCAGAACTATTTCTCGAGTACAGAGACTATTTAATTACATAGGGAGTTACCTAGTTTAGTTACAGCTTGAGAATACATGGAAACATTCGTTGAAGCAAGCGTTTTCAGGAGAGGAGTTCTTTAGATTATTAGAACATTCGGTGCAAGCACTACGAAGGAAAAACTGGGCATGTAGGTAAATAGAATCAGTAAAATTAACGTATGTCATTTGGCACGATCAGCGAAGACTGTCTAGACTAGGTCGATGCGAAAACCAGTCACATTTTGTGCACCAGGAGGCCTGGAATGGTATATTGTTAATGAGACGGAGCATAAATAGGCTTACAACGAATTCCCACCCCCGTCAGCTTAAATCGAAAATATGCCATATATAATTCTAAAAATAAATAAGAGCTGGAAGCTAATCAAGTGTTCTCCTGCGTTCCCCACTGCTTTGTTAAGTTTCTTGTAAATTTAGAGCTATCTGTTTTCACCTATTTATACCACGCAAACTTTCACATATAATTTTAAATAAGATTTTGTGGGTTGAAGCTAGAGAACCATACCTTAAACATCGAAAACTGGGAGCGGCTGTGGGGGTTTATTCGGCGTGATTTTCAGTACGCCATCTTTCGGCTCATCAATAAAAGCTAGTCATTTAGAGGGTATAAGTGACCTGGCTGGTTCGTTTCCCTCTCCTGCGAACTCACAGCTGTGGTCGTTCAGAAGAAGAAGAGGTGATCACTGGGCCATGGTGTTTATTGGCCTGACGTTTCGGTACCTGGGGCACAAGGTGCGTAGTATTTATAGGGCGTGGTTGCCGGGCCACCACAGACTTACTATCGTTGGCGGTCCTCGTGTTCGTCACCGGGGGTCGGTTTGTACCCAAGTCGTTAATTACCGTAAGGCTACGGTTAAAAGCATCATGCAAACAGCGACAGTTTCAAGGGAGATGGAAGGGAAGCAGCCTCACCGTCTTCTGTATTTAAGTTCGATATGGCTACCAAGCTGGGCAAAAGGTGCCCTATTTCTTGAATATAGTGGAATTAATGAATCACACCTCTGCAATCTCTCAAGATCAGCAGAAGCGAAGTTCCAGTAGCAGTTAGGAACGGTCCCCTTCCAGAACAGCGCAAGAGGCACTCCTGAAATGTAGTTACGTTTTAAAATACACATGCATTTGTGAAGTTTTAAAAACCAAAATAGTGTTCTCCTGCATAGAAATCCAAAATATGCGGAGAAGGTTCACACTAATGTAGTGACAAACTTCGAGGAGACTTTCCACCAGTTTTGGAGAATATGTTTGGTTAACAACAAAGATGCCAAAGCGTAGAATTTGATCAAGGATTCCTTCCTCTGCTAGTACCTTTTTAAAGTCTCAAATAACCTGCCTTCCCACACAGAGAACAGATAAGAAAATTTCGATCAGTGTTTCATGTGCTTCAGGACTCATTGGAGATTCGAGAACGCAAGTTCCGAGAGCGTATCCGCGCTGAACTGATTGTTATCTCTCTTTCTCCCTTCTCTACTTTTCCTCTTTTCAATAGAAAACCCCAAACGAGAAAGAAAACTGACAAAAGGAAGTTTAACAAGGGGAGAAACTGGTAACAGCGGTAACCCCAGCTAAAAGTAGGAAGCCGGTGGAGATTTCAGTGGATTCCTGCAGCAGAGGTGAACCTTGACTTACCTTGACTTTTAAAACGGAAGCGCGGTAACGCTGCCATTTTGGCTGAGTGTATAAAAGGTTTGCGCGGAAAAAGCGATAGCTGATCGCGTGGACGTAAATACAAATCAATGCAATAATCAAATTTCATAATGCTTGCATTTTATACTATGTAGGCGGTAAACGAACGTTGAGTCATAAGACACATGCCACATATAATGCACACGTATGTTGCTAAAGATGCAATAGGCAAGACGTAGACAGCTGTTTAACAGTTGTTACCGATCATCAGTACGCCATATGCCTATTGCAGTAAGATATATACAAGTTTAACAACTGCATGACACTCACTGATGTGGTTGGGATCGCTGGCGGGCGGGCGGACACCAGAAAACCCCAAACGAGAAAGAAAACTGACAAAGAAAGTTTAACGGGGGAGAAACTGGTAACAGCGGCAACCCCAGCCAAAAGTAGGTAGCCGTTGGAGATTTCAGTGGTTTCCTGGAGCAGAGGTGAAACAACCATCTGCAAACAAACCTTGTTCTTTTGGTTACCTTGACTTTAAAAACGAAAGTGCGGTAAGGGCTGCCATTTGCTGACTGTTTAAAAAGGTTTGCACCGATAAAATCGATAGCTGATCGCGTGGACGTAAATGCAAATCAGTGGAATAATCAGACTTCATAATGTTTGCACTCTACACTATGTAGGGAAGATATATATAATGAAAAGATAAATGCTCTTCGGGAAATGGAGTTTTACTCGTAAATTTTCAAGTTGGTGACACCAACCCGTCGTCAGACGAAATGAACAGAGGAGAAAGTGAAGTGGCGTGAAAGGACAGATGGTGACAAACAAACAGCTGGTGTGAGTGGGTGGTGGGTGGACCAATAATCGGGGCATGTTTTGGGACGGGGGAGGTGAGGAGAGAACAATTACATTGGCCATACAGGCTGACGTCTTGGGACTCGCATCAACGAACATAAACTAGCCATTCGCCGACGTGACCCCTTATCACTCGTGTTTGCGCACTCCCTGAATGCGACCATCGCTTCAATTGGGACGGTACCGACGTGATCGCCATGGCCAACACCAAACAAGCTCGAGAATTCCTCGAAGCTTGGCACTCTAGCACAGCTGGCATTAACCGCCACGTTGACCTAGATGCTCATTACGAAGGATTACGTGCACGATTTACTAACGAGTGCCCACCCCCTAGCAACGACTGCTAATCCTTGCGGCTTTTAATCTCACTTTTCGCCAACCCCACCTCACACATGGTGAACCGCAATTAAAAATTCCAACACCTCCAACCGACGCAGTGACCCCTAAATCCAACCCGGAACCATGATCGATAATCTAGCCGGCCGTAGTTACTCGCCGCCCACCTCCCCCTCACAAACAAGCCAATGTAATTGATCTCTCCTCACCTCCCCCGTCCCAAAACATGCCCCGATTATTGGTCCACCCACCACCCACTCACACCAGCTGTTTGTTTGTCACCATCTGTCCTGTCGCGCCACTTCACTTCGCAGGCGGGTTCGAATCCAAGGCGTGCCACACTTGGGATTGGGTATGACTGGCTGATGACGGCTAATAAGCCAGAAATGGCCATTCCGGTCTCCCTTGTCTTTGTCGGTTCCATCTCCATCATATGCTACACGTCGCTATGCGACCGCCTGCGAGGGCTCTAGTCTGAGCTCCAGGGCACAACGGAATACGTATTCCTTAAGCAGATCGGTGAGCCCCACACTATCATCATATTCCCGATCACAACCGACAAAACAACGAGCCCGTGGCTCATTGGTAGAGCATTCGACTCAAATACCAAAGGTCGCGAGTTCGAATCCAAGGTGTGCCACACTTGGGATTGGGTATGACTGGCTGATGACGGCTAATAAGTCAGAAATGGCCATTCCGGTCTCCCGTGTCTTTGTCGGTTCCATTCAGTCATATGCTACACGTCAGTATGCGACCGCCTGCAAGGGCTCTAGTCTGAGCTCCAGGGCACAACGGAACATGCATGTTCCTTAAGCAGATCGGTGAGCCCCACACTATCATATATATATATATATATATATATATATATATATATATATATATATATATATATATATATATATATATATATATATCAATATGAGTGAAAATTCGAGGTCCAGATATCTAATCGAGCTCATCATCCCCCGAAGAAGATGAAGAAGAAGGGACGAGTTCATGGACCGGAATGTATTTGGACTGACGTTTCGGAAACCCCCTCGTTTCCATCATCAGATTTCTGTGGTTCTGCTGGTCTTGACTTTTTCAGCCTTGACGCCTGCCTGGTATTATACCCCTGCTCGGAGTATGAACTATGACCTCCCTGTTTTCTGCTGATCAGGTTTAATCTCTCCCCTCGCGTGACATAAGTACATTTTGCTGCCGTCATATTTATTGGCAAGTCAGCGTGGATGGTTGTCTGTTCCTCGTCAGCCAACGGACTGATCAGTCGTTGACGGCCGCGTGAGTTAATTTCGGCCTCGTGGGCGTGGTGGTGAGTTGGTGTTCAACGCCGGTTACGTAGCCTCCAGCCGGCTCCTCTCTTCTTTTCCTCTAGTGTCCGTTGTCCGCCATGCTTGGTTTTGCTCGACTGTCCCATTGGCCCTGCCCGAATTGACTCGAGCCTTTTGCGTATCACCTGGTAGGCGGGATGCAAGTCTATGGCTCTGTTAAGTGTGCCCGTTGAGGACCAACTTTTGAGCAGCAGTCTGGCCATCTTATCGTTGGCTCGGCCGATTACCCCTCGTTTTCTCAAAGGCGAAAAATGTGGTTCTTCTGTTGTATGTATTACAGACCATAGACAGCCTGTCCTTGCGGTTGATTGCAAGCTGGTGTTCATGCAATCTTGTGCCAAGGCGTTTGCCCGTTTCACCAACATACCTCGCATCACAGCTTTGGCATGGTATGCTGTAAACTACCGCTGATTGCTCTGTCATTGGTAGCGGTTCTTTGGGCCTCATTATGCGCTGTCTGATTGTTGCTCCAGGCTTATGAGCCACACCGTTCCCGAAAGGTTTCAGGATTCTTGCTGTCGCCTCTGATACGTTCTTCACATAAGGGATTGCGAGCCAGAACTTCGGGTCTTCTCCTTTCTATCGCTCATGGTTGGGCTTCCTAAGAAACTTGCGTTTATAAGGGCTTCGGATAACCGTTGGCTTCAAATAGGGCATGCAGGTACTTAGTCTCCTCCTTCTTCCCACTGTCGTCGCTGCAGTGTGTTTGAACGCGTTGGAAGAGGGTTCTGACACAACTGCGCTTGTGAGCAACGGGGTGGTTGCTTCTGAAGTGGAGGATACGGGCACACTTAACAGAGCCATAGACTTGCATCCTGCCTACCAGATGATACGCAAAAGGCTCGAGTCAATTCGGGCAGGGCCAATGGGACAGTCGAGCAAAACCAAGCATGGCGGACATCGGACACTAGAGGAAAAGAAGAGAGGAGCCGGCCGGAGGCCACGTAACTGGCGTGGAACACCAACTCACCACCACGCCCACGAGGCCGAAATTAACTCACGCGGCCGTCAACGACTGATCTGTCCGTTGGCTGACGAGGGACAGACCACCATTCACGCTGACTTGTCAACAAATATGACGGCAGCAAAATGTACTTATGTTACGCGAGGGGGAGAGATTAAACCTGATCAGCAGCAAACAGGGAGGTCATAGTTCGTACTCCGAGCAGGGGTATAATACCAGGCAGGCGTCAAGGCTGAAAAAGTTAAGACCAGTAGAAACACAGAACTCTGATGATGGAAACGAGGGGGTTTCCGAAACGTCAGTCCAAATACATTCCGGTCCATGAACTCGTCTCTACTTCTTCGTCTTCTTCGGGGGATGATGAGCTCGATATATATATAGTTACCTGATCTGAGAGCTGAACGGGCGTAGAACTGCTAGCAGCAAGAGATTGCTGTCCGCTGGCCGCAGGCGTCCCAGAGTGGACTTCTGTCGTGCTCCGGACGCGTACTAAAGGCGACTGTTGCGGAGCAGCGACTGTGGACCAAGTTATGGTTGTCGCCGCCTCCTGCTTTGCAAGATGCGTAGGCGAGGGCGTGGTATGCGGCTTCCTTTTGGGCGGTTTCATCACAATCACCTCGGGCCGCAACTTACTGCGGGCAATTCGACGCCGAGTCAATTTATGTGAACGTTCAGAGGCTGCCTTGATTCGTTCCATGCAGACCAATGGCTCGGTCTTGTGGTCGGACCTGTAAGCGGTACGCAGACAGAACGTAAACTATCGAAAAGACTGACAGTCAGAAGACAAGAGAATGCTCAGCAAGTAATCTAAAATCCTTTCAGAAAGCTAAGCGACAACTGATCAGTCCTGCTGTTAAAATATTACCACGCAAAGGGAAATTGGTCAGAAATCAATATTGATCGAAGCATAATGATGCAACTTATATTGTGTGGCGAGAAAAATAGGGCAGGTACTAAAATGTTTCCCGAAACGTTCGATAAAAAGGATAACGTCGTACTGATAACCGTGTTGCATAATCTTTAGTTGGGACAATTGACATCAAAAGAGAGCTGTACCAAATGGTGACAAATTTCCATTTGAGGACACGACAATTTTTTTAACTTTTAGATGTGACACACCTCTTTTGCTATAACCGTTTTGCACGGACTAAGGTCTTCCTATAATCGTTCTATTAGGAAACTAGTTTTAACACGCTTACATTTCCATTTTTGGGCTACTAGGAAAACATGTTGGTAGTTGTGAGTAGGCTTTTGCAGTGATTTGGTGATCAGAAGCAGGAGAAAAGTCTCCAGAAAAATAAATAAAAAGCATTCAACTGTTTTGTTAGCTAGGCAATAATAAAAGGTCATTTAGGAAATCAAAAGTTTCTTAATTAAGACCAAAACCATTCGATTAACTGACCTTTTATGAAGGTCATTTTGGTAAAAACATATTCGGTAAGATAGGAATCGGGAACGCCACCTAAATTTTAGGAAGGGTAACTATTCCCGTGATCTAACACCAGCCATAAAATTAAGTCTTGCCCAAACCTAACACCTAGCCCAAATCTCAACCCTTAAACTTATATTTTTTTTCGGAATTTATTGCAAGATCTCCCGTGTTACGGGAATGTGCAGTCTCGTTCCTACCAGAGGATCTGAATTAACTGAATGAGGTTAGAGAATCATCTAACAGACCCCTCGTTCTTCTCCTACGCGGCCGAAGCCTAACCTTGCAGACAGTTGCTAGAGATGATGAAGAGGGCAAACAAGCGGACAAGACACGGCCACAGTACATGCTGAGGCAACTGAGTACTAGATTAACGTAAGTTACGTCAACTGAAACACTGATGGAGAAGTGATAAGGAACAGGCAGTGAATCCTCAATCACAAATGACTGCCGGCACAGAACTTCTAAGAAGCCACAATTTTCAGGATGGTTTGCAGAATTGCTGCGGCAAAGACGGAGAGCATAAAAAGATATCTTGGCGTAATGCGCGTCAAGATTGAGCCAGTGCATCTTAATCAACTGCAAGTAGACCACCATCTGAAAGAAAATGGATACCTACCAGAAGTGAGGAGTTGCGGTACTGGCTGCCGATCAGAGCAGTTATTTGGAATAAATTCTGTCACTTTTATCTTAACCCTGTCCATACTCTTAACCTAAACCCTGCAGTCACAACGATAAAAACCTCAACCCCCAGCTTAATCATGACCCTAACCCCAAGTCTGATCCTAACATCAACTTTAAACCTAACCCTAACCCTCACCATTATCCTAAACATGTTCACATGTTCAGTTCAGTTTTAAGTTGTATTAAGGAAAGGTAGACAACGCCTTTGAACTCCCTACGGATAACAATAACATAGCAAATTAAAAACGCCAACAAATCATGAACGTTGGACAAATGTTTATCTCCATGTCACTCTACAGGGCATCGGACGAAACAATTATAAACTAATGTTACTCAAAATAGGGAGTAGAATGTTTGATAACATCGAAATTTGTAAGTTGGGATAGCTTGAGGGAAATGTGTTAGTTTCTGATGTCGTGGTGGTACATATGGTTGTACAGATCGACCTTCCGCTACAATGTGTCAAGGGAGGGGGACGTGGTGATGTCAGTAGGCAGAAAATTCCAGGCCTTGATCACTCTGTTGGAAAAGAAAAACCGTCTTGCGTCCAGTCCAGTTTGAGAGAGGGTCCTCTCAAAGTAGTGGCAGTGGCCAGCTCAAGGAATTCGACGAATTTAAGGTAACAGTCTTACAAAACGCTTGTCTTAAGTCGCCACATAGCTGTCTATAGTCAAAAGGGATGTTCACTTTTCCGCATCCTGTTTAGGCTGCCGTGCTACCGAATTTCATATGTGCCACAATTTTCAGAATCATTTTGCCAAATTTTGCGACAAAGCCAGGCAAGCATTAAAAAATAATTCGGACGTATTGTGCTCATTAGGATTGAACAGGTGCATTTTATTCAACCGCGATTACATCACAAATTTATAGAAAACGGATACCAGCAAGAAATTAGAAGTTGCGATAAGGGCTGCCAATCAAGTACTTGCGCAGCGCTTTCTTCACGCACGCAAGAGTGGTGAGTTCTACACTCTAAGAAAACTGTAGGATCGATAATAATTAAAAGGAGAGTTTCAAGAGAAAGCCTCGATCATTTCAGTGGGAATTTATCACGGAGGAGGAAGGCAGCTCGATCGGCTGGTCCTCCTTGACGTCAGCTTCTGGTGCAATGATGCTGGTGATCTAAACATTTGTGCTCAGGGAAGTGACAGACGCAACGCAAGTGCTGAGCCTCCATACCAACCACTTGACCAGCTACGAATGCATTTGCCTAAGAGCGATCCAACGAGGCGCCAATGTGTATGTGGTGAACCGGAAGACAAGGTTGCTGGATTATAACACCTCAAAAGTGTTCTCAGGGCGAATAGCTACCCGAAATAGCGGTGCATCCAAAAACCAGACGAGAGGCTAATCTAAAAGGAGGTTAACTTTTAGTGAGCATTCTCACACACCAGGCACGTATGGGAAGTCATCAATTGCCTTTTCATCCCACTTGGTGACATCCCGCAATAGAAAACGTCTAAAGTCGTTTGCCGGGCAGTCACGGTAGAAGAAACTACCTCTGAGCGCAGGACAGGAGAACAGAAACCTCCCATTCCGTAGCATTTTGTTAATTTCTAGGGCGATCACGATTTTTGTCAACGTAAGTGCTAGTATTAAGCTTAGCACAGTAATTTAGCACAAGGATATCCGTATTACCGGGGGGTTGAAATGAGCCTGTCTTGCACATCGATGAACTTGGAGGTTTCCCGAAACGGCGGTGGTCGATCACGCTTTAGCAGTTTGGAGAACATGAGGACAACTATAAAACCGCAATTCCATCGGTGAGGCCCGGTCAGATCCTCAAGTCATCTGAGCCCCAAACTTTAGCATGAGGTAACAACCCTGTGATCCACGATTTATATTGTTTGTGCATTTCCGGCCCGCAGTCTATCGCATCTCCCTCCCCGAAGACCCCTTAGTGATCTGACTCCGTGCGCATGTTGCAAAACTTAACCTCTTGCGACTAAATGCACGTGTGCTCCAGTGGCGGTCAGGTGATCGCCAATCCCGGCTGTCAAATCTGGCCAATCAGTTTCAAGGCTGGCTCATGTATGATCTCGCTGCATGCCTTGTGACGACTCCGCACAGTCGCACACTGGGTACACCGCTGTCGCAGCTGTCGAACGGCAACTTTTTCCAACTTCCTCCAAAAGGTCTGTGCAGAATACACGATCCTCCCAACGGGAATTTCATTTCTTTTTTCTCCTTTTAGGGAGCTGGACCACAAGGTTGCAGCGGCTAGTGTTAGCATAAAAATGAGTCCCCTGCAAAGCACGATGATGAGGATTGCCTGGTTAGATATATTTGTTGTCACAACCGAAAAACGGTGTTCTGGGATGCCTAGTCCTGGACACGAAGTACTCGCCAAAGCACACCCCACAATTGCAAACCGATAATGCAGTTGAAATCTAGGGTCCTGATTCGAATATCTTAGCTTACCTCTTACCCTTAAACTTAATATTGATTCAAAAAACCAGAAACTAAATCCAGCATCAAACCATAGCCGTAAAAACCAGTCAATTATATGGGGTTCTAGTAGCAGTGCTGGCCAGCCAAATTGCCCACGTCAATAAACGAAGCTGGTACTCAAATAGGAACAAGAACGGACTTGGATACCGGCTATCGGACAATGACTACACCAAGGACGACTGTTTTTGGTGTTATTTTGGGAATATAAATGTGAAATGTCAAGCGAATGAGATTTATGTTCAAGTGATCAAGCTCTTGTCTTTTTCGTTGGGCGGCCACCAACAGTTGAAACCCTCTTCGGATCTCCGCTTCCACCCGAGGCCTGTCTCACCTGCTAACTAACTACTCCTGCATCCACCATCTCTTTGAGAATAGTTTGCTGAGGAGTAGCGGAAGGTAGCGATAAAAAGAAAGAAGTCGCTAAAAATGCTTGCATAGCAGTGTCTCACCACAACGTTGCAGTGCCGACTGGATCTGTAAAAAAGACCTGTTTGGAGGTATTTGGTTGCAAGAGCCGGTACCTCTTTTCGCCTCCCGGAAGCCGTTCCCCTCTACCCCCTCCCTTCGGGATTTTCATCGTGGGTTTAGAAAATGTATGTTTGGGACGAAACGGCGGTTGTTCGGAGCCAAGATTTGCTCGTTTGCGAAAAAAATACATGGGAGGGAGGCAGCTGAGGGGAGGACATGGGAGATGAAGAGGCATTGCGGCACCAAAGCTGCACAGATGATACGCCAGGCCACAACCAGCATGCACACACACGACAGTTCGACCGTCGTAATCCGACGATGTCCACCGTATGCTCCATGGGAAAGTGGAGCAGGGACGGTGACTTGCGCGTGATTTAGTTTTTAGTGATAGTAGACTTGCGCTGCATCTACCGCACTCTCTCCTCCTCCCCCACCTGAGCCCGGTGTCAAGACAGAGTAAAGAAGACCGGAAGCGGGAGAGGACGCAGGTGGCTGGCGCGGCTGGGTCCCCTGAGTCCAAGCCGCCCCTAGGCGTGCCAGCACACCTCCATGTTCGGTATTTGTTATGGGAGCGCAACCCGAATAACGCATGCCGTGCCCTGATGTGGCCCCTGTGTTGGTCCAACGCATCTACCACGTGGCCCGTTTAGGGGGCAGATGCACACACACACGCACACACACCACATGCACGCTCGGGGCGAACTGACGCATCACCCATCTGGACCGCATAAATCCTACAATCCGTTTCGCCCGGAATGCTAAAGCAATGAGGAGTTGGAGGAGGAAGGGTAGGCTGGCTTTGAACAGGCTGTAGGTCTGTGGGTGTACTGATGGCATCTGGTGTGTAACTGCCTGGATTCCAATTTACGTATATCAACATAGTCTCCTGGTTGATTTTGGACCGGAACTGTCATCAGTGGGTTAGAAAAACGGGATTGACAAGGCTTCCTAGACGAAAGCACCCGAAAAGCAACCTCTCTAACACGGTATCTACTGATGACTCCTACGGTGGTGGCGATAAAATTAGGCTACTTGGCAATGAGTTCTCCTACCGATTCACGGTCTGCCATTAATAAGCGTGGCGCATTAAGCAGAGTGAAATACCACCCACGTAAAGCTAAGCCCTATTCTTTAGACTGATTGCACAGACAAGATTAATCCATTTTTTTAAAAACGGCAGTTTCCTTAACGCCGTTGACTTCCTTATGTGTTTTCGATTCAAACAGATAACGAATATAGGGTTGTCGTATTGATAATCTTCCAATCAATCCCAAGATATTTCAGCCACAATAGGATGTCGACTTTCAAAAGAGCTTCTTTCGGAACGCCCGCAAGACGAACACTCTGCAAAAAGAGCTAATTAAGTAGAATGCAATTTTCTCATTGATTTTCATTTCAGTTAACAATTCAAATATATATTGTAACAAACACACACACCTATATATTCTTTCTTTTACTCATTTGATAGAAAAGTACGTCATCTTCAAATTGTAAAATTGAATAATGGGCATTGTTCCTTTTTTAAAAACTTTCTAAATTACTGAACACTTGTGAACCCTAGCGGCCGTTACTCTTGAATTCTAGGTTTCCAAACTACATGCTGAGATTCAGAGATCAAGCATTCAGAGATCAAGCATAAAGCATCAACGCTTGGGAAAGACGATACAGGGTATTTCTACAACTCACCGTCGGAGGTACTTCTGAAGGGAGGGCTTGCGATGGTAGCGTTTGAGGAAGGCGCATCCAGAGTTGACTGGAAAGGAGACGCTGACTGGTGCTGTACCCGATTCCGAGATGGAATCTAGCAGGCCACCGGACTCATCTCCTTCTTCCTCCTCTTCCTCCTCCTCCTCCACTCCCTCTCCATCAGAGGAGGAGCCGGCGAAGGATGAGGAGAGCAGAGGCGAAGAGGAGTGGGTGCGTGAGGAGGCGGTAGGTTGGGAGGAGGACAGAGGCAGGGTGGTGCTGGTGGCGGACATGGAAGACCCTCCGGGTGACGAATGTGTCGGCGGAGGTGGCAGCTGCGGTGCCACGTTCGACGGTGACGACGTGACGACGCCCTGATGCGGGCTCTCCAGGGTGCTGGAGTCGAAGTCTCCGGCACCGCTACAGGTACCCGTGCCGCCTCCGCCGTAGGCGCTAGTGGAGTCACCATCTTCCTCTGGGATTTGAGAAAGAACGGAGGAGTCCTCTGGAGGACCGAGCCGATGACGTGAAAAAGGCGAGTTCTGTCAAAGAAGGAAGAATAGATGCATTTCTTTCAGGCGGCATCGGGAGTAAGACAAGAAATCTAATGTCATATGCACTAATTCATCCCAGCATCCTCACGAACGATATGGGTTTGGAAGAAAGGCAGCGGGCCATCGACCACTTGCACACTTCACCAACCACCATTCGACGAAGGTGGTGTGCAAAAAAAGTACTTCATCAAAACCAACCTACATAGGATAGGATAGGAAATTCAAAGTACGATTGTATTTTCAAGGAATTCGTCTGCCTGTTAAGGCTCAGCACTCTCATCGGAAGGAAACTTTAACTATTTAGTCGTCAAAGGAAGAAACTCGACCTGCCTGCTTTGTTTTTCCTTGCATATCATGGATAGCGTTTGTGCGACCAACTGATTTGCCGAAACCCTTGCAGCTGCATCATGCATCCGAATAAGATCGGTGAAAAACGCGTGTCTGGGCCGTCAGTGTGCAAAATAATTACTTAATCCATAAGAATACGTAAACAGAAAGGGAAGAAATAGCAGCCAATCCAAAAAGAGAACGATAGAAAATAACAACAGCTCGTTGTCACAAAAGACAAAACGAGCAGTCATTTTAAGAATCTTTTAAACACCTAGTCATTTGGCATATTTGATGTAGTTTGGCGACAAAATGAGGAGGCGTCTTCGAAAATTTACTACCAAAATTTCGGTTTGTCATCAAAGAACTTAATTGAATTTAATTCATACTTAATTAAATATGAGCAGGAACAAAGGATAGCGGGATGGCCACTTTTAGCCAGCCTTAGCCAATCTTAGATTTGGACACAGTGTGATCCGAAGCGAAACTCATCGAGTCATTATGTGATCTAACAACATAAACAGGGGCATAACCGTACTTTTATAAAAAGTTTCCTTCAAGCAATTTTGAAATCTCAGAACTATGGATTAGAACGACGTAAATTATGTATGCTTGCGTTATCATGATATGCGATAAATGTTTGAAGAATAGACACTGTGCGTTAAAGCGGTTATTTACCCACCTACGTTTTTAATTGCAAATCAGACAACTTTATTGTCATTTTAAAGCACACGGGATAGAAAGTTCAGCTTTCGTAATATTATGTAGGGTGGCCACCGTATGTAAACAAGATGTAGGTGCGAAGTTATTCTCAACTTCTGATGGTTGTGAACCTTTTTGTTTTACTCGCAGTAGGCCAGCAAGGTTGATCTACCCATAATGTTTATTTCCTTTGTTTCACAGATGTTTGTGGGTAAGGGGCGTAGAGAATTGTGCGATCGAAAGCCATAAGCATCTGCGATGCAAATGTATAGTCAAAAAACGAGAAAATAAAGGACGGCCATTAGCAGTGGACTACCAAGCTTGCTGGTCAGTGTCCTGAGACCGGAAGAGCATTATCCTTCGGGGTGCAAACTCCTGTCAATGAACCTCTCGTAAACATGAACACTATTATGGTCCTCAAAACAAGTGATTTCGTTCCAAGGGGAAAACAAATACTAGGAGGTTCTGTAGTTACGTGAAGACTGGCATTCTTGTTCAGAGGTTTGGCATTTGTGTTTCTGCTGGCGTTCAGCGATCATACATTTCTTCAACAACAATATATCAATATGTCAATTTTAAGTTCTAGCGAATTAAAAAATGCAATACGTGTATGAATACTACTACTATCACTACTACTAATATTACATGGACTATTTCTATCGCTTAACATAATAGTAATCTAAACGAAAATACGCCCGCTGCTAATAGAGCCAAAATATTCACCCATTACTGCTACTAAAAGTCCCACTAATATGAATGGAGAAACATATGAATATAGGTTGATACAGCGGGTTTTCGAGTTTCTTCTACACCCCTTCGTCCAATCGGAACCCTTACCCGCATCTTAAACCAGAAAAAAACCTGCATGCATACAGAACACGGATGGGGTGTATCAGATGGGCAGAACTACTCAAGGTTCAAAAACACCTGGCCTGCTTTCGCTGCGACTAAAATAATCATTCGTGAAGAAATGGGCAAACAACGCTTTGTTGACTTCCTCGGGCAGGCAGACTCCGACTTGGTGACATACACACAATTTGCTATTAAACCCACTCCCACTTAAAAATTCAACAGGTTGTCGATTTTTAATTTCCTCAGAACGACGTCGATAACGTGGGTTAAATCAGACTATTTGAGGTTTTATAGACATCGATATGACGACTAGGGCCAATTCAATCAGCTACAGCAGGATAACCGCACAATGTTCATTAAACTGCCCCAGACAACTAGTAAGATATATATATATATATATATTTGAAGTTGAATACGTTCTATGGGAAATGGAGCTTTATTGTGTAAATTTCAACATCGGTTCTCTGGGTCGTCGTCAGACGCAGGCGGGCAGCAAATGTGACCAAAAACAGTTGACATCGTAATCACGCTAAAGAAAATCGATACTGGCGTGCACATTGGCACCATTGAGCGGCCGCCGTGTGTATCAGCCTGTCCTGATTGGTTCTCGTTTCTTCCATTTCTCCTTGAGATGTCTGTACGCCGCATCTAACTCGATATGTCTGTTGATGTATGACTCATCTGAATGCATCGCCTCGAGGAAATCTCGACCTTTCTTGAAGGGACAGGCGGCGACAATCCGAGTTTTATCCCAAGCGAAGGTGTGCCCGGTGTCTAGCGTATGCATAGCTGTTTGGGACAGATGTTCCCGCCTCTTTACTGCCAACTAATGTTCATAGATGCGTGTAGAGGCGGATTTGCCGGTCTTACCACAATACACGGCATCACATGCTTCACACGGGATCTTGTAGATGACTTCTTTCTTGTCCAAATAGTTGACCCTGTCCTTAGGGTGGACAAGCTGGGTACGCAAAGTGGTTGTCGGTTTGTGCGCCACATGAATTTTGTGCTTCCTTAGGTGTCTTTCGACGAGTTTAGACACATTCTTAATGTGAGGAAGGGTTCGCCATGTATTTATTTTTGGCGCCTCGTTAGAACTACTTGGTTCCTTTTCTGTCGACTTCTGTCCTTTCAAGTATCGGGGTACAAAATCCTTAGGGTACCCGTTCTGCGAAAAATAATTAACACAAGTAATTCAGTTCGATTCGATAGCCTTCTTCGTTGGAGCAATGGGTTTTTGCTCGACTGAGTAGACTGTTGACAGCACTCCGTTTGTGAGCGATAGGCTGATTGCTCTCATAAGGCAGAATAACTTCGACATAAGTTTCCTTTCGATAAACCGATGTGCGAAGTGTTCCGTCGGTCTTTCGTTGTACGAGAACATCCAGGAATGGGAGTTTATTGTCAACTTCCTTTTCGAGTGTGAATTGGATTCCCAGGATTTTGAAGTTTATGGTGTTATGGAGTATTTCCAGTTGGTCCTTTTTAACGACAACAAATGTGTCGTCTACGTAACGTAGCCATAATTTAGGATAAACTAACGGAAGAGCCGTTGTCTCGAGTTTCTGAATTGCAATTTCGGCGAGAAAACCTGAGATGGGTGACCCCATTGGAGCTCCTTTCAGTTGCTTATAGCATTTTCGGTCGAATGAAAAGTTAGTTTCTAAACATAGATCCCTGAGCTCGAGTACGGCCGCTGCTGGAACATCCATATCGTGGGACGACAGAAGTTCCTTTGTGTATTATTTTGCTAGGGCTAACGGTATAGACGTGAAGAGGGAAACGAAATCGAAGGAGATCATTATTTTATCTGTGGAGATTGTGGTTCCTTTTAATTTCTTTAGAAACTCCGTTGAATTCTCAATTGAGGTTGCACAATTCTTCGTAAGCGGATGAAGCTTTTGGAATAACCACTTGGAAATTTTATAGTTGGGCGCACCGATCAATGACACTATAGGTTACAGTGGAACTTCAGTTTTGTGGACTTTAGGCAGTTCAATAATCTTCGCGATGGTTGGTTCAGTTTGTCGCAGGGATTTAGCAATATTTCCTGACAGTTGCTTCTTCCCTATGAGACGTTTCAACACCTTATCAATATATGAATTCTGTGTCTTTGTAGGGTCCGCAGAGAGTGGTTCGTAGGTGGATCCATCTTCCAACAATGACAGCATCTTCTAATTGTAGTCTGTTTTGTTAAACACCGCAATCGCGCCTCCTTTGTCCGCGGGGAGAATGATAATATCCGTGTCAGTTTTAAGACCCTTTAACGCTTTCCTCTCTTCATGTGATAGTACTGAAAACTGTTTCCGGTCTTTTAAGGCTTGTATGGTACTATTTCGTAAAGTAAACCGTTCATCTTCTGAGAGGTTCACAGTCGAGATGATGGATTCCAAGCTTGCAAGAAACCCCAAATAGTTTGAGTCAGAAAGATTTTATTTCAGACCTTTGGAAAGCACGCTCTCTTCCGTTGTTGTGAGGATTCTCGATGACAGATTTATGCCTTTTTTAACACTTCTGGTTTGTGTCGGTTTGTTGTGAAATGTTCAACCATTTTCTATCTAAAACATTCCGCTTCTTCTGTCGTTCGCGTTCTGAAGCATGGGCAATCGTGTCGTTAAGGGATTCAAATAATTGTGAAGGAAGCTGTTCTCGGCAAATCTCCATTTGCCGCTCCTTAGAAACTTGGAATTTTTAGAGTCGGAAATGGGCATCAGTTATGAAAGCACCAAGCATGCTTCGCCCGTAGCGGGTCGCAATTTGGTATCCCAGGGTAGACTTAACGGAAGGTTTCACGTGTACAGACTTTGGTAAAATCTGCTTCTTCCGACATCTATGTAGAAATGCTAACTGTTCTTGCGTTAGACTTTCACGAATTGCACATTTTTCCCACCGTCTGGCTTGGAGCAAGACATTGCGGTCGTAATTAATACGTAAGTAGTGAAAAGAAGGCATCCCAAGAAATATATATATATATATATATATATATATATATATATATATATATATACCAGAAACCGCATAGAGAACGCTGGGGGACCCACTGAGGAGCCGAACCCCTCGTTGCTGTGTCACACAGCAGCAGAAACATCGGCGAAACACGTGTCTGGGCTTTTAGCTAGTATCTATGTCGGAAGTACGGTATAACGTCTTTGTCATATATATATATATATATATATATATATATATATATAGGGGTTACCTGAAAGACCATATTCACAGCAAAGATCCTACCTAACTGCTCAGCTGGTATATAATTTCAACTTACACCTATAATGCCTCAATTAGACGGATTTACTGCAACTTAGCGATTAATTTCCGAGGAAATAAAAACTCAGCTCTTTCGAAAACTTGAGTATCAACCGAAAAACACAAAGGGAATGCTGGAGGAAATAGTCATGAGCCCAATTCCTCGTAGTGGTGTCATAAAGCGGCCGGCTATTGTTCTGTCAAAAGGGTTTATCAATTAACCCCTTTTATATTCCACAGTTTTATAAGGTCTAAAGCATTTTGATTTAAATTTACATCTATAAAACACAGGCCTGTCAAATAAAGTTGTCAAAAACACGTCGACAGGCGTATAGCAATACCGATTATTAAACGGAGTTAACTTATTTCGCTAAAACTAGTTAGGGTAGCGCAAATTAAAGCCTAGTATTACTGAAATATTTAAGAGTACAACTGTCTTCATTAAGGCTATTCAGAATTCTGCACCTAAGCCCTCAAAAAATTTTCATTGTAATCCGAATGCGCTTATTCTGGTGAGTTGTGTTTGAAAAACCCAAGCCGGTTTATTACACCAGCGTGAGCACAATATTCAACTCTCTCCAAACAGCATGGGACACGCCGTCAAATAACATTGCAATGGCCGTCGTAGGTGGTCGAGATAATAATCACCATGACAACCTTCCGTAATGGGAGGTCGTGGTAGTGATATTTACTCAGAGGGGGGGAGGGGAATAAAACATTTCGGTGACGGCTAGTGTGCAAAAGAATGGAACTGTCCATCACGGGTCTGAACGCAACCACCATGCACTCAACGCGTTGGAGATGCGGGGAAGCACGTGCGTGGAGTGAGGAGGAGGAAAGTGGCGTTAACTGAAGAAGACATCTTCCTTCAGCGAGTTTCCAGTTTTTTTAAGTTTGGTAAGAATGAAGTTCATCTGACTCAAACAACCGTTACGACTCTCTTTCGCATCGGTAAGGCCATTCTACAGGTGCTGTTCCGTCCAGCACTGATCTGAAAGCTTACTCTGCCCTCCCCTCCGGACCAGAGCCACACCAGGCGGTGCTCTTTTCACAGAACGCAGTTGACGTGACCAAGAGCCAAAATTATACTGCACACAATTCCGCTCGTCAGGCTCGAAATGCGTAAACACACCTTTTTGAACTTTCCAGGAAGGGTTATAGACAGGTAAGCTTTTGAGTTTTATGACAAGTAAAGTCATAAGTCATGATACACCGCCGAGAGCTGACACCAATGTTGTGTGAACTGTCAAACATGTAAATACACCTCCCGAAATGCCCACCACGAAGGAATATTCCAGGCAGCTTTTATTCCACTGTGACTAACGTACTGGAAAAAGCATGGTCCAAAAGGTGAGGTGTACCGCATTCTGAATGGCTTATAAAATGCTTACGTGGAAGTACAGCCTTTATATCAAGGCTGTGAACTTGATTGATTGTTTGTTTTTTAAGGATAAAATCTTTTCTCCAATTGGCAGATACTCTAATCCTTAGGGTTCATGAAAAAGCCTGCCTCCATATATTTTAGCAAATACGGACGCACTTGAGATGTTTAATTGAACAAAATCGTTTTGGCACGTTTATACAACATGGCATGTATCCATTTAAAAATATTTGTGAGCGTTAGGCGAGAGCGATCTTAATAGCACAGGAAAAGGGTATATATTCCTAGCATGGAAACCCCAAACACAAGTGCAGCGCATATTCGAAGCTTCTTAACATCGAATAATACGCTCTTTTACTAAAAAAACTGAAGGATTGTCGAGTTCCTATGAAAAGGGTATAAGAAAGAGTGTTTGGAAACCTGACTTAAGCTGAATAATGTTTAATTTTTAAGAATTAAACATTATTAAAGAACATCCATATAACTGAAGTAGTTATTTTCACATGTGGGTGAAAAGGCACACATTCAGAACTAACATTACGAAGGGAATGACATTTCCGGGAATCCAAGTGCATTAAATAAGACCGAGAGTTCAAAACACGTTTTTGGTTTCCATAAATTTTCTTTAACTTCTGTTGTTTGCTGGATAAAGGAGCACCGATTGAGGTCAATGCTTATCAAACACACTTCAACTTATTACTACCTTGCCTTAAAGTCAATCTAGTACTTAAGGCATTTATTGATAGGCGACTTGTGCATTTGCATGCTTAAAATATCTGAAACCCCTCTTCCGATTTGCTCGTAAAAATCCTCAATAAAGGAGCGAAAATTGGACAGTCAATTTACTTTATCGCAAGTGTACAAAAACAGAACATGTAAAGTAAGATTGTACTGTTTCATGTCGTCTTAAAGCAAGTTTGTTTAGGCCCTAGGCGTCAAAACTTTCTACAGAGAAATTTATATATGAGAAGTGTAGCTGTCCTTTCAGAAAAAATAATTACAGTTAGGTATCATGCACACAACTTTCCAAATGAGTGCAAATTTTGTCCTGGAAAGGATCCAAACTGGTGACATAAAATCTTATAAACGAGGGGAAATGTGTCAAAATGCATGATATACAAAGAGGTTAAATTGCCAACCCAATGATATTTCAGGCAAACCAAGCTAAATTTTATTTTGACAAAATTTAACAGAAAGGAATATTTGAATTTCGATACCCAATCAATCCATTCCATCGAAATTTCGGATCATTATTCGGGTTTTCGTGTACGAAACTACGCGGTCGCATCATATATGCTGTCCATCTAAACCTTTGTTCCCTCCTCTAGTCTAAGGATACCATCTACTAAGCGTGCCAGCGAAAGTTTGAAAGAACTGGGAAAAATATCGACTGATCTGCGGGATAGATTCGCTGGTAAATTGACTCCACAACGTCCTTTGAATAAACATCTGATTCCAACGGATACCGGTGCAAACTGCTACTCACTCCAAGTACTATTCCTTGATGAATCGAACGTTTTGTCTTTGATGTAGGTGTTTGGTATCTCAGGAAAAATGTTCCTCTTTCTCTCTCTCTCTCTCTCTCTCTCTCTCTCTCTCTCTCTCTCTCTCTCTCTCTCTCTCTCTCTCTCTCTCTCTCTCCTGTTACCTCTCTTTCTCTCTCCCTAACTCTCCCCTGTTCCCTCTCTTTCTCCTATGTTACAAAATTGGCGCGTAACGCACAATTGGCCTTCTGGGCTCCACGCTTCAATGACTACTGAAATGGCGCCCAACATCAGTGCTATCGTTAATTATTAATTCTGGATCTGCTCAGGCTTTGAGGTGCACATCGTTGTGAAGACAGAAGAACACAGCATCGACCCATACATTCCGCAACATTAAAGACTGGCAGCAGATAGACTTGCTATGCAGCCACCTCCAACTAAAATAAGAAGGCATCTCGCATATTCACATTTTCACTGGCCATTTGTCCTCTCAGCAGACAAAATTTATACAATGAACACTCAAATTCACTTTTTTGCTGTTCAGTGTAAAATAGTTGCAGCAGTCCAGTTCACTTATACGTTCTGACTGGAAATTCCTCAAAGCCATTCATTGGATGGTTTTCTATACATTGCAGTTTTCACTTTCTGCTTAGCTGGTGAAAGTTTCCGGAAGATGACCAGGTCTTGATACATGCGAGAATAAACGCACTCTGACCTACTGACATTCCGAAGCAAATGAGTCCGAATGCGTGGCAGAGGTCACGAACAGACAACCATCCACTGGATGTTAAATGCTGGGCTAATGTTTGCATTGATGTTTCGAGTCGATTGTAAATTCGGTCCAAGGAAGTTTGAAATTTGGAGCATACTTGTTGGTTCCATCCCTTTCCCCACGCATCACCCCGGTCCATCAACTCGCACGGCGTCTTCACCACCTGTTAGGTAAAATTAAACAATTTTCGCCTCTCCCCACCGCCTGTTACCGGTAACCTGGAGGCGAGTTGATCAGAGGAGCTATTTGTTTCATAACGCGAAATAGTTAACTGGCAAAGTTCTCTGTTGCAGCAATAGTAAGCTTTTCTTCATGTTACCCAGCTGCCCAAACATGCTTATGGGTTTGTATTGGTTGGTTGGTTTGTATTGGTTGGTTGGTTGCATTGGTTGGTTGGCTGGTTGTATTGGTTGTTGTATTGTATTGGTTGTTGGTTGGTTGTATTGTTTTTCCTCAGGACTGGAGTTGTGTTACGCTATGGGCTAGCACACAGTTTCAAGCCGAAGCCAGGCCGAAGTTTAGGGTGAAATCTATTTTTATCGATTCCCACCATCTCGTGGAATATCCCTTCAAATTATCAGCAAGGAATCGGTAGTTCTGGAACGTTTGGTGCAAAACTGAGGCTGGAAAGTCTTTCAGCTCAGTGCCCAATGGCAGCCTACAGAAGAAAACAATAGGCCACTACGCATTGCACTGCGTAGGCTAATAGCCCACAAAACAACTGGTAAGAATAAAAAACTGGTATCGGGACACCTGATGATCGTTTTACTGGACCAACTCGTACCTTTGTGCCATGGGGCTCAATATCGGGTCTCGGCCGAAGTCGCACACGGATAGTAAATAATAGGCAGAAAGAGGAGTCAAAAAGACAAAACCGAACGGAATTGTCATTTCTGGCTTACTAGTCGTCATCCGGCAGCCATACCGTAACCCAGATTGTGCTCTAACTGAGGCTCAAACCCGCAAGCTCTTTGTTTGACGTTTAACCTCCTAACCCCTGAGCCATGAACTCCTCCTCTACGTTGCGATTGCCGATATTAACAGCGGTAGTGGAACGCTCACCGATCGCGTTACAGAACACTGGTTTCGTTGTGCCTTGGGACTACATCACGGGCGGAAATCGATTTTCCTGTTTTCACGCGGGCTCAAATGCTGAATTTCGTCACTCCTGTTCACTTAGCCCAAACAGGCCTTCATTCCATGCATCCTCAATTACGAGTGCTATGAACGACTACGTTAGGGGGGGAAGAGGTTGGGGGGAAGGAGCATGAAGGCACCTGTAATTCAGTTTAACAGATACCCTCAAGGCAGTTGATATCATATTAGCATCAAAAATCGTAAAATTAAAAGTACGGAGGCAATGTCATCTTTGTACTTTTCCTTCCTCCACCACAATGATACAGAAAGTGAATTGTGCGGAATAGATTAAGTAAGGATACTGAGCTCCAAAAACCAGCACGCTGTTGCAGTAGACCCTGAAGGGGACCACATAGGAGTTTCAAGACGACAATACTTCCCTCTTCACGGCACGGATCTGCCCCGTTGGGATGCAGGCTGCAACGAGTCATCGCAACAGGGTCTCTATGACATTCGCACTCCGTGCGATCCGAGCCTGGTTTGGCGGCACGCTTAAAGACCACTACGGCCGCGCCAGACATTTGCGCCCTCTTCCCTCTCCGGTCATCTTGAGTTAATCATAACACTGGGCTCAGGTGGGTAGGGGGGGGGGAAGAGAATGCGGAAGCTGCAGTGTAAGTCAACTCTCATTATAATCTTATCCATGAACAAGTCAGAGTCACTGCGCCAGTTTTCTGTGGGACACACGGTGGGTGCGGCAGGACGGTCAAACTGTGCGGCCCAACTGCCGACTAGCGATCGCCAAGCTCTTTCGGTGAATTCCGAGTACGGTGCAACCGTATTTAGGCCGATCCTGTTATTTGCCAATATGACTTGGAACTTTTTCTCTTAGCATTATATGCATAAGGCACCTTTTAGTTCGAAGTAGAAGATATATATGAACAGATGATTAATTTTAGGTAAAGGATTCTGTCGTACGTAGGCAAACATGCACACTTACGAATGTTTATTAGATCCGTATGGACAGGTGTAATACTCTTTCAAGCTCAAGCAGTCCCTTAATTACAGTTTCCTATGCGCTGATTGGATAGAAATTTTGTAGGATTCCGGAGATTTTCATATATAAAGGGATGTTGTTCAGTTCAGTTTTTTAAGGCGAAAAGTAGGCGACGCCTTTGAACTCCCTATTAATTACAATGATATTGCAAATGAAAAACGCCGAAACATAATGAACGTTGGTCAAAGGGTTATCTCCCCGTCACTCTACAGTGCATCGAATGAAACAAAATTAAAAAAATATGGCTTAAAAATAGGAAGTAGAATGTTCTATAACATATAAATTTGTTAGTGGGGATAGCTTGGGGAAAATGTGTTAATTTCTGATGTCGTGGTGTTACTGGTAAACCTTCGGCTTAAATGTTTAAGGGATGGGACATGATGACGTCCGCAGACAGAGAAGAAAAACCTTTTTGCATCCAGTTTTGCCGCAATCACACGTAGTTGGTAGATTTTAAGAAGCTGAATGTGCTGCGAAACCATTGCATTGCGGAAAACCGCATGAAAATGACAAATTGCAAGGCTTTCAAAATTATCTGACAAATGTTTCTTCGAAGACTGTGGATGTTTACAGTGAGCAAACAGGTTGGGGTGCATAAACAGAGTTTTGTAAACACAATATCACTGGGAGTCCATAAAACTGGCAAAAACTGTTAAAGATAGTTGAAAAACAACCTACCATTCCCAGAGAAAATAACTAAAAATTCATGATAACTATTTGAGAACAATGTTTTATGAAGATATTACCGAAAAGACAAGGGAGACTGCAATTGCCATTTTCGACTTAATAGTCATCACCTGCCATCCATACCGAAAGCCAGGTTGTGCAGCTCCTTAGGCAAAAACACGGCAGAATGGAATGACCAATTCTCCTCTTTTAGCCGTCATCAGCCAGCCAATTTAGATGTAAGTTTTACTTCCTCGTCATATATGAAGGCATTTTAGTCAATCGATTTTAATCTCAAAAAATTGAAGATATTATTAAATGCTCTTCGGAAGGCAGTAAATCGTAATGGCTTCCTGATCACAACGGTCAGTCACTTCCCAGTTAAAGGTATACCTAATTGAAAATGACAGTTCAATGCTGTGGCAAGCATTGACTGCTCAAATGAGGCCAGTATTATCGGGCAACGGTGCGGTCCAACAGAAAATTGACGTTGCACGATAGTGAAGTAGATTTAAAGGCTAAAATTGCGAGAAGAAGGACGTTTTACTTTATCTAAAATTGATCCTGCCGCTGCCGGTCAAACAGTACTCGCAGTGGAGCATGGAAATTCTTACCTGCGTTAGAAATGAACTCAGAACCGAGACGCTGAATTCAGATTTTTGATTTTTCTGCAGTTTTACTGATCCTAAACTCTGAGTTAAAGAGAACAATACTTGTTAAACGAAACAAAACGACGTAATTTTTTAGTTTTTCAATGAACGTTTTCAGCACGGCAGCAATAATCCACGAAAGAAATGACAGTTACCATCTCAAATGTGCAAAAAAACCTGTGAAATGCTAAACAAATTATTAACTTAGACTTTTGAATACAAAATGAAAAGTGCAGCGCAATCAGTAATTACATGCTGTCTCTTCGCGAAACCTCTTGACAGTCAATTACGTAAATAAAAACCATAGTTTTTTTGCATTTTTGGCAAATTCCAAATGCGATTGAAAAGGGAAGCGTAAAGGACCCCGTTTTCACACTCACCATTGGATTTCTTTACTCACCCTTTTTAAGAACGCAACCAAATTTCAATTTCGAAATGTCATGAAATGACGTGTATTGTGAAAGGCTTTCTGAAAGTTCCATATTTCGTAGACTGCCCCTAAAGCAAAAATTTCTGCAGTTCATTTTGCAGTTATAAGAGAGGCCCGATGCTGTTAAGTAGCTAATTTTCTGCGTTGTAAGTCCTTTTAATGGAAAGATGAAATTAAGGCTAAACGAATAGGTGACCGAGATCTGTCAAGTTTAACATAACAATACTTTTCCAAGATCTAGGCAGGCTTTTGAAATTGAGCCCTTCTAATTTTTGCTCTCCATTCGCATGTTAAGTTTCTTATATGTAAATCGGTTGGCTTATTTGCCTATTATATACCAATTTTCAAAATATATGGTATGCAAATTAACCTTGAATTGTGGTTCTATACGCTTCTGAGTTCCGCAGCATACGTAAATACCTCGACCAACATAGAAATGGGCCCGGACAACTTCAAGGACTACCCGAAATAAATGTGCCGAATTGGTGGCAGAGATCACGACTGAGATCGAGCTCTGCGAACGTTTGGTAACAGTTGTGATCAGGCTTACGACAAGCTGAACGAAGGTAGAATAAACACGAAACCTTATTGTGTCGACGTAAACGAATATATGAGTCCCAATGTTGTATCAGTTTACCAGTTCAGTTCTGTTAATCAATCCATGTCCAGTTGGTGGTCAAGTTTATGCTTGGCTGAATGAAAGCAAATAAGCCCGAAACAGTTCTGTATCAAGTTACATCCAAACTCTGTCGTCCCCTCCGCTACTACAGCTTGGTTGACTTCGGCCTGGTTAGGTCAGACTCCATACGAGGCTGTGAGACACCAATTGAACAAGAAAGCAGGACCAATTAAAAGTCAGAATGATGAACCTGTCAGGAGTGAACAGGACTGACCTATCTAACTTATGTATTTACCGATTTTGTCTATCTCCGCTGATGTGCTCAAATAATAGCATGGAACGCCAGATAAGTAAACCATCCTAACCAGAGATCGCCTTATCTTATGTACATTAGAATAAATTGAAGTTCTTTTGTAACAAAAAAGTTCTTAGTGTGATTTTTCGATTCTAGTACCCCAGCTTCCCTTAGGACTGGGTTCACACCGATCCGTTGGCTTCCCGAAACAAAAAGCTTCGCATGGATTGAAGGCATCATGAACAGCCAACCACCTAACCTGGTATATACTAGCGGTGCGCCATCTGTGTGTGCACATGTTTGTATTTTCGACCCCAGCTGGTGGTCAGGTTTATGTTTGGCTGAATGAAGGCAAATAAGCCCGAATAAGTTCTGTATCAAATTACCCCAAAACTAAATCCTCCACCTCTGTTAATAGAGCGTAGGTGACATCAACCTGCTTGGGTTTTTCCCTGTTCGTGACACCTATCACCTATACGAAGTTTTTTTTCTTCGGAAAGCCAATAAATCGGTGAGTACTCGAGCGCATGATTGTGTTTCCAATCCCAGCTGGTAGTCAGGCTTATGATTGGTTGAATGAAGGCAGAATAAGCTAGAAACAGACCGTATCAATCTACCCCTATTTACTGTCGTCTCTTCGCTTTGCTTATACATGGGTTGTTGATGGCCCGACTGTTATAATCAGTAGAAAGGAGATTGAGGAATACACCTAACACCCTAACTCACAATTCACATTTATCGGAAAAGACAAAGGCTTCATTCGCCGTCCGTGGACATGCTTTTAGGAAATGAAAAAATGGTAAAGACAGGAGGGAAACGTATTGCGAGAGGGCGAAAGACACTTCCCACAATTCGAGATGATGGTCAGCAGGCAGAATAAGTAGAAACCAATGCTATACGGTAAGTGACAGATCTCAGGAAAGGTTAACGAAAATGCTGAAATGTGTTTTTTGGCTAGGAAGTGCTGCGTAATTCGGGCTCTAAGATTGATAATCTAACAGTCGAACGCCGAAGTACTTAAGACATGTCAGCATGTCGGCTTTTGACTGCATGTTCTTTAAGTAGCCCATATGAACCAAAGTCGATAAAAAGATGACCACTGAAGCAATATGCATGTTTATATTGCGTTTAAATGTATTGTATAAAATCGAAGCAGAAATGTTCATCGTTGCATTCCTTTTGTGTCAAATCATGCCTTTGTTAAATTATATGCACAAAGAAGGGGTATTTTTAGCTTGCAAAAAGCTGCATTATCATAAGGTCGTATTAAAATCGTACAGTGTCCATCCAAATAGCATCACAGCTGTGTGTTTATGACTGGCCTTCGTGTAGTAAACAACACATTCCAAATTCATTGCTATTTTTTATAAAACAATACATAATACATGCAGGAATTTGTGATTTTCCTTACATTGAAAGCATACACTGTGTTGACTAGAAAGCCTGAATAAAATGTAAGGAAAGCTTGGACTTTAAATGATTCGGTTATTGGATAACTTGGTAGGAATATCTTATATGGTCGCATAAACAGGATACTGGAATACGAACCGCCCGACTGGCTTAAAATAGGTGGCGTTACAGTACATTTCACGACGGATAAATATGCCCATGTCTTAAGGCTAACACTAACTCAACACGATAATAACCTTAACCTTTAGGCTAATCCTGACCTTAACCAAAACCTTAAATCTAACCGTAAACTTAACCCTAACCATCACCGTAATTCAAAACACAATTTCCTTGGAATTCTGCGTAACGCCACATGTATTGTAGCCGGCTCCTTTTCCGTGTCCTGTTGAGGCGGCCCTACAAAGCATCCTTAAAAAAGCATTTTTTAAACCTAACAATACTCTTCGTTTGAGAATGAAATTTTAAGTAGGCGTACTTTTCTACTAAATGAGTACAAAATTAATGCGTTTGCATACATTTTATATACAGCCTCTTTGAATTTATTAGGGCGTAGAAACTCAATAGAAAAATGCATGTTACTTAATAAGTCCTTTTATACCGAGTATGGTTTATGCGGGCAGCTAAAAAGACATTTATTCGAAAGCTGACATTCTGGTATGTCTCCAATATCAAGGGATTCTGATGAAAGATATTCAATATCAAAACAAAAATACAGTCGTCCTTCCTAATTGAAGGTATATTTCAGAGTTTTCCAGATTGATATACCTACAAACCTTCAATTCCTCTAATACTTAGTATTAAAAGTGAACTCTGATAAGGTTTATTTAAAAATCCCATGTCACTTTTATCACGATCTTTGGCGCGTACGTCATTTCCTTAGCAGTTTTCTTACCAAGTTCGTTTTGAACCCTCCTACTGTACTAGGCACACCTAAAGTTCCCTGCGCAGGCACAACGGATATACAATACCCCTCTGGTTGTTGCTGTCCATATAAGCATCAGCAATTAGACAGGTCAACAGTATTTCTTGGTGTCACGGCTGTCAGTGACGCTGACATCAGCCGCTGATTGGTCGGTCCAGTGAAACGCCGTTTTAAGTTCACTCCGAACGCTAAACGCGTGTCAGGGTTCACCGGTCAACCACGTATGTGCTCTGTGTCAGAACTTTCAATTCCGCCGATAGAAGCGAGCAAGCGAATTCAACGAAGCCGTTCAGAAGAGGAAGCTGCGATTGCTGTAACAAGAAGGTACTTAACTTCCTGCTTCAGATTCTCACTCTAAACCAGCATCTGAAGCAGACACATATTAGGGTTCCTCGTCCCACAAAGAAGACGTAACAAGGGTTCTGAAACTGTGCCTTATGATGGTTTCCTATGAGAGTCCCAAGCGTCAGGCCGATAAACTGATTGCTCGAGTGATCCCATGTTCTTCTTCTTCTTCTTCTTCTTCTTCTTCTTCTTCTTCTTCTTCATCATCATCATCTTCTTCTTCTTCATCATCATCTTCTTCTTCTACTTTTTTCTAATTTCAGCCCTGTTTAAAGTATTGCTAGTCTTCATGTGAGAACTCAGCGTTTTACTGGGTTCTATAAATAAGAGACCTGCAGAACTCCTGTTAATCTAACCTGGTTTTCACAATGTGATAGGCCTCCGGTCCAGGGACTGGGGAATGACCGACTATTAGCTTAAACGAACTGCTATTTGCTGGTCATGTAAAGGACACCATTTCAGTTTTTCATTCGGATAAGAAGGCGTAAAGTTTATTCTTTCAAAAAGCAGAAAGTTTATTAACCTGCGCTATACTGAACGATTGGTAGGATGAATGAGACACCTTTCGAGACAAAACGAAACTTCAAAACGGGGACGGGAACATATACAGGTGTTATAACTCGGTAATATTTATTAATGATCCAACTGCATTAAACGTGTTCCCGTTTCTACCCTGCGTCACGGAAGACTCAGTGACGCCCAGACCAAGTCGTACATTATTTATTCAACCCCACTCCGCCATTCACATTCTACGGAGGCGGGGCGGAACGGATTAGACATCTCAGTCGGACAACTGAAGAACGTCGAAAAGTGAGCTCAACGAGATGACAACTAATCTAACGGGGTGGGGGGAGGAGGCGGGGAACAGGGGAGTTGGGGGACGGGAAAGGCAAGTATTGCACTGAAACTGCTCTAAATTGCCTGATGTGGAGGGGGGTGGAAAGATTGGAGGAGAGGACGTGAAAGGCGACATATGCTTCTCATTACCGCTTGCAAATCCTCGAATTCCTCCAAGGTCGCAGTTGAGGCAGTAATGAACACGTGCACTTCAAATTGGCTTCTCCCCCTCCCTCTTTTTACAGACAGACAAAATTATTTTGCAGCTTTGTGGACGAGAAATATTCCCGCATTTCGTCATGCCAACGGATAACAACAGTTGATAAGAAGCATACTTCAACTTCTTTCCCATGTTAGGCTAATGGCATTAAGTTATTCAGAACAGAGTGCAGCTTACTATATTTAGTAAATCTCATTTTTTGAAAAAGCAATTAAACAGTGGATTTTGCGTGCATAGACGAGAACAAACAACCAACCAACAACCAACCAACCAACAACCTTTGATAAAATTGAACTGCAATGCTGTGATCGAGGAACCAGCGGGCATTGTGCTTTGGTCGAATTATAAGAAAAGTTCAGGCAACATCGTGAGGGTTAATAGAAAAAGTTCCGTTTATTTGGAGGATTTATTGGTAAATTGGCATTCTTTTGGCTATTTGGCATAGAAACATATGTCTACCTGGAAGACAGCATTTGGAATGAAGTAAGAAAATTAATACTCATCAAAGCTGGCATACTTAAGCATTCGAAAGGGTTCATGCTGACGCTTGTAAAAGTATATATTAGATGGTTCGAAAATATGTTTACTATGATATTATTCGATTACTGAGGCAGGTATCGAAAAATGAACATCCAATAAATAAATGTTTTAGTCAACTGAGTGCTTTGAACAGGTAAATAAATTCTATTTTGTAAATATGCGACGTCAGACTCCAGGTCATCTTCTAAAAAATCCAGATTTCTACCGTTTCTGCCCATGAAGTCGCCACCCGGTTTGGATTGGTCACCAAATTGTTCGCTTCTCCATAACATGTTATGAACGCGGTACCTGATAGGAGATATCGATGAATACAAAAGTCCTCTGAGAGTATGGCTTCGATAAACTAGACGGGCAGATGGCAAGTTTGCTACTTTTGTCCCAAAAAATGGTGGGCCCAGTATCCCACCATGTCTGACAGGTAGTCCTGCATTCATACTTATAATTTTTGATCATGCATTCTCACGGATGATGATTTCTCAGTTTGACTGCAGTATAAGTAATCGCAGGTATTGCATGCTTTCGTATTCGTATTAAAATAACCGACCTGTCGCCTGGGACAGAGAGGCCGGTTGCATAATAAAACTGTCAGTTTTTGTGCCATCTGTAGCAGGAACTTCCTTAGTTGCCCTTTAACGATATTCAACACATTCTGAACAGGTCATTGACTTCAATTGGATAAATTTCCTAACCACACCAATGCGTTTTTGTGCCACTAAGTGGACTGCTGACAGTTCTCCGCTTTTGAAACTGCTCTCGCCATGGAAAATGACCTCCATTGGGTTAATAGATGAGTGAAGTGTTTCGTGAATTTTCTGCCGTACGACGAACAATCTTCAAGAAATAGGGATAAGAGAATGCGTCAGGGATTACGCTTCAAGTTACACACAAACACAGAAAGCATGACGCTGCATAACAAACTACGCATTGTCACTTGTTCACCACAAACCCACACCTCTAGCGCATGTCAGCTCATTTTCAAGCTTACGTTTCCTCTCCAAGTCTCAAAACCTCACGTTGTGTTTTGCCACTACTGAACATAAAAATTGTTTCTACAAGCCTACCGCAACTTCGCACTGCGTTTAGCAACGCAATTGGCCAAAATAAATATACGTGTAAACGGGGCAATCTCGTTAAACCTGCATATTGCCTGAATACGTTTTAACAAGTGCTTGGCAGTTGAAATCAAAAATAGTAATGCCCTCAGAAATGTGTCCGTCGCTTTGCTTCGATGATGTTTTGCCTTGCAAGTGAGCGTCATCAAATATAAGCCGGAATGTTTTCCAGAATATTGTCGACAATTATCCCAAAAAGTAAATGATTGTACACAAATTCGTGGACATGTGACGTCAGCCAATACCGCATCTCTTCGGTTATAAGGTCATGCGCGCGCCTAGTGACAATCAAATTTGGTGTTTCTTAACAGAAAGCACCATAAAAAACTGAGCTGCTCATTTTTCTCATCATGGCGTCCACTCTCTCGTTATTTATATGTTTTCAAGGATGCTTGTCTATGCTGTAAGAGTTTAAAAAATTTAATAAATACAGTACCTGACAGTTACTTTATTCTCTCAGTGAATGGAGCTATTTTTTGCTGAACATTTTGAATGATACTCACAAAATACAACGTATTCTTCTCTTTCCTCAGAAAGAAAGGCAAATTTCATCCTCAAATTACTCAAAAGAAGTACTTAACCGAAACCTTGAATGCTAACGTCTTTTTGCTTTAGCACGATGTTCAGAAGGTATGGGTCCTTAGAAAAAGGAGGAAACTAACTAATAGATAAGCCACCGGAAAGCGGTAAATGTTGTTATTAGAACAGCCAAAAACTGCACTTCAACGGACAGTGACCGTCAACGGCATACGGACAGTAAGCACTGAACCTGATGGAGGAGATCCGAAGGTGGAGAGTTCATCTATGTGTGCAATGGGGCCCTTCATCATTAAGCGACCAATTCTGTACCAAAGTTCTTATGGGGAATGTTTTCAGGGGAACATCTGTGTGCAATGTCAAGCTGGGGATTAAAACGTCTCGCACGATCTGCCAACGTTAAAAAAAACCGTTTAAGGTTTCACGCGTGTCACTCCTACACTGCATGAGCAATGATTGAAAATATATGCGGGGGGGTCGATAAACATGTCTCATCCACTAACCCAACGTAACTGAGGCTGTTTAAAATTAAGTGGACTGAACAAGTTCACATGAAACAGGATGTGCATGTAAACAATGGTGCATTACGCAAGGCGCCTCCACAGGAAACAATTGCTTATTTTCCCATTTTAGGAGCCGCTTGACAGTATGCCGAAAGCACTCATATGCTAAACGAAGGGCGTCGGACTCTCTCGTGCCCAACCTAGGGTCTATTCATTGTGTCAAATAAGAGCTCAATTTCGAATCGAAAAATAATTTTCGTCCAAAACGCTGTCTGGTTCGACGGCTCTTGTTCCCACGATGGAAGCTGAACCCCCATACCGTGACAGAAGAGTCGACAAAGGTAAACCCTACATAATTTACACACGCACACACACAAAACACATCAACGCCAGATTAAATCTGGTGAATGGAACCGTCCGCTGCTTTTTCAGGGTTTAGGCGAGGCAAGTGTTTTTCACATCCAAACGAAAGCGCTGGAGCCGAGCGTTTGGACTTCCGTACCAATCGCCCAAACCATTCGAAATTCTCATTTGAAAAAGGTAAACTGACATTGTTACCAAAAGTGGCAAACCAATAGAGGCTCTGGAAGACAGCAAGATAAGAGTAAACTGAAAGCGTTGGACGCGCGCATTCCTCGTCATTTTCGGAATAAGATCTTCGCATTGTTCAACTAAGAACTGACGTTTCAGAATCACTTCATATACAGGTTATGGGAAATATATTTAGCGAGTTTTTTTTCCAAGGAATATCCTGCCTGCTGAGAAACAATCAAGGACTTAGAAGTTGCAGCCAGTGTTCGGCACTGATTGTTCCATACAGGCAATGAGGTTGATTTCGCGTCTCACCAAATCTAACCGACTAAAAATGGGTTACCATCAGGCAAGCCTCATCTTTCCTTTGCCATCAAGCCATCCCAGTCCGGCGTTGAGCAGTTAAATGAATTTGTTTCAGACCTATGCTGAACAAACGCGCCTCAAATTTCCTCCTAAATGTATTTTTTTAAATTCTGTTTTAAGCCCTAAGGTCTAAGCATTTTAAATTAACATACCGTGTGCTAGATGGTCATTGGCTGATTCCAGCCGCTCACTTTCAATTAATGAGATTTCTCAGACGAGCAGTGATGCACGGGGAACAGTTGTTGAGGCGGCTGTCATGAACCTAGAGTCCACCATGCACTTCCTTTTTGTTCAGAATGTAAGTATCGTAGGGGAGCTTCGGTTTAAATCAAAGGAATAATGAAATTTAGACTCCCATCAGTGTCTCCAAATCCCTTCTACCAAACGATGGCGGCTGCCGTTCATTCTATGCAAGACATGTAGTCCTATGATTCGGACATTACTTCAAAGGGTTGGACCCAAAATTTCAATGAACATTTCGGTCGAAGAAAATCAACCACTTTGGAATAACCACGTATTGCCCATTCTACAAACAAGTAGTACTACAAGTAGTATGAATTCTATATGACAAAGATGGTATACTGTAGTCCCGACATAGGTACTAGCTAAAAGCCCAGACACGTGTTTCGCCAATGTTTCTGCTCCTCAGTGGGTCCGCAAGCATGCTCTATGCGTTTTCTGGTTTATGGACTCAAGAGAATAATTTCTGAAACTATAAAGTACAATGGTTATCGTTACCAGTCTCCTATGGCTTACAAATGATTGGTAACAGCCGTGAAACAGCAGCCTGCGTCTTGCCTGTTGCACCCTTAGCAACATACCTGGGTGTCATAATACCATTTATACTTATCGAACTGAAAGGTAAACCACTAGAAACCATAACATATGCCCGTTGTATCAAAAAAAAGAAAACGGAAGAGACTAACTCGTTCCCCGGCTGGGTAACCGGAACGGAAATTACCAACATAAGTTCTGACGTGGCAATGTAGCATCGCAGACAACCCGTCATAGTACTAGTACATGTTGCTCAGTATCAAAATTGCTTCGCGAAATTTCGTTCTGGTAATTTTGACCTCATGAATGAGCCACGTGGTCGGAAAATTACAAAAGGTGGATAATAACGAACTGGAAGTCACCGTGGAATCGGATCTATCTCACAGTGCACATGGATTATTATTGACGTGCTTTGTTAGGAAGCAAACAATAGACATTCATCAAGCTGAATTAGGTACAGGAACAGCCTGAGACACGTGGGTTTCACATGAGCTAAATGAAAAAGCAGAAACACCAACGTTTGGAAGATTGCAGGATGTTGTGTTCTTGTCAAAAATGAACATATTCGAATTTACTTCTAATGTGGGATGAAAGCGGACCCAGTGCGATAATCTTAGACGAGCAGAACAGTAGTTAGACAATCTCAAGCCACCAAAGTTCGGTCTAAATCGCAGTATTCATCAAAAGAACCTGAAGGAATAGTGGATGGTCTAATGCAGGTGTGATCTGTTGGGATTTCATTAAAACTGTCCCATCGATGACGGCAGAAGTGTATTACAGCCAGCTGGACCAAATAATCAAAAGCCTTGCAGATCAACTGATGTTCAATCGCACGAGAACGCTAGGCCACACAGCTCATCAATGAGAGTGGAAGGACTGCAGGAGTTAGAGTTGGACGTTCAACATCATCCAACATACTAAACAAATCTAGGCCTCCAGAATATGGAGGGCTTTTTCACAGGAAACAATTCAATTCCGGCAATGCCCTTAAATATGAGCCTTCCAAGATTCAATTGAAGCTCACATACCACGCTTTCATACCACCGGGCTAAACAAACTAACGCTGGAATGACAAAAGTATATGAACAAAATGTGTGCATAGCCTGATGTAGAAAACTACTTCTTATATATACAAACATTAAAAACCAGTTTTTCGACTCAAATACCCAGTATGTATCCCTTTGGAACAAAACTGAAACCTAAACCGAAAAAAAGACCAGAAAAATGCCTTCAGTAGAAAAGTAAAAAAAAACTGAAAAAGCTCACCCTTTCCTCCGGTTGGGTAACCGAATGTGAGGGTTTAAATGACGTCACCAGGAGGGACGGCAGTACTGAATCGCCCAGGTTTAAGGACCTAGAAGTAAAGTTAACAAATTAAGCGAAATAATAAAGTGTCATGACGTTGGTTTGCATAATGGTTTACAAAAAGGAGATGATTGCTGTCTTTTGAAGCTCTTTTTCCTTTTAATGTTAGGGGTTCCATCAGAGTGTGTGGCCTTTCATACTGAGTAATTATATGCAGCAGGAAAAACGGTAACGACCAATGGTAGAAAAGAGAACGCAGAAAGTCATTTTATGTGTTCACCGCATCATCAATCGGCCAAAATATATTTAGAGTCTCGAAAACTCGCAATGAAGCAAACATTTCCACAGTGACACTTTAAGGAGGGGGTATACCGCTATTGTTCGATCAAATCCTTCCAACCGGAGATAAAGTACATGTAGTTTGATCAACCCTACCCTTTATGGTTTTGCCATTGTCAATACCAGAACAGTATGGAACGTTAGCCTGCTCTTTGTGAATATTTTCTTTACAGTAAACCAGCACGCTATGCTCGCTAATGAATTGCTAATAGGTAGAATCGGACATTATAGTTTATTCTGAGTGACGTTTAATGAAATGAAGGACGGTATAGGCTTACGACTCCGTAGTGGCTCAATTTTCTCTAGCGGGTAGCTGACGAGAAGATAGCAGTGATGTGTTAGGCAAGTGTGCCGTAACCTTCCAGCAGTGATGGGCTAATCTTCTTGACGGTTTCGAATCCCTGCCACGCAGACCTCGCTAACGTCAGCCAAAAAGTGCTGGGAGATCGTCTTGCTTCGAGGTATCCAATAAGGTATAAAATTCCACGGATATCATACAGTTTCACCCCCTATCAGTCGTCTTTTAAAGCAGAACCACCAAGCAACCTTTTCCCACCAAATTTGCAGTTGAATAGAATACGAAAATAATGCCAGCCATTTCCAAATCCTTCATGTTGGGCAAATATAAATGATTTTGTAGTTCCTCCTTATAGTCCTAAAATAGTAAAGTGGAACTTGATTTGTAGTGGTGGCCATTCACAGTTTCATTGAGGTTTTATGTACTTTGGCTGACCTTTCCTGCATTGCCCAACGCGGGTGGGAGGCAGTGAAATGTCACACATCAGAGCTAGCAGTAGGAAACCAATTATTTGCCTCTTAATTGTGCGCACCTGAACTTAAATGATAATGGAAAATCCGCCCTGGTGTCCTTGACCGCCATCCCCATTTGAATTTGAATGTTTTTCAAACGCAATCCACACAACGAGGAGGAATTTGCACTTAACGAAAAACACCGCCTAGCGGACAATGGCATGCTACTTGTTTAAGTTTGCAATCCGACTTTATATGCAAATCTACTCCCCTGAACTGACCAATTAGCAGCATGCGAACAAGCAAAGGCTGTTTCTTTAATCATAATGGCCTCCACGGCAGCAAATCTTTGAACAGCTCTTAAAGTTCCCTGTCTTGGCCTAGTTGTATTGGGTTGCCATGCATACTCTGTTGTTCCAACTGAAGCCTTCGGGTTCCCACATGTCGGCTATGAAGCCTAAAATCAAAGTTTTCTATAGCGAAAAATTGCGGTGAAGGTAAACTTTAAGGTGAGTCATGGAATATTGTCTGCCGCCTTTGGGCAAAGCATAGTTCTCATTGAAATACGACTGGACTTCTTAGGAAGCCAGTCTTCGTGGTTTGCATTCGTTTTTCAGGACATAAACCCGTCAGGAAACGTCTTTTAAAAAGTTCTAAATCCTGTAGCTTTGAAATTTCCGTAAAAAGTTCATTTTTCCTCATTCTGAAATTATAACAAAATTAGTAATATCCACTTTGAAAAAAAAAGTTTATCCTTTAACATGCTGTCGTGTATAAAACCCTGGAGATTCTGGAGGTACTGAACCAAACCCAGCTGTGTCTGCACAATTCGCCAGTGACATACCAGTAAATACCAGTGAGTAGCTCAGGATTTTCACTGCGTTCAATCGGTTGGCAGTAAACGTAGATCCTGTTCTATGAGTTTATCAAAACCTTCAAAATAAATAAGTTCTTAAAAACATTTCCCAAAGTTATAGAGCTTATGGATATTTATTCTAAGGGAGATAGCCATTTGTGTTATATTTGTAGTTTCAACCCAACATGAAAACTCGTTGCCGAGAATAATGTACCATCCACAACAAAAGTCGACAATTCATTTGCCTAAGATCAATTGAAAATAGTTTATAATATGTTATCTTTTTACAAACTGCTTTAATTAAATACTTTGTTGACGAACATATGAGGGCTTTACCTAGGCTACGTCAAGGCGAAGATGCCGATGTTTCATCGGTTTGGTGTCCTCCCTGAAAATAAGTGATATATGTTCAGCCGAAAATGAAAGGATTCACTTTTCTACTTTATATTGGTGTGTTTTCTGCACATTTGCTTACTTTCATGCCCCTGTTCTAAGACAGAAAATTCACAACAAAGTATCCAAATATAAACAAAATTTTGCGAAAACTTCTAATTTTATGTCAATTAAAAGACGAAATGAACGCTTAATTACTCACTCGATTTTGGAAAACAAATTGCATGAGTTAGGGCACCTATTCTACATGACTTAACAGGCAATCAAATAGGAGCTTTTTCTAGTTTGAAATTATTCAAAAACTGAAATAGTGCGTTCCTCATGACATTGGAAAATTCCATGAATTTAGTAAAGAATCTGAAAAGATAGATGCGCAAATTCAAGATTACATGCTCGAGCGAACCAAAATTTACAGTCGAGCGAAAATATATGTAACATAGGTAGCCATGTTTCCACGAATGGTTACCAGTGATTCGCTGAAAATTTATTCAGTTGAATTTCAGGTGGGATAGTTTACTTGGACATATGTCCTGTGCCACGAAGCTCTACAGCGTCCTTTCGGCCATCTGTTTAAATTGAAAGATAAGCCAGCGTTTTTGGTCAATACGATAAACTTAACCCAAACATAACTACTTTTATAAGCCTAGAAATGGAATAACAACTTTTGCTCACGCTAGAAAGCTGAGCTTTCCTATTACAATGCATATTGGATTTGAGGCACAGTAAGCCTTTTACAAAAGATCACCACAGGTTCAATCCTATATTTTGAAGAAAAACGGGCAAGATTTGGGGAAATCGGAGGTTGTTGGACATTCAAGAAATATCCTTTGCTATTTAATATCACAGAGCACACTTAATCGTTTTTGTAAATTTTGCTATAAAATATCATTACTGACAGTAGGAAAAATTTCAAATAAATCACTCTGAAACTGGAAAATGTGATACTACGTCAATGAAAATCAGATGCGGGCAAGTGTGAGGAAACACATTGTTTTCCAGAAACAAGAAATGAACTCAGTTTTTAAAAATGTATTGTAAGGAAATTGCTGACGTTTTTTGCAAGAAAACGTTGGAATGCTAGTATTTTTGTTTTGCTACGGTTAAAAATGAAGACCGTTAACAAAGTACGCACATGATATTGTGGAAATGGAATAAAGAATCATCTATATTAAATTGAACATATGCGAAAAGATACTTGTTGTATAATATACTTTTCGTTATTCACAAATTATAGAAACGCAATGTGCAGAAGATTATAAATTTTTCGCAAAATCTTCGTAGATATTCGGATAATCTGTTGCGTATTTGCAGTGTTAGGACGGGGCTGTAACGTTAACAAATGTAGCAAAATGCGCTCCAATACAAAGCGAAGTGTGCGTTCTTTTATTATCAGTACAAAATGAATCACTTATTTTCAGGAAAGTCACCAAACGGCTAAAGATCTCACATTTTCACTGTGGAGTAACCTTGGAAATAGAAAAAGTCCGTATATATTCGACAGTAAATTATCTAATTAATGTACTTTTTAAACGGGTAAATTATTATTATTATTATTATTATTATTATAAACGCTTTTCAATTGTTCTTAAGCATACTAGTTGTCGCCTTTTGTTGTTGACTTTCATTTTTCTCGGCAACTTGTTTTCATCTAATGGTGAATCTCCAAATATAACGCAAACGGCTTTCTCCATTACAAGAAATATCCAAAAGCTCACTACTTCGATAGAGGCTTTTAAGAACTATCATATTTGAAAGATTAAAATCAACATAAAGAACAAGATCAAACTTTATTACCAATCGATTGAAAATAGCGAAATTCGTGAAGCATTCACCGGTAAATGAAGGACTTTCTGAAAGCAATTCTAATCGTATATCAGATATACCAATAATAAAATTTGACGAAATAATTATTCTCTTAAGATCCATAGAATGGTTTACTTACGCTTTAATCTGAAAATTATATTAGAATTTATTCAGCTTCGATTTCGTAGAGATAGTTAACATTTTCATAATTTGTCAATTTTTCGAAAAGGTAGTATTCCTGAATAAATTAATATTGCTTTTACACATTTTCTTTAATTTTTTAATTCTCTTAAGGTTGTCCATCAATATTTCAAAGCTTTGGTACATGCGGTGATGCCGGCTTGCGAGTGATTATCAATCTTTCGTAAATTTTGGCATTTTGCAAAATGTAAGTATGACCTGAAGTAATGGCCGCCCTAACTCGATGTAGCTCGAAAACAAAACGACGCACAATCTAGACGTGGTTTTTTGCTGCCGAGTCTATCAACATGTATCTTGACACTTCTTCGGTCTACAGAGTTCTTCGTTATTATCTAAATGAATATCAGCATAAAACGACGGCAGTGAATTCCATTAGGACGACCATTTGCTACCAGTAACGAATATGTTCGACGATAATCCAGCATAGCCACCAGACGAAACAAACCCCACAGAGGCTAAACTACTCACCCATTGAGGTGATGACCATCAGGTATCTGCTAAAATGACCAGGTAACGGAAAACTAAAATATATCGACTCAGAGTCAATCCCTGTATGATTACCACTTCGATAATTATATGTCCGCCAAGCTCTCTGAAGACGCATGCACTATAATAAAGCTGTACCTGAGAGCTATTTCTTTTCCTCCAAAATAACCTTAAGAACTTTCATAATTTTCCTCCCCCCTATTTGCTGTTTCAAAAAAACAAATACGGTAGTTATTATAAAATTTCATAAAAACATTAATAGAAGTGCGGTGGTTATTGGTCAACTGGCCCTGATCCCCAGGGCGCAAGGCCATGTCATAAGGCAAATTGAGGAAATCACAGCCGGGTAGATGGTCGTTGGATGCGCCAAAACATGAAAGAGTTTGCCGCCTGACAGTTCTTAATCGCGCATATGATTCATGCGGACTGTGCTTCCACTGTCCCAGCCTCAAAACGATTCACAGCGCCACTTCCTCTTCAACATCGACGCATCGATTTCTACAGCCACTGAATCAGGTGTTCGGCACAGCATTTATACAAACATTTGACGGTAGATATCATGCCACAGGAGCATCTCTAGTTTCTTGAAAAATTTAGACGCTGGCCTTAACTAGCTAGAATTATTCTTTAATAATGCGCAGGCACCTATTGGACAGTGTTTCATAGGTTAAAACTCAACCTCCACTTTCCCAAAGCTTCATGAGGAATATAGGATGCGGTAAACGGCACAAGAAATTCTATTCTTCAATAAGTGCCAAGGTACAGCCTATGAAAATAGATTTGTTTTGGAATTTTAAATAAAGTTTTGAAATGTAGCCCCTTTGTCATGCAGCATAATTTCAAAATTATTCAATCAGATCAGGAAGATGTCTGTTAGACGAGCTTCTGTCTGACTGTCTGAAAAATGATTACTTAAGAAGTATGCACTTTACTCGTTAATTTTCGATGCCCTTGTAAATTCAGAGATGTTTGATTGAATGTATGCAAGAAAATATTCCTTTTTGTACCTTTTTGTCAGAAAAGTAAACATTTTTTCAAATTTTATACTTGACAAAGGGTATATTTTAGTTATAAAATCATTTGCTTACTAATTTTGAGCCTGACCTTCTATTCCAGTTGCATTCAGGTTTTTATCGGTTAAATTTCAGAAAAAGCGCTCATTTATGTACGCTATAATGACGATCGGATATTTGATCCATGAATGTGCCCTTTTCTTGGCTTCACGCAGCGATTCCCGGTTATGTGGGCTGATATCTAAGGCAAAACTGTACGATATTAGTGCATTACTGCTGTAGTTCCCACAGGTATACTGAATGCAAAAAATGCTTCACAAAATATGTCAGTGGTGTCACCTAGTGGCATGTTTGTGAACAGCCTCTGTACGTAAACTGTTTTGCTTATTTATCCTTCAAGTTTGCTAAGGATGAGTACGCATCATTTGTACTATAAACAGCAAGATTGTGACTAATTAATTCGATGATTTGGACTTACAACGAAGTTATCTTACCTCCCCTAAAATTCTGCCCAAATTCATCAATTTTGCGCTGTTAAATGTTTTTGCTAATATAATGTTTGAAAATAGATACATGAGGCTTCTTTTGTTTACTGCTATATGTTAACTTCCGCAATTAATGATGACCTCGTCATTAAACCCTTTCCCACGAACGTTTACAACGAGGATAGCATACTTTGTTTTTTATGTGCTTGCACCCACAAAATTCTTATCTGCATCTTTTACTGCAATACTCATCCAGAATTGTCTACAATGGGCAAATAATCTCAACGGGCTCTTTTGATTGGCTGATCCAATTTGCCCTGATTTTTCAGGGTTCAGTCAACCTCATCCTGACATCTCTGGCGAGACGCACTTCCAGATACGGTGTGATTAAGAGGGAATACGTCAGTCAGGATAATGTCTTCAAGGTCACTTTTCACTTATAGATGTCCTGCATTTACTAAATCGCCTTTATGTCTGCACAAACTCAACCGACAGCGTGGGATTGCGTAAGTCACGTAGCGAAGCGAAAGATATTTTAGAAAATCCACAATCCAAAATTCAGAAGCTGCACTTCGGCAAGCCTCACATATTATGTAGAGAGGAGACACCGAAGGAGAGGCAGAGAAAAATTGTTTCGCAGCACAGTGCTTACGCTATCTCCAGGCCACCGTTTACTGTCGAACGGTTGTGTTGTTGGACCGAGAATGTGGTTGTTGCGGCCATCGATGCCATTGCAATCAATGGGGCTGACGCCATTGTAATTGACTCATTCGAAATTGGTGGTGGCGTTGGTGCAGGAGTAGGAGGAGGTGTTGGTGATGGCGGAAGGGGCGAAGATGGTGAATGACGATTGCTCATCACTGGGGCGGCGACGATCGAGTGCGTGGGTGGGGGCGGAGCAGGGCGTCGGAGCGTCCCCGTTGTGAGGGGACTCCGCTCCGTGCGGTCTAACAGCCTTTCATCTATGCTACTGGTTGATGTCAATGCTGGCGCTAGTACCTACGGTTCCGGGATAAAATTTAAGAGGGATCCACAGTTATCGAAAAACCTGCGATATCCAGAGAACGGGCGTAAAATGATTAAACGTGTGGTTTAAGTAGATGTATCACGGTGAACGCAGTCTAATTCACTAAGCCGTTGAGCATTAAATAAGTCGCCAAAACACCTTTTTATTTCCACTCGACTGTTTGTCTGTCTGAGATCTCAGGGTAGTTACATATCTGTTTGCGAAACATCACATATTTTCTGGTTTTGACAACTGTTCAATGTTGCGAAAATTCAGTCAACTATGATGGCGTTTCCAGACCGAATTAAGTGACGGTACAAGGTACAGAACATCTCAGAATGCCAAATATTCCAGAGTTTCACTTAAACTGCCGAAAAAAATTCATACTGACTACATCTTAAGATGTCGCTGGCCTAAATCAGTCAACTTGTTGGAAAAGGCGCAATTAGCCATAAGTCCATTTGAAGAACAAAACAACTGTTCTCTGCAACATGGATGCAAGCGTTTGTTTCCTATAATAATAAGAGAAAATCGTTTAAATGTGTGTGCGCGCCTGAATAAATCCTGTATTTCATTTAAGTTTTTACTTCAGGGCCGTTTGCAGAGCTACAACGTTTGGTGAAATTTTGTCTTCTATGCACCGAAACCGTCATTTGGATAGCATGCAATCAGTTAAGATAAAAGGGCCCATCTATAAATCGTATCAGCATTTTGTATGATATTTTTTAAGTCGAAAAGTGCTAATCATGGGCTGTCAAAACTTCGTAATAAAAAATTTATTCTGGGGAATCCAAACCCCGTGTTACACTTCAGATGCATGCACATGATGAACAAATCAACAGATTGAGAATAAAGCGTTGTTTAAATGAATCAGAAGCGTATCTCGCATTTTCAAGGATTTACCTTAACAGTATGGTCTTTTTTTGTTTTTCGTTCTCTGTATCTGAGCTCAAAAAGCTTGCCAAAGATGCTTGTTTGCGCAAAATCTCTTCAGAATCGCAAAATCTCGTAAACTGCTAGCGTTACTTTTCAAGTTAAATATCAAAATAAATTCCATTAGGTAAGTTGATTAGCAACGAACCAAGGCACTTCGTAACTCAGAACATAGCACCTTCCTGGTGCTTATATTTTCTTTAGATCTACATCAAGCCCGCGCCAGAATAAATTGCTATCTTATTATTCTATACTCTACCAAGTTTTTACGATGCTCCGCTAAAGTCACACGTTGTCCATAAACTTTGTGACAACAATGCAATAATCCCTCCAATATTGCGGGGTTACGTTCTGAGACCCCTGCGAAATTCAAATATGTATATAATTGGATGTTTTATAACTATAGAAACTCTTTCATATATATATATATATATATATATATATATATATATATGGAATGGAACCGACAAAGACAAGGAAGACCGGAATGGCCATTTCTGGCTTATTAGCCGTCATCAGCCCGTCATACCCAATCCCAAGTGTGGGTGTGTGTGTGTAGTACTACTTGTTTGTAGAATGGGCATTACATGGTTATTCCACAGTGGTTGATTGTCTTCGACCCAAATGTTCATTGAAATTTCAGGTCTGACCCTAAAAGTCATGTCGAATCACCTGACTCCATGTCACTGCGCTAATAATTTCAGAAATTATTTACCCGATATATATATATATATATATATATATATATATATATATATATATTAAGATGAGTAAACCCTTCAAACATTTATAAACCTTAGTCATATTTTCAATACACTTACTTTGCTCTTAAATGCTGTACTATACACACTTAAATATATGTAAGAAAATAACAATACAAAATAAAAACAGAGCAGTAGACAAATTAAACGGTTTATGTGCACTGAGGACGATAGAGGTGCTAAAACTCAGAGGAATGTACCACTGGAGCTCTGCTAAAGGCGCCTTTTCATCAGCCATTTTGCAAACTACACGCTCATCCTATGTGCTTGGGTTTTACGATCATAATTTTGTTTCAATTTAATATTCTTAAAATATTTTTCAAAGTAAAGTCATATTTAATTTACGGTATTAAGCAATTTAAGGTTAGAACATTCGTCTATTAAACTTCTTATCATCATGTATTTCAAGTCATCATGCGACTGCCTGTGAGGGCTCTTAGTGAACTCCTAGGCACAGCGGAACATAAGTGTTCCTTAACCGGGTCGGTGAACACCACACATTCATAGTTCATATTCCCGATCGCAACTGATAAAACAACGGGTCTGTGACTCAATGGTAGGGTGTTACACTAAATGACCAAAGGTCGCCGGTTCGAATTTCGGGTGATCCACACCTTGGATTGGGTATGAATGCCTGATGACGGCTAAAAAGCCATAAATGGCCGTTCCGGTCTTCCTTGTCTTTGTCGGTTCCATCTTATCAACATATATCTCAAGCCGCCATGCGACTGCCCACGAGGGCTCTAAATTGAGCTCCAAGGCACAGCGGAACATAAGTTTTTCTTAACCAGTTTCGTGAACATTACACTTTCATAAAAAATGTACAGATTCTAAATCCCGCGAAATATTGAAAATCCACAGGGAAAACGCGCAAAGTACCAGTTCCGCGAAGTGGCGCGTCATTACTTTACAAATTATGTTTCGAAAGTGACGCTCCCGCATTTTAACAGTCCCGAATGCTTTGAATGAAGACTGTCACTGTTTGAAAATAACACATCTTCTGAGCTCGGTGGGTCTCGGTGGGTAATTGGGCGCGCATTTCGTGATCGAGCGGCTAGCATCCTTCTCCACGCTCATGAACAGCAAGTTCTGACTTAAGTTCATACTTTGCTGAAGCACGTCGTGTAATACCTCAGTACCAATTGTTGGTGCTAGAGATGCCTTTCGTATGCATGATGACCAGCTTATGCGCTGGGGTCTCAATTGCCGCGAGAAGAGTGGCGGTTTCCGGGACCACGCTTAATGAATCTACCAAGATAATGAAACGGATAGACAAACTGCTACAAATAAACAAAATCTAGGCTTCGAAGACGCCAAAGTATTAATCTGAGGATACACTGCAAGCCTAACATACACACGCGGAACTCATCAGCTGTTACATGACACATCTCCTTGGCTTCTGCGGCTCTGCGCACATCTAGCTGGACTGCGAGGAAAAAATTAGAACAAAAAGAGCGAGACGGCAAAAAGAGACAGCGATACTATGGAGAACAGCTTGCCCTCGTCCGCTACTTTGTGATGTCTGATGACTGCTCATGGATGATGTCTCACGAGTTGGGCGCACTCGTCTGAATGCCCCCCTTCCGTGACAGAGAATTGACCAATCCGGTTATGAGCAAGCGTAAGTACTATGGAATGCTTCTACTTCCCGCGATTATATCTCTGGTTCTTCCCACTCTTTCTTCTCCTCTTCACAGCCTGCGGCTTTTTACCTTCTTACCGACCGAGAGATAGCAAATGAGTATGGCTGGAAAGGGAAACTCATTAGTTTACCCTTAAATTTTAAAACTACTGCGACATTTCAGCTTATCACCTTACCTTTAACTCATAACTACATGAATCCGTAAAATATTCTTCGAGTTTCTTGGATGCAAGTGGACAGATCTGGTAGAATGCTGGATGTTTGGTCGGCTATTGAGATCCTTTGATAGTTCGCGCGGCAGTCAGTTAATCAGTTAAACAGTTAATGACTGAGACTTGAAAGTTGACATAAATGGGCGGGCAAAAAATAATACCTGGCCACCTGACTCAGTTGCAAGTTAGTTTGAAAGATACTGATGTGCTTTGAGGGGTATTTTCAACCAGGAGTTTTGGAAGATTAGTATTTGCGAGAAATATGGCATAAAATGTTGTAAGGCTGTGGTTTTTAAAAGGAAGCTAGGGGCAACATTCGGCTGTGAATAGTGTGGAAACCGTAGAGGATTGCCATAATTATATTTTGAAATTCACTATGTACCCATCTTCGATAGATTATGTTTAAAAGAACGATCTGGAACGTCAGGGATACTCTTGCTCAGTTGATCGAATTTCTTTCTGAAAAAGGTGTAGACTTTGTAAGTATAAAGGCCTGTTCAAGTTCCTTTTCTGGTGCGCTGTTTTTTTTCCAGACTGACGCTTGCATAGGACAGTTCAACAACGGGCGACTGTTTGTGCCGAAACGTTAGCGATGCCTCTAGCCTTCAAACATCTTCTTGACGCGAAATTGTGCACTGAAGTTTACTTAGCTTTGGAAAAACGGACAGTTTTAAGCCATCTTTACTTGGTTCAAAACCAGCAGTTCTATTTCCAAACTTTTGTTGCACTAGGACTCTTCTGCCCTCTAAAGCAACTGTCCTTTCAACATACCTATTTTTAAAAACGGTTGTCGCTGTCCACGCCAACAGTACTTTGAAAGCCGACTGAGTTACCAACTCTGTTGTAGCAGGCATTGCTTCGCAAACGTCTCTCGAAAAGGGCCACATAGGGTTCAATTTAAGAATGATCAGATCGAACAAGCACGGTGCTATGCGCTATTTAGGGAAGAAGGCTCCGTTAGGCGACGAGATGCCAAGAGCATTTCCAGTTAAAGTTCACACCGGGGACGCAAAAATTTCATTCCTGGGCCGCAGAGCATAAGAAGAGAAAACGTCCTCTCTCTCTCTCTCTCCCTTTGAAATTCATTCGGCTTTCAGATATTAATCGTTCGTCAATCCACCAGTTTTACGCAGAAATGTAAAGGCCCGGTCTTAATTCTGACGTCTGTCAGTCAGCGCTGAACCGTTGTTATCTCCACAGACTTACCGCGTGGTGAACATCATTCGGCGCACATGTTGATGGCGTCAGGGGAACCAGAGTAGAGGAAGCTGGACAGGGCAGAGTAGAGGCCAATCGGCGGTGAAGCGGCAGAGCTGGCGCTGGTTGGCGAGGCAGGGTGGACGACGCCGACGCCGACAAATGCTGGAAAGTGGGGCCCTGAGGTGGGTTCGAATTGCAACAGGAGGAGTAAATTTCGAACGAGGAGGTGGCGGAGGAGGAGGTATGGGAAATTGTGGGTGCTGTGCAGGAGGTATTCCGTTTTGGGGAGAGGAGAAGAGGTTTGAGTATCGAGGAGGAGGAGGAGGTGGGGGTGGTTGCGGCTGCTTTCGTTGTCGGCGGTGTTGAAAACAGGAGAGGACGCTATTGAGCTGACTAAAAGTGAATAATATTCGTGGTGTTAAACAAACGCAACGGTGAGTGCGGGGGAGACTAACGGACTCAATAACTTGCCAATGACAGCAAACTGACAAAGTGACTGAACGTAACTCAATTATGGTCCATAATTATAGCCACTAAACCTTCGGGAAAAATGTGATGAAAATGAAAAAAAACATAAGTGAGCTGATTCCCGATCAGATCTCTTGGTCTAGAAATCCTAAACTAAGGTATCAAGACTTTCTATGGAAATGGCGCCCCAAAGTTACTGTCATGGGTTTCAATACGGTCTCGGGCATCCAATTGTCCACAACTGGAAAATCAGTTAAAAGACCAAGTTTACATGTATTTCAGCCGCCGATAGGATAGTTTAGACTCTTAGATCCTGATAGCATTTTAACAGAATACAGGCGGGACTAAAAGGTTCGTACGAGTCCACCGCTGGATAGGAGATCTGAGTGGCCAGACAATGAGTATTTTTTACGTTTATCTAAAATATCTGGTGTAACTCATGAAATGCGCTTAAATTTATGAAGTATCTTCAATCGTTTGGAAAACGGCTAACATGCATTGAACGAAACCTCCAATCACTAAAAATGATCAAAGTTATGTGAAACCATAAAGGAAAAATTAAAATTTTCTTAAGAAGTGCGGAAATGCCAGAAATATGAAAGTTGATGTCAAATGAGAAAATTCAAGTTTGATAAGCGCGGAAGTCGCGCCCAGAGAAAACCCGAGTAAATTGAACAGCTTATGTTTTATCAAAGTTCGAAATGGGTTCTTTGATTGTAGTGTTTTGTGTAATTGTCTTCTAGGAATTAGTATATGTTGAAATCTGGTGGTTAGCCAACTGCCTGCATATTGCGTATAGATACCAGAACGGCATTATGTGAGTTAAATGTATCTTTTCGTTTTTGCATTATGTTCGAAACGGTCGTTTTTAAGCGTTTACCCTACATATTTTTCTTAAAAGATGGACTGTTTGCTGCCCTTTCCCATATTTTCTTCTGCCTCCTCTCTTTAAATATTCACTGTTCTTCATGACACATAGCTACTGATTCATCATTTTTTACGTGTGCTTATTTCATTTCTGTAGCACTCGAAAAGATAGCTTGGGAATATGATATATTTCTAGCAGGTTACTTTAAACTTAGCTACGCAACGTAGATCGCGGCGTTTTTGAACATTTACCTCCGTGAACATACGCACAAACTGTACTCAAAGGAGTTGAACTAAAAATGACTTAACTGATTGAAGGGTCCGTCAAAACCTAGGATTCGATCTTACTACCGCAGTCTAAACGAGATCGGAGGTCAAACATTTGGGCCCTAGCTATAGATTCAAAATGGCATCCAGAAATGGAATTGAACGATTTTCGTCGGAATTTGCTTTTTGGCTGGAGCTCACCCGCTACAGAGTGCTGTTCAGCTTCTTGTGCAAAATTATTTATTTACTGGTTTCTTATTAGTTCCCGTCTTTACAGGAATTGAATTGAGGCAAACTAGGGACAGTCTGCGTAAGATAGTCAGCAAAATTCGTTAAAGTTGAAGAGGCATCGAAGAATTACCTAACATCCACACAAAAACATGGTTGCTGCTTTGCGTGAGTGTAAGTCCCCTAGAGATAGCCCTATCATCGCAGGTCAAAGCAATTTTCCTGCAGCCAATATACAGTAGCTTGTTGGCTCACGGAACGTCAACAAAAATTCTGGAATCTCTGTTCAATTTAAAAATAAAGCTTATGTAGTTTTACAGCATAAATGGTCTTGCAGATATTCTGAAAAATTTTAGTCACGGTGAAATGCCGGCATCTAAGTGAGCTCTACTTCGGCTGCGTGCAACCATTAAATAATATAACATAACTACTTAAGTAGCATGCACTTTTACCAATGCTTTTCAATACCAATATAACTAAAATACCTTAAATAGCAAACATGCAAAGCAATTTTATTTTTTGTAATCATTTGGTATAAAAGTATGGCCTCGTCAGAAAGGACGTCGTGTGGTTTTAAAATTGTTCAAATTAGCACAACGTTTTACGACTGTGAAATTCCAATTAATAAAAAATCGTATCTGACATGTATTAATGCTGCTTATAGAGTATGGAACATGGTCTACATTGTATGATAACTAATTAATGACGTCTTCAGAACATAGAGAACCATGTAATTTTTCCTTATACAGACGGTATATAGCATGTTGATTTCAAACTCTGAATTGAAGTGGAAAGGACAGATCAGATTAAAAATTATTCGACAGTTTGTAAATTTTTCAAAACGGAAGGACACGCTTTCTTCGATGATAAAGTTAGAAGAAAACGTAATTTCCTGCCAAATGACTACAATGAAGAATACTTTCGTGAATATTTTCTGTGAAATATATTTAACTGTATACTGGCATCTAAGGTTAATGAGTCGAATTCATGCTTTATAAGTAGTCATATTTATAGATTTGATTTTTACAGATGACCATAAAGGAGCGCGTTTGAATGCCGTCATCTTGAAATGACTGAAATATCTTGGGATAAGGCTGCAAGTTTGTTATTATAACGACCCTGTTAAATTACATTTCAGAATGGAAAACAAATTTAAGAATCTTGATTGGCATTTCAAGAGATAAAAATCGACTCTACCGCTAGTATCACTGATAATTGACACAAGTTTAGTCATCCAAACTAAGATTTCAAGTATATTTTTATTTGGGAACTAATCATACAACCCGATTTTGGTGTGTGTGCATGGCGTCGGGGAATACTGCAGAGGGCTCGGAGTTGATGGTCAGCAATTGCCAGCTAAAATGTCCGTACATTTCAGAAACATATTAATCAGCAGAATTGCACTTACGCTGGCGATAGGTATTTAATCATACGCCACCCTAATTCTGCCAAGATGCTTTAAATCAATTGGCCAGAGAAGCCAAAAAACGGCAATTTCTGGCAAATTTAAACGCTGTGCGGCCTCCAAACACATGGGCAGGACAAACCCGAGGTCCGAGCAAGTTTAATAAGAAAAAGTTTAGTCGATGGCAGGACTGGTTACGGTTGTCCAACAACTACTTGCAACAGGGTGTAAAACAAACTCGTGTTGTTGGTAAACAAAACGGGGAAAAAATAGGCGTTACCATTGTCATAAAGGTTTGTTTTTACCTGCAAGTGGCACATATTAAAAATACTGAAAAATAAAAGTTCTTTCAAAATCAACATTCACGCATTAACTGCTGTCTGACAAAAACTTTAAGTCTTTACTATCGACTAATGGGAGCTTTACTTGAATAATGCTGAAATAAACCTTCAGAATTTAGGAGATTATGAGGTCTTCAAATGTTTCAGCTGATCAGCTTGATTTCTGTCATCCTGGAAAGTTTGCAAGAAGAAGTCATGCATATCTCCGAAACAGAGCTCTTCATATTGAGTCAAACATCTATAGCTTGCTGACTCCTCTGTCTGTTTAAATTTCATGAGGTTTTTGGCCCAAAACAGATTGGAACCGAAAAGAAATGCAGGGGAGATGAATACTCGAGTCCCATGTGGTTGTATAAATAAAGCACATGGTTTTGAGATCAAATGCATGTTCATCAAGCTAATTATCCACACCAGAAGCAAATCAAGTGGAGTATTTATTGTAATCTAAGCCTCGAATTGGAACTCGGTCAATAGATGTCTCGATCTGGCGCCAGGCCTACAGGGCCCTGCGCAGTCACATCCAGACTGGCGCCATTGATTGGTGATTGGCTCTTTTGGTGCTGTCTCATGAGCAATCGCATGCAATTTTTCGAATACAATTAATTTTTCGAGGAATTTCGCTAACTTATTAATGTTTGAATGCTATTTGAATGCGCAACATATTTTTTGGTAAGGATGACTTTTAAGGCCCCTTAAACAGGATACGAGAGTACGAACGCCCCACCAAACCATCAAGATGGCCTTGAGTATAATTCTACGATGAGAAAATATTCCCCTGTTCATCCCTACGAGTAGACCTAACATCAAACTTAACCGCAGTATAGTGTCTAAACCCTAAACATGACCCTGATCCAACGCCTGGCCCTAAACTTAATACTAACACTAACCAAACGTAGCACAAACCTAAGCTTTAATACTAGCCCCATTGTCTCTGGATTATGGCGCAAAGATACATGTGTTACGGGTGATTCCGCATTTAACATCCTATTAAGGGGCAACATAAATCATCCTTACGATAATTTCATGAGCCATGCGAAAAATAACTCCGAAACTTGAAAAAAGGTATAAAAGTGAGCATTTTTAAGAAAATGCCTGTCAATAAACTCTACTTCCAGACCGAACTATCGCAGACTTTCAAGTACTGCACAAGCGGGGCACCGGAGAGGGTTCACTATAGTGCGACGCACAGTCACAGGAGAAATATGAATTCATCCTTTGCAGATTTCATCTACAAAATATCCACTTAATAATTCTTTACCCAGCAGAGTTTTTAAAATGTCCAATGAATACTTTAATAGTTAAAACGACTTCTTTTAATTTATGGATCTGTAGGCGACTTTTAATGCAATGCATGGACTGGTCTTTCATTCCAGGCTACGTGAGATGCGCACCTAATACCTGCATCCCACGAGTAAAGCTGACTCCATCCTACCACACCTAGATCGCGACAACTTTGTCCAAATAAAGCTCAATAGTTTTCTGCATGTGAGACAAAAAGCAGAAGGGGGTACGCCCACTCGCACCAAACACAATAATCGTCAGTGGGACTGTATATTGAATGAAGAGCCTCGATGCTGAAGTGCAGTTTGGAGGTGTCCTTGATCGGCTGGTTTAATTTAAATCATCAACTGGGGAGATATTTTCAACTGCTAGGAAATGTAAAGTCGACGGCGGTCAAGAGGCGGTCAGAGCTGCATCGAAGTGGGCACTTTTCTGTCCCTACGGGCTATTTAGTCGCACATCGTCTTGGCTAAGGGAAAATTGATAACGTCCTGGGACTAATGTGATCTCCTGACCGTTGAACCGCTGCAGACGTTGGGGTTCCTGGATGTGCCGACAGATGTACGCTGCGTCTGGCGTGCTCCTTCTTAATAAATCCACAGGTTTTCGTTTGCAAGACAAAGGAATAAAAGCAGAGGTGGACGTAGGCGTGGTGAATGAGGCTGATAAATGACCCGTGTACGCGTGCCACACATATGATTTGGTAATTGCTGCGGAGTTATCTGTCTACCAGTAGGCAGGTCATAGATTTATCGCCTGATATCTGAATTACTCATTGCCATGACGTAGGCAAGGGGAAGATTCTCGGTTTTCAACAGGAATAGACTATTAGCAGATGGTTGAATGGGGAGCCACTGCGAGGACGCAGACAGCCCCATATATTTTGACGGATGGGTTAACAAACAAGGATTCTGTCTGTGCTTCCATGAGAGTTGCGCTGAAATTAGGGGCGTTTTAGGTGTCTGTTCATTCCAGCCACATCTGACCAGCTGACTGACTGAACAGCTTATGCCACAGAGGCATTTTCGTAGCTTGCACCAACAGCGCGTGATTTTGCGTATGTCATCGAAGAATTATTTTTACATCATGATTGCTCTGAATGTATCATACACTGCGTGCTTTGTTTCCTTTTTAATAATTATACTTGACTGCCTCTTGCAATGTCTGCGGATGTTGCTAAGACAGGAGGAGCCTGTGGCAGTACTTTAGAAGAGATTGCACGATAGTTTCCATCCATTTCAACTCCGAAGGAAACCGCAGTGTGCTTTGGGATGAGAAACGTTCACTTATTAAAGACGGACGGGTGGAGATTGACCCAAAGGACCCATTGCCCTGCGAGATGACTTGAGAAGATCATGTGGATGTCCACTGCCACTGTGGATGAGGCGACTGCTGGAGGAAAGAAGACCGAGAGGAGCTATGCGCAGCATGTCGTAAAGAAGCAGCAACACCGAAAAGTCTAGTTCGGTGACGCTGGCATCTCCCGCCACTCCCCATGCGCACCCCACTCCCAACCCTGACGGCATGTTGGCGTTTGAGAGAACCGAGACCTGGCAAAGACAGCCGCCGGAAGCACTCTCCTCGTACGGAGCACCTGTGCAGTACCTCGTGGCCCTGGCGCAAAAAACTACGCCGACCCCCTGACCACAATGGAGAAGGAGCGAGCAGCTGGAAGTCTTGAGAAAATGGTTTCTGGTTCGGGAAAAACAGAGAAATGCACCGCACTTCACCGAAAGTTAATAATACCGAATGGCGCCGAGCCACTGCAATATGTTTACATGATGCAGATCTAAAATTAAAGTACAGTTTGGTTTAGGGACTGTACCCGCATACTGGGATCAGGTGCTTAACTGGGCGTGAAAATAGAAAAGCGTTAACTTCTGAAGTTTGAAATTGATTTACCTTCTTGTTTGTATTCTTCTCAGATCACTGCCATCATTAATGTACAGTGCTTCATTAAAACAAACGTATTCTTTAAAAGAAAGCATTTCTAAAAGCCATTTTCTTTGATCTCGTTTGCAGGAAGAAAATATCCCTCGGAGGTAAGTACTTGAAAACGTGTATCCTTTTTATGTAAGAAGTACATTTCATCCTCCGGCTAAAATAATATCGACCTTGGCATTGACGTAGTAGTTTTCAACATTTAAGACACAGTGCGCAGAGTAGGTTGCAATAACTACACGGTGAGGTGATGTTCGGGTAGAGATGATCATACAACGTAGCAAAAAGCGATAGGTTTACTACTGAGGGGCTCTTCAACAACGATTGAGTCATAGAAGAATTTTACTGGAGGCGCAAATGCTCCGTTAACACAATGACGTATTAGTTAAGCTATTGTTTGGAAGTTTGCAGATCCAAGTAAAAATGCTAGTTTCGGAAGAAGTTGGTAGTAAAATTGGCTCGATCGTTTGAAGACTATTTTTGCTGGAGAGTCTGCTGTCATTCTTGAATCCATCACCAAGATCCCAGCCAGATGCATTTAGAAGACGCATAAGGGTTCAAAATAAATACGCATTTAGCATTCATCGCAGGCGTTGTGACCGACTAGCTGTCGACTTAATCTGTCAACTGTCGCTACATATGCTACACGTCGCTATGCGACCGCCTGCGAGGGCTCCAGTCTGAGCTCCAGGGCACAACGGAACATGCATGTTCCTTAAGCAGAATCGGCAGGAGCCTACACTATCATCATATTCCCGATCACAACCGACAAAAACAAATGAGCCCGTGGCTAAAATGTAGAGCGTTCGACTCAAATACCAAAGGTCGTGGGTTCGAATCCCAGGTGTGCCACACTTGGGATTGGGTATGACTGGCATGATGACGGCTAATAAGCCAGAAATGCCCATTTCGGTATCCCTTGTCTTTGTCGGTTCCATTCCATCATAGGCTACACGTCGCTATGCGACCGCCTGCGAGGGCTCTTAGTCTGAGCTCAGGGCACAACGGAACATGCATGTTCCTTAAGCAGATCGGTGAGCCCACACTATCATCATATTCCCGATCACAACCGACAAAACAACGAGCACGTGGCTCAATGGTAGAGCGTCTGACCTCAAATACCAAAGGTCGCGGGTTCGAATCCCAGGTGTGCCACACTTGGGATTGGGTATGACTGGCTGATGACGGCTAAAAAGCCAGAAATGGCCATTCCGGTCTCCCTTGTCTTTGTCGGTTCCATTCCATCATATGCTACACGTCGCTATGCGACCGCCTGCGAGGGCTCTAGTCTGAGCTCCAGCGCACAACGGAACATGCATGTTCCTTAAGCAGATCGGTGAGCCCCATCTACCATCATATATATATATATATATATTGCTGATAGATATATATATATATATATATATATATACTCGTTTACATGTGTATGACATTTAAGAGATCATATGAACGTTACGTAGAAACGAACGCAGTTATGCCAACAGAAAACAAAGTTGCATATTGAAATTTCGGAAACCAGTCCCTTTTCAGCTCTTAAACCTATGGGCAAAGTATTTAAACAACAAAAATGAAGCCATGTCTTAATCAAATTGCGCGGTTAGTTGAAGTTCGTGTCAATAGGAGTACTGCACGCTAAGTTACGCAGTGGAAACTGACTGCGTCCACATCCTCTCCTTGGGGATTTCCTTTGCGGCATCTACTGATGAACAGTTCGATCGCCGTACTCCAACGATTTCCACCGTATGCTCTACAGCAGAGCAGTGCAGTAACGGTGACGTACGCTCGACTATAACGAGAGCAGACTTGCGCTGCGTCTGCCTCTATGTGTGTTCCACTCCCATAACTGGGTGCAGTTTCAAGACCAGAGGTAAGAGAGGGCATACTGATGCATACATCATCTGAATGGCTTGCTTTCAGTACCTCACGGTCTTCCTTCCTTAGGAAGATGAAAAAGATGAGAGCTTTCTCTCGTGCGTTCTGGTTTCAAACTGCACATAAATACTGGAGATATGTGCACTGATCCCTTCACAGCTGTAGAAAGTTCGTATAAGCAAGTGAATGAAGAGAACCCCAATTGGTTATAGTGGACTGCACTTAAATCATTGTTGAGATTTTGCAGATGCTTCTATCTCTCCCGAAATAATAAACCTATCCTCACAATGCACAAGCTGGGTGTGCAAAGTGTTGGCATGTTTGTGCCTTCAGCTGTCGTTTGACGAACGTAGGTATTGTTTTAATTCAGAAGAGGAGGGTTCACGAGAGGGTTATCTGGTTTTCTGACGTTTCTATCAGTTGTTTCGTCTAGACATCTTCAGAGACTGGAGAGTTATGCTCCAGGCATGTCAACAACTGGAGATGCGCGCATGACTTTCCAGTCTGGGAAGACTGATAGACAAAACAACTACTCAAAACGTCAGACAACCAATATTCCTCTCCCGGTGAACGCTCCATCGTCTTCTTCTGACTTTCCATCTGAGAATCATATTTTAATTATCTTGTTTTTAGCTTCTGAATGCTTGGCAAAATATATTTTACACTGGGTTATGGGCACGGCATGCAATAATGAACAAAAACATTCAGATGACCTTTACAATGTTAATAACCTTTTTGTGCCTATTTTTTTATTACTTCAGGGTTTTTAAAATTTTGTTCCTAAATTCTAGTCAGAGAGAATGTCACAATGAAACAACACTTAAAACATTGTATTTTTAGAATAAATTTATCGTTTTTCAAATTGGAGGGTATATATATGATGTTTCTGGGTAATTGGAGATAAAGTCCGCTATCACCTGAATGGCTTTGGCAGTTATGTCTCGTTGCAGGGAGCCTCCCAGGCTTATAAGTCAACATAACGTGCTCCTTCTCAAGGTCATGGTAGGTTAAAGTGTAGAATTCACGAGGGTGAGCTGATCCTACGCTTTTCGGGACCAAATGTTGACGGCTTATGGCCTGCAGTGTTAGAGCATTTTGTGAAGACTGATTGTTGTTAAGTTGGATTGTAGTAAGCCTTTTGTTTCCCCGATTTAGCAGAATTCCCATTTTTTATGACATCACTATTTTTGCATATTTAAAAAAACCATTTTTCAGTAAGGAAGGGAGAATGAAAAACTGCCAAATTAAAAATACCATTTGTAAATTGTAATTTAACTCATGTTGAAACCTGAATGTAACAGAGTATCTGATGGTGGTTTTTACCACACCTGCATGTAGAATGGCCTTGATTCAAAAGGAGCGATTAGCCGCGCAGGTGCTTGTCATATTCCAAACATTCATCATAAGCTACCGCCTCTTTTCTCATATATTTGTTTTAATAGGTTTTCCCCTGATCGGAATACACTTCTGGTAACTGATCTGAAAACTGGGGACTTTCAAACCGCACAGAGGATCCCATGGCACAGTTTTGGACTGCTTAACCTGATAGCCAACGCGACAAAGAGATATCTACAGTTGTGGGCCAGTTGCGTTTCTGTCAACGGTGACTTCACTAGCTCAGATAAGTCTCAATTTTGTTCGCGTCATCTGGCACTCACCGGTAGAATTGCACGGACAGCGGAAAGAAAGTGCTTTTCTTAGGATAACGGACCGTGTCAGGTGTAAGAAAACGCCTTGTTTTCCTAGCAATGCAAAACGCGTGAGTTGGATAAGATCTACTGAAAGAACTTTGCCATCGTATGTAAAGCACGACCTTGAGCAGGAATGCAATAAAATCCTCCTAACTTGACGCAGTTAAGAAGCGCTGAGAACTGCAAAACCAATATTCGGACAAGAAGCAATAAGATAGTGTGTATTAACTGAAAGAACACTTTCTGCTTCGTCCACTGAATTAAAACAAATTTTGTCACCGAATAAGCCACGTAATAATTCAAATATTAAAAAACCGATAAGACGTCCTCCATGTAGCTTTCTTTTACGCAGAGTTTTAGGATACTTCTAGATAATTTTCCACTATGTTAAAGTGCCAAACACGCAGTCATGAAGGTAACTTGGTTCAACAGAGTATGCCTACAGTAAATCCCCTATCTCATGAAATTGCAGTCAAAGTATCTGAAATGTGTTTTCGATTCGAAAAAATTGCGTAAGTAGGACTTAAGCATTGATTATCTTGCAGCCTTATCTCAAGATATTGCAGTTAAACCAATATCGCGGCTTTCAAACGAGCCACCTTTAGGAAGCCAGCAAGAACTACGCTCTGTCAAATGATGAAGTAGTATATACTTTTTATTGATTTGCAATGCTCCTATAAATTCAAAGATATTTTATAGAAACCACACCAAAAAAGGCTCTTTAATGTATTTGGTTGGTAGCAAATGAAGTCTTATGCAGATTGTGGTCTGGAGGAAAGAGGATCTTTCGTTTTTAAAATGGTTTTAGGTATGAGCTATTTTAAGACCGTGAAATTGTCACTCAGCATATACCGCATCCGTCAAATTATAAATATTTCCTATATATTATATAATATGCTCCACATACTTTTCAAAATAACTGCGTAATGTCTTTTTCCTTTAGTAGAAAAATGTGTGATTTTCCAAAGCCAGAATGCATACAGCACGTAGTTTGGAAACCTTGAATTAAATTTTAGCGGTCAGTAGGATTCAAAATTATTCGGCAAATAAGAACGTTTTTAAAAACCAAAAGAAACCCTTTCTTCACGGATAAAATCTTAAGAAGGCATAATAACAACCAAACGAGTTTGTAAATCTGACCCTTTTATGGCACTTTCTAGTCTTCTATCGCATCCACGTCATTCATTTCTCGGCCACATTAATTTTATCGTCTCACCAAAAGAGCGAACGTAACATAATGTACAGGTTGACTACCAAAGAAGGAGACTGAATTGATCGTGTCTGAAGTACTGGTGGCTGCTAGTCCATACTTGGACAGTCTGTAATTTAAAAAGACCCACAGACTGGCACCTTAGGCATGCACACCCCGAAGACACACCGCACCGATCTTAACTTATAAATTACAGTAAAAACCATGCATTTCCAGCTTGAAATTCGTGGGGAAGACAATAAATCTCAATCGTAAATGTCAATCAAATTCTTTGTCAAAAACAGCAAACCCCTGTAAGTTTCATAAAGTCGATCTCAGCGGGTCTTAACGTCATGAGCACGAAAGATGTAAACTTCATTTTCGTCTCTCTAAGGTCGGCCTGTGCCTTCGCAAAAATCAGATTGGAACTCCGCTCGTGAAATCAGGTAACAGCCCTCCGACATGGTACTGTCACCTAACGATGGGAGAACACGTTTCTGCATGCAAAAATGATCATTTTTGCTCGCGGAGGCGAGCTGTTAGGGGCAGCCAGTGAGCACTGGCGGAAGACAGGTTTCGTGATCTGAAAGGTGAACGTCTGTTCGTTCTTCGCCCCGTCCCCGACACCCACCTGTGTCCTTACTGCAATCACAACTGCTTCATATGGTTGACAGCATAATTTAATTTAAAGATGGGCAGAAGTGGTGTTGGTGACGTCCGGCACATGTGCGATCGATAATTTAATCAGCGCACCATACATGTTCGCCTGGTTGTGGGGCACTCAGCTGTCGCCATACAGGAAACAACCGTGTGATTGTGCCTTGGGATCTCTCAAAGAAGCTGCTATCCTGGGCGAAATAAGGCCAATTGTACTGATTTTCGTACCCTTCCAGGAACTTTAATCTGTGATTGCGAAGTTGTTAAATTTTTATGATCTTCGATTCTGCGGATCTAAAGCAGGCGTAAACAGCAGGATTTATTGGTACCAAGAAATTTCGCGACGGCTTATCAACTGCAACCCGTCTATGCATAACACAAGTAACGAATGAAAATGGACAGCAGTTTGAATTAACAGAAAATCAATACATAACAGCAAGGTCCAATGGACAACGTAAATAACTTCAAGAAAGAAAATGTGAGAGAGAAGCTTTATACAACTAAAAACCATGAAGCATCTAGGGTGAAAAATCACCAGGGCAATTGTAGATTGATCACGTGGTCTAGTTGCTTACAAAGATTGGGTTTCTCCCTCCGTATATACGCTGCTTCCAAGTAGCGCATGTCCGAGTTGTTCGTGCCCGAACAAGTACTCGGAAAGCTGTTTTGAGGTCTACATAATGACCACTGTCTAGTATATGTTTAGTAATCGAAGAACGTGGTACTTTATTTTTCTTGTCTAAACAACCAATTAGGGTAAATGTTCAGCGGCTCTGGTTGCTAATTGCCTTTGCGTTCGCCCAATGTACTTGCATCCACAAGTGCACGTGAATTCATTAACACAATTTGGGGTGGCGTAACGGCAGGGCATCCTTTGGATGGTTGATTGGCAGGCTTCTAGTACGATTGATAAAGAAGAGCTGGAGCTGCATTGTATGTTCTTCCAATGGTGCACGCCACCCCAAATTGTATTCTGCGGATCGTTGATGTTTTGCAGATCGTCTCTAGGTCGGGGTTCGTAAATAAAATGTTTTTTTGTAAATAATATCCCTGGTTGTCTTCAAAACAAACAGCAACCCGTTTGAGCTAGTTGTATAACCACCTACCGGCCCACCAAACATGCACCACGAAGCCATGGAAAATATGTAAAAATAATTATGAAAAGAACATTACCCACAAAGACAGGAAAGGCTGGATAGAACACATCTGGCTTATTAACCATCATCAACCACCCATACCCAACTGAGGTTGTCGCAACACCTTAAACTCAAACCTCAGGCCTATTGGTTAGAAGTCCAATGCTCTAACCATTGAGCCACGGGCGAATTGTTTAGTTGGTTTAGATTGGGCATAGTAACAGTCATTGATGAACGCCCACTAATCACTAACAGAACTCACTCGTCCCGTTTTGCCTTGTTGTCACGCTCGAGCCCCGTCAACAGCCGCATAGCAGCCAGTAAAGGCAGGAAAACATGATCGGCTAAGAAAAGGAAGACTTGAATGGCCATTTCTGGTTTATTAGCCGTCATCTTTCCCACCCCCAGATGTTGCAAACCCTCAGGCTCGAAACCGTGACCTGACGGAGAGAGGAGAAGTGAAGCTTTGATTGTCAAACGTCAGCTCGGTGCCGAATCGTGTATGCTATTAAAATTATGAGGAGTGAAGCACATTTAACTGACATCGACTAGAGTAGCCATACTCCAAGCACAACCGACCGGACAAAGATTCTGTGGTTCGGTGGTAAGAACGTTGGACTTGGTAACGCTTAATGGTGAAAAAAGAACGCGGGATCGAACCTCAGCTGTCACCGAAACCTGAGCCGGCTGTAGACGACGAATAAAGGCCAAAGTGGTTAGCTTAGTCGTCCTTGTATTTGCGAGTAATATCCGTCTTCCTACAATCAAATCAGAACGACCAGCAACATGGAGATCTGAAACGCAGATGCCCATTAAAAATTTGACGGACGGTCAGTCTGCACGCCGAAATGTCAATCAATCGAATGAACCAAATACCTGCGGACGGATAGTGAACTCGGCAAACTTTGCAGAAGAAGAGTTAGATGCGATCGTTGGAGAGTGGCGTTCATCGTTCTGCCATTTGGGATTTGTGTCATCTGGAGCAGGAACGCAAAACAGAGGTCCAGCTTCACGTCCCCTCCCGAGTTCATTCCTGGAATCAGAATCTTTACCTTTATCTTGTGAACGTTGGGGAAAATTGTACAGGAAACTAATGCGCAAAATTGCAGGCAGTTTCCCATCAGAGTGGGAAGACGGGATTTTCAGTTAATCCTTAGATAGCGTTGTCTTCATGCCAGTAAACAGGATGGTCTGTGCCATGTAATCAGGTTCTGGTGGAGTACGTTTATTAAAATACTCGATCAGAGAGGCAGAAAGCAACGACGCCAAATAAGCAGTCGGAAAATATATTATCATTTAACTGAAATTGTGAAAACCAGATAAGCATTTCATGAAACCTCTTGCGGTCATAGCACAAATATAACTGCAGTCGGTAACAAGCATCGTGAGGGAAAAGGTCTACAAGTTAAAAAGATGTTTTGATGAGTCCAAATTGAAGCTGAATAAAGGCCACAATCAGAGGGTATTTTGGCTAGGTACATGACTGACCAAAGTTACAAAGTTCTTGAACGTCGAACTGGGACATTCCACAGCAGAAGTAACATCAAAGCAGTCGGTTGGAGTCCGTAGAATAAGAAAAATTTATTTTCGACTCGTGAAAGTCGGATTGGCTCCGACAGTCAATTGTAACAACTACAGTAGTGAACGAACCGACAACAAGGCAGCAGGCGACCTCAGAAGGGATAGGCCAGCTAGAAGAACAGGAACAATTGTAATAGGTGTTTTATGTGTGGGACTAAATAAGGGAATGAAGAGCACCAAGCGACTTCTTTGTGTTCATTAGCGCATGCATTCGCTCGCGGGTAAGTAGGGCGGCGCAATAGCTTGTTACCCCGACACGTGTGCGGCTTGCAAAATCCGGTGGTGTTACCTCACACCGTCAACTAAGCACGATGTCCTTCCTAGCGGACTTTACCAGCTTTCCTACGGGCCCTCGACGGGAGCAAGAATGAGGCTGGTTCTGCAGGACTTTTTGTTACCGCAGTACTACTGACGCGTTTTTAAACTTCTCCTGCCTCTTGATAGTCGCGGCTTGTAAGGTAGCCATATGACCCGATAATTCGGTTCTCCTACGGCGCAAAAATACTGTGCTACTCTGCTAATCCGGCAACGAATTCTACCCCAACAAAGACAATGGATAGAGTTAGTATTGGGTGGAGATGTAATACGATCGCATATTCCACGCTGTCCTATCCTTTGTTTCTTGACAATTGTGTCGGATGTTGCGTTCTTGCTGACAAAAACTTGTGAAACTTTTATCTAATCTTGCGATCCATGACTTGGGTCACAAGGGATTCTGAAGGAAGGCCATCAGTTCTAACCAAACGTCCTTCGATTTCCGTGTCTTGCCACATTTTATCCAGGAGATGAAATCGAGCATGCTGCGATTGGTTGCGAGGGGAATGCCGTAGTCCGCTAGCAAAAGACTTGAACGATGAACAAACTCAGGAAGCAAAAGGAATCTGATTACGCAACCATAATTTTTACCCTTTATTTGACCTTACTTTACGAAACAAAGTCCAAAAGATAAAGATTTTAATCGTTCTGAGGATGACTCGCAATAATGAAACATTATGAATTCAAATAAAACTCACAAGGACACACAACTAACTGCCGCATCCATAGTAAAATCAAGAGCTTCGGGACTGTAAACTGCAACCACATATCAGCGCAATGGCATTCTCCTACTTCTCGCATTCAAATGAATTTCTATAGATTATTTTTAATCTTGGCCCTTTCCTACTTCGCAATTTAAAGTGTTTATCCAGAAACACTGCTTTGCGCTAGAGTTCAGACATTAATAATCAAAGCACAGAAAATCTCATTTATTGGTTGTTCACACTGCAAATATCCAAATGCGTCTTTGTCGAAGGTGACCGCACTGATTACAGTGACTTTATCAACGCTTCGAATACGAGCTATCCTTACCTGTCCCTGTTTATACTACGAAGAGATCTTAGTGGTATGCTGGGTATGAAAGACCTTAAAAGGGTTACGAAGATCAGCTGAATTTAGCTTGGTGTAAATATATGTCTGATTCGTCATTCCGCTGATAACAAAGAAAGAAGAAGGAAAAGAAGATGAATAAGCGGAAAAAAGAAAAATAAGAAGAATAATGGACGGCGCATTCATTCACATAATGAAGTTTCTCATTAACGAAGTGTTGCTGAAATAAAAATGAACTTTTTCGCTAACGCATCTTGACCAGTTATCAGGTCGACTCTACCAGATCTCAGCGCAAAGCCACAGGCGAATTGAATCCCTCCACTATGTTTGTCGGAAGGAGGCTGACTCCAGGTATCCATGAGCGCTACCCAGCTATGAGGAGACGATACCGCGCGATACCAGGTAGCAATGCACTCACTGGACACCCAACGTACATGCTTGTAAAAGAAAATGCGCATTGTCGGCGCTTGTCCAATGAAAAACGTAGTGCATACCGCAAAGGATACCCTTAAGCCGAAGTAGAGGTGGCTTGAGCCAATCCTGATCGCGTTGTGGATTAAAATGGATGCTTATAGGCTCACATTTCACGCAACCACGATCTCGTTTTGGGTAACTTTAAAAACTCTATCCAACTAAGCTATGAGGCCCCACCCGGAGCCGTGACTTTAATCACAAAATGGGTGATTTGTGATTAAACTCACGGCTCAGTGAAAGCCTCATACTAAAGTTAACTAGAAACGTTAGCTGTACTAAAGCCTTCCCATTGCTGGCGTGGGTTCGAATTCCACCGAGGCCGCCAAGGTTTTCACAAGTGGGTCAAAGGAATTATTCAAATCTGCCTAAATCCTCTACTAACTTTAAACAGTTGACTGATTGCATTCACTTATAAACGCTCAGCGATCGTTCCGCTCTGCCTTGAGACTCACTCTCGAGCCCCGCCAGTAGTCACGCAACGGCGAGTAGTAGAATAGGCAGATGAACATTGCCGGCAAGGACAAACGAGACTAGAATGGCCATTTCTGGCTTATTTACTATCATCACACAGTCATATTTATCCCAGACGGTGCACCATCCGAGGATGGTTTGAGAGTTGGACGTCTGATCAAGGGTCACGGGTTCGATCCTCGGGTGGGGCACCACCCTGGATTGCGTATGACTGGCTGATGACAGCTTTAAAAGCCAGAAATGGCCCATCCAGTCTCCCTTGTCTTTGCCAGCAATATTTATTTGGTTCATCTGCACCCGAACCCACCTCCGGAAAAGATAATGCGGTAGATACCTTACAAGTCTTCTATCACTTAAAAGTTATTTGCGCACAAGTCACCGTTGCTGCACCCTCATGCTGTGGAGCATACGGTGTGAATTGTCGAGATTACGACGATTGAACAGATGGATTCCTCGCAGGGCCTGCCAGTGAGCTAGGGAGCCAATTTTTGAAGATAAAAACAATAGGACGCCACTTATATTCAAATGTGGTAGGGATATGCTCCAATGTGCATATTATCTTTATAACTGTGGGTTGCTGACCTGGATGCGAGTGGATTTAAGGACCCTGATGCCGACCAATTCTGCCTTGAATTCAAAAACATTATACGTCGACACACCATCTCTGGCCAAAACTCAAACATTCTCGCACCCAGGCACATATGGTCCACAGGAAGCATCCAATGAATCTGGCCTGGTCGCCTGAGCAATAAAACGTCTATAAGCGGTCCGCCACTTGATGATCGATGCCCGGAAACTTACTCATTAGAAGTGAGAAGGGTAATTTATCAAGCAGTATATCGCATCCTTATTGGAGTCCATCCTCAAGGATTAATTTAGCTTCCTGAATGGCGTGCGATTGAACCTTGTCTCTGTCAGGAATGGCATTTAACCACACTATTGATTGTTGTTCACAGTGTTTTCTTAAGCGGGTGGCAGACTGAGGTAGTCCGTGTTTGAGTGAATCGAGTCCTGCAGTCGCAAGGACGTCCGAAAGCCCTACACAGTCGAAAAGAGTAATTTCAGATTGCAAAGCCTTCGCATCCGCTTAGGGCAACAGTGTCATCGGCACACGCTATTACCGAGTTTCCGTCGACAATAAATGAGAACCCGTGTTTCCTGAACCATTCAATGCGGCCTTGGTGACAAAGATGGACATCCAGTGTTTCCCTTCGCCTGTCATACAAATAACCACGAACCATGATGAAGGACCGTACGCAGTGTTTGAATCCTGCAATGCAGTGCTAACTTTGATGCCTTTTTCGGCTGATCATGTCGGGTTTCGAATACGGGATCCTGTGGGTTCGACTTTAAACTTGGTGACACGCCACAGGGTGGCTGAAAAATTCCTGAAACTAATGGCATTAGGCAGAACTTAATCTGCATTTTTGCGGTACCGGCGGGGCGGCGAGGAAAGCATTTGCATGGAGGGGGCTATGTTATGGACGCGGCGGGGAGGCTCGTTCTTAAAGGTGGCTTTCATTACACTCTCATACATGTTGGGTCCTGAGGCACTTTTTGTCCTTTTGTCAAACCATGGTGTACTGCGCAACGGAGCAGGACATGATTGGCGCGATGCAGAGTGGGCCGTTTAGAGCTGTCAACCACTAGAACCAATCTCCACATGGCTTGAAAGGCTGCCAAATGAGCTTAATAACTCCGTGCTCCTCCTCCTACTCATCCCTCTTCCTAGAGTCAAGTCTAAATTCCATGTCTTTAATTTAAGGATGCCTTTCCAGTACTCCCATTAAGTTTGAATCCGAGCCATCCACTTTTTGTTTGTGTTTGAACCAGGCCTAGTGCAGGACCGGTGTGTGGCATGCGTAGGCGAGCTGTTCAGGTCTTTCGGTATCTGTAAAAAACTTCAAACATCTTGACTCAATCTTGATACCGCATACAGGTGGGTGAAGGAAGAGAGACGACGATAGATGCTACACGTCCATGATAGCTATAAAGCTTATTCATGCGCAGATCAACCCTACATCAACGCACCACACTCTGGGCGCACGGCAGAACAGCATCGCAGTCGGCGGTCGAACTGCCAGATGAGGCAGTTTTCGCTCATCTGATACAACCTTTTAAAAAATTATTCTCTCTTAATTCTTTAAGTAGTGGAGTTCCGTTTACGACACCATTCTCTAGGTATTTCGGCAATGCTGTCTGAAAGCGAACTGATATTTCGAAACAGAGCTAGGAGTCAGGGTGCGTGTGATAGGCCCGGATTCGCATACTCACACCTAATGTCACGAGCGGATATATTGCTCATATTCGTGTGTCCACTGGTTTGCCAATTTGATCAAGTGAGAACAAATTAATCACGTCAGCAAATGATTTCCCGTCGTCTGGGTTTTCGAAAATATTATATGCCGCTTTTCGTTCGGGATTGGATTTCAGCCGAAAAGTCATTTTTCAATCTGTGCGGTGACACTTAAATTAACAAAAACCAAGGACACGCATTTTGAGAAAAGCACTTGTGAGATCAGACAACTTTGGGGAATTGTTCTTACCACAGATAACTTCTGATCTTGCAGCAATTATGTCACTGCCCGTATTTCCCAGGAAAAAGCAGAATAATAAAGATGTTTTAAAAACTCATTGGAGGGATAGATGCATTGTGCTTCGAATAAGCATGAAAGTTAACGAAAGAGAAACAGGGTATTTCTGTCTTAATACTGTCATTTTAAACAGCATTTTTGTGTTGCTACTTTTTCTTCGTAAATTTGTTGAAACTAGAATCGCAGTTCCAACTGTCACGAATGGATCATTATGCTTTCGATTGACCCTTTGTTATACAGTAACAAGATGTCTGTCAGGAATTTGCGCAAACCTCACAATCCATTGTTAAAAAGCTCGTATTAACGAATGATAAGCAAATTGCTGGAATATTTTGCCGTTTAACCTCCAATCTATAGCAGAGGTGGAATAAATTATACAAAAAATCAATCAAACTAAAGCTGTCTGAAATGTCAGATGGGATTTCGGAAATAGCTACATTGCCAAAATGGGAAAAGCGTGCATACAGGCATGAATATAAGTGTTGAATAATTAGGGTCATCATAAGATGCAGGTCTTTAATGGCAAATCGTTTTTCCCATAATAGCTGTTTACTTTCAAAAAGGCCATGTTGCAGGCAAAATGACGTTTTTCGAGACACTTTTGATCATATTAAAAGCAACTTTTTACGTTTTTAGTTATCTTGGCTTTGCGCAAGGAACTGGTAATGGATTGCCACATGGAGACGAGACGTACTCATCTCCGACCCACCAGACCCAGATGTTTGCTTTAAAGCCTTAATGTTCCGAAAGATTTAAAATATCGAATGCATCTGTATTTCACACCTCTTATCTACCGGAACATTAGTCGCATTTTAAACAACACGTGTCCTTCCAGAGGAACCGAGATTTTTAAAGTGCTCTGTGCCACCCCGCATACACATAAAACATAAAAAGCTAAAGTATGCGTCCTGTCTATACATTTAAAGAAGGTTTTGTCGTTTTACTAATGGACGAAGACAATAATCGCAATGGCCACGTGACTCCGGCAGGCTGTCATTCAGCATCAAATGTTCACTGAAAAACTGGAGGAACATCATTCCTGAGAAATCTCTGATTCAAATGTATGAAATTTTTCTATTTATGGTTGAAACTTTTTAAGCATATTATTAAGCTCAAAAGTGATTGTTAAAGTTACCAAACATTTAGGGGTTCTAAAATAGGCTTTGAATCATTTCAGGTTTTTATATTGATTCAGTTAGACATCGTAAGTGTAAACTCAAGCGCTCGACGAAATTGAACTCCCAATATTGTCTCCTTTTTAAATGCACCTCGACACCATGCCACGCAGAACGGTCGCCCACTGATCTGTCCTTATTTCAGAACTGCTGCGAGGCATTTTTAGATGCAGTCCCTCGCAAAGGGCGAGTTTTTAGTCGGAAGGAGTTATCTCCAACGTCAAGCGAGGTTACTGAAATATTTTTCTGCCCATAGTAGTTTTACTGAAAATTGTTTCTAACTGTAGGCCACTACTTAACTTGAATAGTTGAGTGAATAGCTTCTGTAAAAGCTTGCATGGTATCTTCTGGGTCATTTAATTGTTTTGGTTATTGCCGTAATGTTCAGCTTCATAAAATCTGAGATCAAGAAAGTTAATGAATTAAAAATAGTAGTGGGGCGCACACCGATCGCGTTACGTGACATATACTCGTCCTGTTTATGCCGTTGAATTCACTCTTGAGCACCGTCAGCAGCCAGATAACTGCACGAACAAATATGTTGGAGCCTGGAATGGGAATGTGTGCCTTTTAAGCCGCGTTCAGTCAGCTATAGCCTATATCCGGGGGTTGAATTGATAAACCATTGCATTTTCCAACCTACAAGTTGCGGGATGGCAAAATCTGTGGTTGCATACGAATGTCTGGTAACGGCTAATAAGTCTGAAATCGCCATTCCAGTTGTTCCTGCCTTTATCGATTATGTTCTCTAACTGAATAAACATTAGTTTTTGACAAAAAGTACGCACCACTTTCCGTATTTATAAACTTTGGAGTAAATTGGCAGATGGGAAACAATACTATCTCAAACCTCGTTGTGAGATGTGGTTTATGAAAGAAAGTGCAAATAATTTCTAGTATGCAATATCTTAGTATGATAAGCCTTGGATGCTCCCATAGGTAAATTGAAAATTACTTGATTACAATGCACTTGACAAATGCGGTCATTTTGAAGAAATAAAAAGTAATCGAACGTAAAGAAAAGTAAGCTATTTCGTCCGCCACAAAACGTACCGCGCAAAAAGTTGCCTTCCTTCCTAACCATCGAAAAAACTAATTTTTTCTGCTAAAGACATTAGAGAGTCAGATACGACATTAGCAGTCTAATGGGATTATTACAGTCGGTGATGGAACTCAGGAAAAGGTACTTGGCATTGCAAAATGCTATTTCGTTTGAAAGTTATTTTTGAAATAGGGCTGTATTCTGAAATTACCTTGCTCTTTGCTTACTTGTCTGTTCAGTCACGTCAATATCGGCTTTTGAAGTGCCGGGGACTCAATAAGAAGGACTATATGTTATTTGTAATTTTACCCATTGCCTTTATATGAATTTATAGTTTTTTTAAAATTTTTCTCCGCAGTTAGTCTCTAACTTGGAGTATATAAATGTATTCGAGGGTTTATAGGCACAGACAGAAAGTTGATATAAATATTTGGCCAAAGTCTGTCGGCCACTGCGGTAGTACCGGGTACATTTGACAAACTGCCCACAGGCAGTAAAGTGATATAAATAACGTAATTATTTACCATACTGCCAGCACAGGTACTAGTTATTAATTAATTCATATGTAGAGGTTAAGTTCTGAGGAAATCAAAAACTACAATTTCCGAAACTGAGTTATCTACAAAAACCACGCAGGGGATGCTGGAGGCCCCACTGATGAGCCGAAAAACGGTATAGTTGGCATCAAGTGAGTCCCCTAGTTCATAAATGAAAAACTGCAATTACAAGAAAAAGAAAAGTATTATTACAAGTAACGAAAGTAGTATAGCATTGGAGAGTGCAATCACAAGCCTGTCATTTTTATATGTGCAACGTGCTTTTTCCCCCTAAAATCGGTGAGAAGATTGGTGACAGTTGATTCGTTGACATTTCCAGTGTGATTGCGAGGGTTGGAAAAATAGGTTCGCTTATTTTTAACCGAGTACAAAAACTATGATGTCTGTTACTGTTTTGACACTTTCAAAATAAGCCCCCAAGTTAAAGCTTTTCAAATGTGGGGAATTTTTAAACGTTTTTACATTAGCTGGCGGGTTAGGGTCATATTTCTGGATGCATCCGAATAGAAAGCCTAACCAAAGAAGGAAAGATAGTGACGCAAACCAATCCGACGACCGTATGCCCTTACTCCATGGAAAAAACTTCCGTAATGCGTTATCCAAGATAAAGTCGAAAAAACTGGAGCATTTTGCGCACTAATGCAATGCCCTGAGAGATATTTATAGATTTTCTGCGCATGCGAAGTATTGTCACTGATTTTTGGGTTCCTTTCTATAATTATTAATTCATTTCAGCGTAAACATGTAAACTGTAACTACAATACTTCTGAAACGATGAGAATTATCTGTTATCATTTCTAAATTTACTTAGACAATCTTACATTTGCAAACCGTCATGCAACATACCACACTCGTGAAAAATAACGCCTGCGTTAAAACAAATATTACTTACAAACTTTTCCTGCATAAAAATACTACAGCCTAGCAAGAAAAGATTGTAAAGAAAATTATATTTTTTGGTTCTCTGACAATAACGTACTGATTCACATTTTTGCCTAACCTGACTTGCGCCGACCGAATTATCACTTTTTAAGGTTGACTAAGATTATGGTTAACGTTCCCATTTAAACTTTTGCCAAAAGCGCCACTCGTAAGCAATTTTGTAATGCCATGGCTCGAGACTCTGCTCCTAGGCGGTGAGTTCCGTTAGCAGTCGGTGAGTGTTCATCAACGAGCCGTCTACACAGTTAGCTAAACGGTTGAACATCCGAATAGGAACGCTATATTTACATACTGCAGGTGGTTTTTGCAGTAATATCTTTTAAAAACTTCCTATTACCGTCACCAGGACATATCACCAACCTTAAGTCTACTATAAACCCTAACCACAGTCTTCATCCGAATATTAATTGCCCTGGAATCCAAAGCAGATTCATCTGTATTACGGAAAGTCTCTGTCCATATAAGTAATCGGTGCCGTTTTAATCTTCGTTCTTTTATCAAAAGGAACTACAGGAGCGATTGAAAAGACGTGCCAGCAGGCTTACATACCGAAATGGTAGATAGGTATGCTGATTTATTATTTTCCTATGGGAGCTCCTGGTTTTCATCTACACTGACTTGTGTTGCACTCTGTTGAAGAGTTTAAAACTCTTTGCGCGGAGTGGCTAAACGTTACCGTAAATACCACGGTTCCTAGTAAAATCGGCTTATTCTGAATAGACTCAACTCGCTGGCAAATGCATCGATGAGGCTGACCTTGAGTAATCATTTCCTTGCGTATTTTTGCGTACAACTAGGATAAAATTATGTTCAAGAGGCATGTTCTTGGTGCAGATTGCTTTGTTCTTTGTTTCCTTGAATATTCTTTTTCTGCATCCAAATATCAGCCTATTGATATGGTGTACTTCAAACGTATCCGTTTGCAATTTTGTAGTCATAGTATGATAAATACACTTAATTGAAGAGAATTCCACTGAATTCGTCACTCAATGTAACAAACAGTTTAATAGAAATGCATTTTTAACGATTAGGTCGCTAAATGTCCTTACCTACCCTAGGGCTCCTGGCCACGCCAGCCACCTGCGCCCGCGCCCACATACTGTCTTGTTGACTCTATCATGATACCGGGCTCAGGTGGGGGAGGATGAGAGGGCGGTAGCTGCAGCGCAAGTCTACTATCACTTTAAACTAATTCACGCGCAAGTCCCGTCCCTTCATCACCATAGGGGTGGAGCATTTTGAGTGAACATCGTCGGATTACGACAGTCGAATTTTCGAGTGGTCTCCTCACGCACGTCACGTCTCAGCTGCCCCTTTTTTGCGAGAACCTGCTGAGGTGAAGTAAAAAGGTTTGGCTTCGCTGCGCCGGAAACAAAGTCTCCTGTTGCTTAATTTTGCTATGGCTGTCAGCAGCAACAGCAGTCATGTACCATACAACCAGCCGGAGAGAAGTCCGTTCAGCATGCTTCTGCTCGACAGTGAATTCGCAAATTTTCCAAGGCCCCTTACTTATCGGGTAGCTTGGAAATAAATTGAAATACGATTTGGTGCAAATTCCTCTGAATCTTTAGCATTTTCTAAGCTAAAGGTTGACCTGCTGGTCTTATTAAAAACAGTCAGAATGCGCTTTGATTTACTAAGGCTAAACTGGAAGAGTAACACGATTTGCCATCGAATAAGGTTAATATTTATTTGAACGTTTTTCGTTTTAATTAGTTCGTTACTTTTATCGGTTATCGGATCCCACATGGGAAAAATAGCAATCGTTTCGCAGACTATTATCACTTAATTTTACTGCAATCAAGTCGCAAATGCATAAAAACGCCTATCTGATTAACTCCACTTGCTGTTGGCTTTTCAATTTCTTCAGGCTAGTTACCATTTACTTGACATAGAATTGTTACGAAGTTAATGGTATTGATTGCGTTGCTTCTAATGTACCTGCCAAAAATGGTCAGTTTAGAAGATATCAGTGGAAACACACAATACGCTACGCTTTATGTGGCTCACCGCCCTTTTTCAGGCATTTTAGTAACATCATATCACAGAATTTTTATTCATTATTCTTTTTATGTTTGCAAACAATACCGTTGCAATTATATGTGGGTCTTATTTTTAGGACGTTAATGACGGAAAATTGTCCATTATGAACATACTTTCCTGGAGAGGTTTGAACTGCGCAAAGTAAGATCCAGACTGATTTGGATCAGTACTTTTAGTTTGAGGTTGTTTTATTATATTTTATATGTTTCCTCCAAGTAACTGTTCTTTCATTTAGGTTTAACGAGGTGCGAATATCAAATATTATTTTATGTGTAGTTTTGGTCATTAGAAAACAGATGTTCCGTTTGTGTCAAACGTGATAGGCGAATAGATATTCAGGAAATTCTAAGAGGCAAGTAAACAACGCCAAAACGACGTTAAAAATGAAATACGCTCGCGTTCGTGACTCTCACAAAATGCGAAGGGAAAAAGGTGAATAACTCCCCAGTAAGCATACAAAAAATCTTTATTATTCATGTCCCGACTGCAAACTAGGAATGGCCACCTGCTTTACTGGTAAACCAGCCGTGTTCTCTGGTTAAAATAACGAAATGTTTGCAAATAGTCGGACGCAGCAGGATTCGTATGCTTTCCGAAAACAGCTCTCGTGGCTAATTTAAGTGTCGCCATATGTATAAAAAAGTGCTTTGCGTCTGAAATCCGTCCCCAACTCTAGAGACGGGGATCATTTGATGACGTGATTAATTATTCCTTTCTTGATCGCCATGGAGAATCAGTGTGCGTAGGAATAGTAAATGGCTAGATCCCTAAAAGATGACCCATATTTTATTTGCAAACACATTTACGTGCCTCTAAAAAAATATAAGCAATATATTCGTTGGTAGATTTGTTGAGATTATGCGGGTACGTGACTATCACAATTACCCTGAATCCTTACCCCGATTCTTAATGTCATCTTACCTTGAGATAGCATGGCCAACAACCTAGCCGCAGGGGCCGATAATGTAATTCTACCGTTTAAGGCATTAAGAGCATATTTCTTTACAAAATAGTTTCATTGATAGTTTCCTGATAGAAGCGAACGGGCAAGTTCAGGAAACAGCTCAGAAGAGGCGATAACTGGAACGTGGTGTTTATTGGCTTACCGTTTTTGGATCATCTATCCGAAATAGCGGGCCAATAAACACCATGTTTTCAGTGATCACTCATCTTCTACTTTCGACAATGTTAATCGTGTGCTCCACACCATGGCGTGCTGAGTGTCTGTGACATGCCAGAAATAGGTTTATGCCGAGGAATAGACATGCGCGGCATTTAAGCGTCTTCTCTTCTATCTGACCTGCAGACCCAGCGTTCAGGCTGAGTCGAAGACTGAATTTGACATCCGTCGCACTGGTTGACAAAATGAATGCAACGCGACTAAGCGTGCCACATACACATCTTACCCGGGTAAAATTGACCCGAAATTCCCATATAACATGGGTGGACGGCTTGAATTCATGCTTAGAGTACCATAAAGAGCCACCTTAAGAAGTTGTAATTTCAGTTGTACTCTGGGTTCCGTGAGTGGACCAAGTTATTTAGGCAGTTGAAAGCCTTTATAGACTCAAGTTTTAGGGGGAACGTGATGGGTACACGGGGATCTGAGAAATATGCACTGATTGCCATCAACATTCCTATTTCGATTGGATCACAAAATTGTAATCAAAGTAAAAGTATTTTCAAACTAATTATGGTAAATGGAGATTAACAGTACGTAAAGAATGATCAATTAACTATACTCATTCTCGTTTTTCCATGTCTTCATGTTAATACTATTTTATCGGCGTAAATTCTTGTTGGAGTAAAACGTTTCCGATTTAACATTGATTCACCTGCATTGCTTCGTAATATGTCTGCGAAATGGGCAGATTTGACGTTAAGGGTAAGTGCACACCTCCGAGAAGGCTTCAACAATGTGGACGACAGCTTATGTTCGTGTCATTTTAGTGGCATGAAATAATCGGCTCCATTTATCCGTTTCTCCTAAGCTGTGTCATGTAACGTATGATTATAATTAACTGTTGTACTTATGTTTGTGTGAAACTGTCCCAAAATCCACCGATATTAATTACAAGCGAACGTGCTTAATGGAAATAAATAAGTTGTTATTTTTTCAAAATGGTTTTGTTTTTCTATGAAAGACCTGTGAAATTGTTTTGCCTGCAGTCACAGACAAAATGCTGTTTTCTCTCACCCCTGATAACCTCCTTTTGAAACAGTTTCATGCCTTCAACAGGTTTCGAGCTATTGGCAGCCAAGTAAATTCAACAAATCGGCTCGGGAAACTAATATGAAGTTTCTATCTCCATGGTGTCCCATAAGTAGGAATCAATTTATTTTCCTCAGGCAAACAGCAAACCATGAATGTTTTTGCATCTCCTGGTTGTTTTCGTTGCACGTATTTTCGTCTATGTTGCTTAATTGATCGCAACTCACATAGAAAACAGTCTTGAAGAATGTCTTGCATCCGTGGGTGATGGTGTAAACGCAAGCTACAGTTTGTAGACGTCGGAACATCGTTCCCGATCGTATGAAATTCGGATCAACTACATGGCTACCCGGAATAAAACTCGAACAAAAAGAATAGAAAACAAGAGTGTGAATTTACAAATACCAAGAAGGGAACGTTTACCTCGACCGCAAAGGAAATAATTTGTCATATTTAAGTTTATTTAGCCTGACCTTCATCAAGAAAATGAACTGTTCAAGGGGAGATGCAGCTGACAAGCAAGGAACTCTTCGAAGGAAAATTCATAAATTCATAAATAAACCGTGCTTTTGTGCTCGACTGTGCTAACCTAGGTCACTTAGTTTTTTTGCCGGTTAAAACGTGAAGATAGAAAAGTAAAAATATCACCATATTCGAATGGGAAGTCAAGAAATCGAAAAAGACGCAAGTCTGTCACAAGTCGCAGACCCCAGATAGAGCAGTCTATTTACGTATCGGGTAAATATATGTATGCAAGATAACACGACATGTGCATGTAGAAGTCAACCTTAGTAGGACGAAAAGGTATGTTGTGAGTGTAACTAAATCCATATGGTCATTACGTGGCTTATCCAGACTTTGTGCATCTTAAATGTAGCTTTACGAATAAAACATGTAAACTGTTTTGTTCTTTTGGATAGCCATATAAATTTTTAAAACGGAAGCATATATCTTGATTTGTACTTTAACCGTGGTTAGAACCAAGTAACATGCGATTTTCTATAGCACTTGACTAGTATTCCGTTAGATGGGAAAGGTGCACATAAACGACCCTCGACAAACTTTAACCTGATTTATCTCTTAGCGTAGATCAGATGAAGCAAGATATAAACAACCAAATGACATTCAGATAAACAGAAACTCTTTCCTTGAGGTATATTATGCCAAGCTCTGCAAACTTACGACGTAAAAGCATTAAATATGTACACTGGCAGGGCTCTTGTAAGACACCATCAAGCGGTTATTTTCAACTCTGGACATATTCTATGACATTTATTGTGTTTTTGATTCCAGCTCATGCGCTCATTAGAAAAAAATGATGGCTACCATATAAGCTTTGTCGAAAATATTTTCTTATTTTCCTATGTTTATATATTTGCAATCCTAATTAATTAAAGATAAAAAACAGCCTCATAGTTAAGAAAAAAGGTGTTTTTTCAAGTGTAGTAAAATTTATAAGTTACGGTCAGAAACAACGGAAGCAGCTATGATTTTATACACAAATTTCCTTTGGAAAAAGGTTCGTGGCGTATGTAAACATCTGCAAAACACTCCTTCAATGCGTTTACAAAGTGACAAATCAGGAGTGCAGGTAGTTGTGTTTGGTCAAGAATATATTCTTTATAGGCCTTTATTTTGAAAGATACTTTTTTGCACAATAGGGCTTTTAAACGTAGCCAAGACTAGAAAATGTGAAACAAGAAATCGTCTATGGAAAGGAGAACACGCAAAAACTCCCTACATGGGTAAAATGCCCCATTTTAAAAATTGTAGTATTTTTGAATAGCTTTTAGTAAAAAGATCTTCTAAAAAATAGTTTTTTGGTAAGTAAAGAGGTATCTAGGACTCATCTCCCTTCCAGCCCATGTAGATCCCCGCTGCCTGTACTGGCCCCTCCTCGCTTCGTCTTTACGCGGACTGTGATCGCTCGCGGTAGGTTCCTCTAGTTCGCCATCTTTACGGTTGCCTCTGGTTCCATCCTGAAGGTATTATGAGCAAATCTTACATCAATGCCCTCTTATATTTTATAAATTCTTCCTTGACGAGGAACGTTTCAAAAGGTAATATACTCTCACCCTCAGGGTGTCCCGTCCAACACAAAAATTAACCTTCTCATGAGCAGAAGTTTTCACTTCTTTAAAAACTCATTGAATCAGATTAATTTTGTCTTTTTAACCAAATTTAAGGACGTTTTTTAAATTCTTTGCGAGCAATTTGGCAAACCAGACTGCCTATTTTATAAACTGCCTACTGCAGAATGTTTGAATTACTCGATCAAAAATTTTATCGAAAGTGTTTTTCTTGTATTTTCCGTGAAAGTACCCTTAAGAGTGCTAAATAAAGCAATTTATTTATTTCTTTGAAGTGTTTTTTTGGACAATCGATTGACAACGGCAAGAAGTACAAAGTATTCCCTAAGGTTGGGAGAATGCTTTGAGCCTCAGCAAATGCCGATGTCGCCAGAATAAGCCGCATGATACGCAGAGGATGGCACTCTTATGATTGCATCTGCCAATTACATATTAATTTTATTAATCACTATTCCATATACGGCATTATAATATATTTCAATCCTGCGACGCCCCATTCAAGTACCCCAAACAAAATCCTCTTCAACGTAATCAGTCGCTTGTCTAAGGGAAAAAATTTCTTACATTTTTTCCAACATTGCCTTCTACATTTAAATCGTAACTCAACTTCAAATAGCCAAATGTCTGTCAAACCACATACAATACAAATTGCCAGCAACCGTTTGTTCCAAAGATTATCTAAAGGTTTTTATAAGTTTTTTTTGTGTACGGAGGCCTACACAGGACACCGGACAAAGAACCATCCACAATACACATGGCTTGGCATTAGCATTTTAAGTAAATTATGTTTTAGAGTAAGGTAAGAGTTAGGGTTTAGTCTGGGGTTAGGTTAAGGCTATACTTTATGATCACCAACCGAAGTAGAGGCATGGCTGGGTTAAGAGCTAAGGTTATTAAGGTTTAACTGTTGAGTTTATGTTTAGGGCCAAGATTTAGGTGATAGTTAAGGGTTAGGGTTAAGACTCTGGAATATTTACACTTCCTGAAATTTACTCAAAGGCATTATTAACGTCTATGTCTGTCCGACATAAAGGTAGAGGTGGGTATGGGTAGTTCAAAATCATGATTCTGCAGGATACAGCCATATGCTACCATTTCTCGGGACTGTTCGGTGTCTTCAGAAGAATTCTTCCACATTTTCAAGTAAGTGTTTTCGGATTTTGACTACGTTTTCCGATAAAGACATCGCTGAATTCACGACAGGGAAACTTATTCGTAAGATAATCAAACTGAGCAGCTGGCTTGGGGCATTGACATTTACTCTTACTTCACAGTGTGCTGCAGACTCGAGCTGCATCTCATACATCAATTTAAGAAAGACTTAAAAGGGGCATATTTTTGATAACACAAGATCACGAACTGATTTTTTTACCTGCTGAGTTTAAACCGCTGTTAACCCCCAGTTGCTATTCGACTGGAACTCGTTACTTTTTTGAATCCACTGGACTTGAAAACGAGTGGTAGGCACTGCTTAATAAGCACATGACAATTCCTCGTTATGTATGGTATGAACGAACAGCATTTAAACAATAAGCCACAGTAATTATAGTCCAGGATGCCTGGAGGGTTCTGCAAAACGAGAAAACACCAGTCCGTGGTTTTACGCTTACATTAAGTAAATTCAAGACGGCACAATCAGGCATGCCCGTTGCGCCTTTGAGAGTAACACATGTGACGTTGACAAAACCCCACCCAACTTGGGGACGGGCCACGTGGTAGATGCGTTGGACCAACACGGGGGCCACATTAGGGCACGGCAGGCGTTATTCGGGTTGCGCTCCCATAACAAATACCGAACATGGAGGCTGTGGTGGCCCACCTAGGGGCAGCTAGGACTTAGGGGACCCAGCCGCGCCAGCCATTCACGTCCCTCTCCCGCCTCGGTCTTCGACTATGTCTTTGACACCGGGCTCAGGTGAGGGAGGAGGAGAGAAGTGCAGGTAGATGCAGCGCAAGTCTACTATCACTTTTAAAACTAAATCACGCGCAGTCACCGTCCCTGCTCCACTTTCCATGGAGCATATGATGGACATCGTCGGACTACGACGGTCGAACGTCGGATAAATATTTGTGCGAAATATTTCCTAAAATCCCTTGCGGAATGAGAAGGCGAGGACCAACTACACCTTTGAGTGTCGGTCAGTCTGCACGGGCAAAAATTTACCTCCTGGGTGGACTGAATACCTAAATTAGCTGGATGACCTAAATAAGCTCCCATATGTGATAATAGTTCAGGTCGGTAACGAGGATGGGAAGGGGAGAAAATGGCTCAATTAGAAGCTTTGTAGACAGGTGAAACATCGAACATCGACATTAATTCATCCACTTTTAACTGCTACATGCGTTTACTCTTGCAGCCAACTTTGTGAAGTATTTGGTAAGTTCAATCAAAAAGTTGTTTGTAGACGCATAGGCGAATCCAGCAACTTCGAACAGGGCTTCCAGACGTAAAGCGGCACCGTCAATCTCTGGAAATAATTCCAACAAATTTTGGCTTTCTGTTCTGATTGAAAAAGCAACCGAGCTCGCTGGTCTACTTCTGAGAGTTGCAGTGCGTTCATCCAATTTAGTATTTTAAACTTTCGAAAAAGAAGGCGCCTGGGATAGGAGGCAATATTCATAGTTTTCGTCTGAGATTTTCGGACTCCCGCATAAGGCTCTCATGATGGCAAATGACGATCGTTTCCTATTTTCTCATTGCACTTCGACCGAAAAATATGCTTTCATAAGTATTTTGCGTTCTATTTTCTCAGCATATTTTAGAATGCAGCGAGAATGATATCGTTCTATCTTAACGTAGGGTAGTGAGGGGACAACGCAGCATTATTTATCTGTAGTCCAACGCTTCGAGTGCTTTTTGGGATCCGTTTCAAGTTCCCCAATATGGTTTGCTTTTCACGCCAAAATTAGTTGAGAAAGCGGTACGCACGAAAGTTCTCCGAACGGACAACTCTGGATGAATATGCCATCGTCCGCGCTCGCGGCACTGATGTACTACAGAGTGGAAAATTCTGCCGCCGACTCGACCTGAAAAACTCGTTCGATATCCTAAACCTGCAGTTGGCTAAGGCTGGCGTGCACGTTCATACCAGCACGATCACTTCACTCATATTTGCTTCAGCATTCCATATTACGGAGAAAATCTGTCAACAATCAATTCTTTGTGCGTACGTTATCGGTCAAAATCTCAATGCAGGGTTTTCAATGGCATGTCAAAAGCAGCTGGTCTCTTGCTTACCATGTGTTTTGGCATTAGGAGGTGATAATGCTGTATTTGAGTAGGAACATCCAAGAAACAACTCATGTGACAAGTGATGCTTTTTGAAGGAAAGCCATTAAAGGACAGTGGTAAACCTGATTGTCCATTTTACATTAGAACAGTGGTCGCACCCCCAGTTGTTCTATAGAAGTTTAAAATTACATGTTGTAGCAGATCTGATGGTTAAATATATAAATACAAATACTTTGAAGGCGAGTACAAGAGGCCGTTAACCGATTAGTTTTGCGGGAAATGTTCACTTGTGGCGCCATGTGGCTAAATCTAGAGCCCTCTAAGTAAGTGAGTATATGTAGTACATTAGTAGTATATGAATGATTAACGGTGGCAAATAAGATAGGATTGACAATCACATCCTCGATTTTGTTCGTAATCTTTTGATAGAAAGGAGTTCATTTAAAAGATCCGTTTGATGCCTGCGATGCCCGATTTTTGTGACCGAACAGGGAAAAATTTCGTCTCTGCGCGCATCGACAAGTATAAACCAGCCGTTACGAGGCAAGATCGTAAGCTTTCAAAGCTGCCAGGTATGGTCTAGCTTCCGGGCAAAAATCTTTAACGTCTGATCTTTTTAAATATAAGTCAATAGTTTCTCGAAGTCATGCACTCAAATCACTGGTGCATCCATTTAGAGTGTCACATACGGAAATCACCAAGGGCAACTGAAAAATACGCAGCCAATCACGCTTTGGGATGGCAAAATCCACTATAAGGCGTCTTGACCACACATGTTGGACAACTGCAGAACACTTTACTTGAGATGGCTGATTATTTATTTGTTTCATCTCCTATGGTCCGACAATGAGCTGATGAATAGTTCTGAAAAGTTAGGCACTTAAATGTATACTGTTATAGGGTTTCATCAATTCCGAAATATAATCTACGTTATATATTGTAGGCAAATACGTTTTTTTATAAGCTAACATATTTTTTACCGTTATTGTTCAACTTTGGTTCTCCGGGCCGTCGGAAGTCATGCAGTAAATGAGCAAAGATTTTAAAATAAAAAAAATTGCAAACGAGATATTTTGATTTCATTCTTATCAATAGCGGACTATTTCTATTGAGCTGACATCATATTCGAATCATCTGACACCCTATCCATTTTATTTGAGATTATTATGCATGGCGTATAGTTTAAATCTTTTAAATGGCTTTCATCTTCTTCGTCTTTTTAAATTAGTCAGCTCTTTATTTATTGTGTAAAGTTTCGTGCGCAGTGTAATCTTCGGCCTGGATGCTTCCTCAGGTTTCGTCCCTGATTCAAACACGCGTAATACAAGGAAGAGCTCGTCAATTTCTTGATATATGCATCTGGTTTAACGAATATTTTCTGGTATTTTCTCTTGAATCCCGTTGGTTCGTGCTTCGATCATTTTGGAAAAACAGTTTCAAAAAGTAATTTATTTTACATGCAAAATTTCGTTTTCAGATTTACATGTTTTTGGTTGATTTAGTAAGATATTAACAAAACTCCGTTTTGAGCGACGAGATGATTGTTATCATAATAAAGCTTGACCCCCGCATAAGTTGCTACGCCGTAAGCTCATGTATGACATGTCGTATTAGTCTTTCTTTGTACGAGGAAATCAAGAAACCGGAATTTTTTTGATGAATTCTTATCGAGCGTTAACGGAAAGGGGAGACTGAAATGATCCTTTTAGACTAATTTGTCGTCATCAATGAATCATACGCAACCCTAGATAGTGCATCACCAGAGGCTCAAACCCGCGAGTTGGCGGTCAACTTCCCAGGTTCTTCATAAATGTGAGTAGTCACTCGGAGATACATCTTGCAGTTATTCTAGGATTTCAGTCACAAGTCATTTGCATCCGCTTTTAAAACTGAAGTGAAAAAAGAATAGTATACTTGTTCGAAAATAACCTCTACATAACCGTCCAAAAGCAACGAAAATGTTTGATTAATTTTTTAGCAAACTGTCCTTCCACCCTCGTCAATCTGGAAATACTGTTTGTAGACTAATAGTGAGTTTGGGGATATGTTTTCGTGACCGTGGAACTGTTATTTGGTAACTGGGCGTGATATAATGTAAGAGCCATGTGGCAATGTGATAACGGGCGCTCAATCGCTGTCGATTAAAAAGCATGTCGAGTAATCGAAACGGTCTGGTTTAAAGTTCCAATTATTTCATTTACTTTCAAAAGTTACATTATCTCTAGAGAAAGTAACAATCAGCTCATCAGGCTTGCTGGAAACCACTTCTACTTTTCAACTGCGCAAGAATATTGACTAATATTTAAAATGAAGGCTGGCCTCCAAACACAGAGCCGAGTAAGCAAATCACAGAAAAACCAGAACGGATAGTGAAATTTTACTTGTGTTTTCAAATCCACTCGACAGGTTTGTGAAAATGAGTTCAGACATTAAAAATGGAAACTGTGAGCAAATACACGCCCGGACATCACGTTAATGGAAGGACGACAGGTAAATACGTCAGGAATTTAGTCTACCGGCCCCAACTCTCATGCAATAACTGAGAAGGCTCAATTTCATGCGTCTGATACGCAAAAGTCCAATCTACTTCAAAGTCATAACACTATTCGTGGCCCTGAAGCTCATGTTACAGCAAGTAGTGCGTGACTGTGACATATAATTGGCAAAAATGTATGTTTAATCGAGAAACAATATATTTACTCTCAAAGCACGTGACGGAAAACAAATGCTTTCTTTCAACCATTGTAGAAACTCGCAAAATAACTGTTAAGCAAAAACCCCAAAAATGAGAAAAACATGGTATCAGTTAGGCCCAGCACTAACACATTGAGGCTACTGCATTGGGTGAACGCCCGAACCGTGGAGGCCGCAGTGTTGGATCACGAAGGTGAGTCACCGGCATTGCTAACTGCCGTCGAACTTCCACCGGGTCTTTTAAAAGACCATAATTCCCATGGGAATTTGCTGGTGCTACTTGTATACCACAACGCTATGGCCAAAATGCCGAGCGCAAACAGACAGCTGAATTTCTTGTTTTCACACGATGTACACACGAGACGACTATAAAAAAAACTTGAAAGGGTTACAGTTACCGTCGGGTTTAAACTTTACCTCCCTCTTACATGCAGTCCTCTTTCAATTCCCTTTTCCACCCTATATCCAGCCTAATTGCCCTCTGGTTAACATTTTTTAGAAGTTTTAGCTGCCCTTTTGACTGTAGGAGCTCTCGCGCATATTCTCCCCTCATTTGAGTGTTGTCTATCTTTGCATTCTGGAAATATATGTCTGTACTTTTATAGAAATTTGAAGTCGATGGAGCGACGAAAAAAATGCGGAAGCTTGATATTCCATTGTTCCGAGCGTATTCTGCCTTCTTTTAAACCATCTAAACCCGACACCAAAAACAAAAAATAGACGTTCATACAAGGTGTTGGCGGTCCACAGACGGCGTCTAGGTAATGGGTCATTAGCACTTCATTGAAACGAATTTTCTAGAGGCTTCGTTAAATTTCGCTGCATATCAGGTGAGCGATTTGGCTATGAATTTTCCGAGTTTGATTACCAATTCGTATATCGGTCATCAGAGTCAGCCTTTCAGCAGCGTACTCGATCGTCGGGTGTTGCACCACCTGGGTTTGGGTATGACTGGCTGACGATGGCTAATAAGCCAGAAATTGCCATTCTAGCCTCGCTCGTATTTGCCGGCAATATTAATTTGCCTTTTCTCCTACTAGTTACCGTGCCGCATGCTGGTGAGACTCGATACTGAGCCTCCAGACAGAGCTGAACGAGTGAGTGCCGTAAGCGATCGATGAGCGTTCGTCAACGAGTTCAACGTTCCTTTCTGCCTTCGCTAGAGCTCTGGCACAGAAACCTGATATTAATTTCTAGAGTAGTTTTAACTTCTGTAGAGAGAAAATAAGTACTTTCTCAACATTATCAATGCAATCTTTCGCGATGTCAGCTTAAATGCTGACCTCTTCTTCTGTTTAGACATTCATTCCACGTAAATCTTCAAAAAATAACGGACAGAAATACCCAACTCGACTTTAAGCCCTGAAATTTGCAATAATGTGGCCTAAAACAAGAAGTGGACAGCTTAATACGTTTGAAAGCCAGGAGACGCCCCTCATCGATCGGCTTGGAAAAATCTACTTAATTATTTTCTTTAATTATATTTTGATGAATACGCCTGAGGAACTCTTTCACAGACATTCCGGTTATCTTGAAATAACTCATAACAATAACAGGTAGCTTCAGACCTTGAGGATTAAAAATTTGATTTCTCTAATGTTTCTAGAAACAAGAACCATATCTCGGATAGTATAGCAGACATCCACTTTTTTTCTGTTACATCGATTGTACACGCAGGTTTCCACAGGCCACGATCTAGGAGTGCCAATTTTTGCAGTTACTAAGCGTTAGGAAACATAATAAAAATCTACGAAACAGTAAGTGCGGCCGGAAGTGGCCGTAAAATGTATGCCGAAAATGATATTTAGGATACTTGAGACCCTTTATAGACATTTCACATTTCTAAGCATATATGAAATAAAGCTGCGAAAAAGAGAATATTAAGAATAAAATAGATTGGATTTTTCCTAAGAGATACAGTCAAACAGTGAATGGAAATAATTAGTGCTTAAAAGATGTGTAAGGACAACGTTCTTTGTAATCTTTCCTGAGAATAATTGATATTTTATTTGCTGCATATCTCTGAAAAGGAGATCCAAACAGGGCGTCAATTGGTTGAGTAGCTTGGAAAATCATCAATATTTTTCTGAACCGATCTAAATATGTGACAATTTCATGATCATAAGGCAACCTGACAATTCAAAGAAAGCATTTGTGCATACTCAATTGATTGCATTATAATCTGGTTTTCGAGGAAGCGGATAGGTGCATAAACACGCAATTTCTCTGGTGGCTGCATCATCAGCATCTCGGGTAAGCAGCAATGGTAAATAAAAAAATACCATAGAACTGTTCAGGTTCATGTTAAATGTTCCACAACCGGTAGAAAAACGTCATTTTTAAAAGTGAGCTGGACATTTAGCCGACAGTATATCAACGGATATGCAAGCAATCAACTTCACAGATGTTAATAATTAAACGCGTGAAGTTTCGGACAGTCAAGGTAAGGGTACTTTAAAAAGGTCTAACACACTAGAAAGGTGCAAATAAATTTCGACGAATGTCCAAATTAGCTGGTTGATTCCCGCACCAGTGTTTCTATACTTTTCATTGAGATTACTGCAACTGCATAAAACCCATTTTAAATAAAAACTTTTAGGCAGGTAGCTTTTAAGTTCCTTAGAAATTAATCGCTAGCATAGAGTGAATCAGTCTATTTGAGGGCTTAAAGGCGTAGACTGAAAAATTGATATGAATATTTGGGCCATCTTCTCTCAGCCCAAGCGAGCTACCCGCGTAATATTGATTAAACTGCAAACAGGCAGCCATTAGTACAGATGAGGTTAAAGATGGAACCACACTCACATATGGGCTTTTATATAGAACCTTAGCTTTAAGTATGTTTCCACATGTAACCGCAAAAACATCGAATGCAGCGGAGCATGCAAAACGCAATTTACCATATATTCCACAGATCTATTAGTTCATACGTTATACGTGTGCCAATCTATTTAAAAAGGCAAATTTAGGGTCACTGTGCAGGCGTGGTCCAACGGGTCAGCGATCGATGAATCAGTTTAATGATGATCTGTGAGCGTTCGTCAACAGATTTCAACGCTTACGATCTAAAAACGGGCAAGACAACCGGCCCTTGGCTAGATGATTTGAGAGTTGGCCTTTCGATCAGCAGATCACGTGCTTGAACCCCGGGTGGATTTCAACATGACTGGCTGATGATGACTAATGAACCAGAAATGACCATTCTTATCTCCCTTGTCTTTGTCGGTATTCTTAAGCTGCCGTTAGTGACCCCTAAACTGGCCGCGTGGTAGATGTGTTTAACCAACACGGTGGCAAAAATCAGGGTGCGGTAGGCGTTATTATTAACTGGGATGAAGTCCCATCACAAAATACCAAACATAGAGGTGTGCGTGCACAACATGGGCACGCATAGGGTACAGGGTTCGTGCCACACCTCACCCTCCTACTCCGTGGGAGATGCGTAATATTTGCTCGACCCTGCCGCATGTCTTCTTGACTGTGTCTTCATACCAGGCACAGACGGTAAAGGTAAAAGAGTGCGGTAGATTCAATGCAAGTCTTATATCAGCCCCCTTCTCTGGAGCATACGGTGGATGTCGACGGACTACGACGGTCGAATCTGCCGTTCCTACTAGTCGCTGTGTGGCTACTGTCTGGGGTCGAACGAGAGTTTTAAGGCAGAACGCGACGAGTGCGTTCTATTAGCGATCGGTGAGCGTTCATCGACGAAGTTCGAGAATGATTGTTTCGAATTCAGTTGGGAACTATGACTGCTTTACCGGAGACGAAGTCTATGATAGCACATGCTGGTAAGCACAGTAATATGGTCAATCTTGAACCTTCCGTTAGAAATACATTGAATCATGGAATGTTACACAAAAATGTCAAAATATTTTTTAGATTAGGACGGATTACTTTACTTAAATTACAAAAGTTATTATCTGGAAGCAATCAGGCGTATGGAGATCCCGGCTTTTGAATAAACATGTTTTGCCCTCCTGAAAAACTTTTCTCAATAGGAAATGATTACGTAATTAGTATGCATTTTTATCTATATTTTCAATGCCCTTAGAAATTCTAATATATTTTATCAAAACATGCGCAGAAATATTCTTTCTTGAAATAATGTGATAGCAAAGCACGTTTTCTTTATTAATTTTACTCGAATAAAAGCTATATTTATATGTGAAGAAGTTTAAAATTGTGAATGTTTTTTAGCCGGTATAATGTCCGTTCAACTCGAAATGTGTCAGCGCCTTCCCTAATGTACCTCCTGAAGTGTACGATATAGTCTACCTCCATTGCGAAATTGCCTGAGCACTATGAGGACATACAGGAATGTATGATGTTCCTTCCAAAGACGGCATATAGGTAAAATATTGCAAATCCTAATAAGAAATGAAATAGCAAATCGGAATCAAAGTTATTTAGGAGAAAGAACACTTTTCTACCACAAGCACACGTTAAGTACAATAAAGAGTATGTGTGTTTATTTTGTTCTATAAAACATGCATACATTTTTGAGGGCGTTCCAAAACTTAACACTTATTACAAAGTCATTGCTTATTGGGCGAGAGTTTTTTTGGGAGAGCAAAACATCTTTCAAAAGACGGCATCTTGATTTGTCTGAAATGTCCTTGGACTATGCTTCAGTTTAGGAAATGATACAATTCTTAATCAAAAATGCATTTTAAATTTTGGGTATAAATTCCATGACAGCGACCACTAACTGTATGTGTGCAAATTAAGCAAAAGGTGGAACTATCTAGATTTTATGCCATCTGAATATATGTAAAGACACCTTTTTACTGCGGCATTAAGGTATTGAGGATGTAAATTAGCTCTTCGAAAATATATACGTAGAAAGCACAGGCAAGATGCAGGCAACCGTTTCACGGTCGTCACCGATCATTATTACGTCATATGCGCTTCACCGCTGAACCGTAATCTGGTTATCCCGTCGGAAGAAGGCCACTGACAGGCGGATGAGATCTGAACTTTGGTGCATCGTGCAAAAGTTTTACATTAAGAGCTTCGTTAGCGAAGACTAGTATATCCTGTTGAAAGATTTTTCCTTGCAATGCGAGATAACCCATATGTTTTCGGCTTTACGGTGAGAAAAATCATCAATTAGTTCCGCGATTGACTCGGGTTTTTATGTCAGTCCTCTCTTCTACCGCCTATAGTCCCTCTGGATTAGCTTCAGTTGTATCATTCTTTTTTAAATCACAAAATTTAGGGATTGTTAGCCTTCGAAAATTATCTAATAGCCTTTTTTTAGGGTTTTCAAGACCTCTAAATAACGATAGATCCATGTTACACACTGTCATTCTGATAGCAGCCAACTACTGATAACCCGGGAGAGTGGGTTAGGTAGGTTATAAACCATACGATAGGCAGTTCGTTGTGGAGACAAAAGTCAAGACCTCTAAATAACGATAGATCCATGTTACACACTGTCATTCTGATAGCAGCCAACTACTGATAACCCGGGAGAGTGGGTTAGGTAGGTTATAAACCATACGATAGGCAGTTCGTTGTGGAGACAAAAGTCAAGACCTCTAAATAACGATAGATCCATGTTACACACTGTCATTCTGATAGCAGCCAACTACTGATAACCCGGAGAGTGGGTTAGGTAGGTTATAAACCATACGATAGGCAGTTCGTTGTGGAGACAAAAGTCAAGACCTCTAAATAACGATAGATCCATGTTACACACTGTCATTCTGATAGCAGCCAACTACTGATAACCCGGGAGAGTGGGTTAGGTAGGTTATAAATAGGTAAAAATAAACCAAAAGAGGGTTTTGAAAGAAACAGTCAAAGTCTCCTACTATATTGAAAAGTGTTTTTATTTCACCCAGAAAGTAAAACCTTTCACAGCGTTCACAAAAGCTACACACACGCCCATAGCAACACTATAACAGCACAGAACAATGAGCTTGGGGGAGATGTGGCTGTTATGACTTCCCGCACGTATCTTGCTACGTCAAAAGGAACCACGTTTGTCTTTCCTCTATCCCGCTCTCACTTCCCTTTTATAAATGTTCTCCTCTCACGACACTCAACCTTCCCCGCTGTCTACAGCTGCTCTCTTTTTCAATTTTCTATCTCGAAAAGTAAAAATGCGTTTGTCCTTTTTCTTTAGGCGGCTGTCGCTACTCTCAGAAGTCTGCGGTGGTTGTCGACACCATCGGGCGCTCTTTATTTCAAAGTCAGGTGCACATTTTGCCTAGTTTTCACACAACTCCACTTCCCGAAGCAGAAACGGGAATTTTTTTTCAGAAACAGGTAACCAATGCTGAAAATATTGTTAGACAACAAGCGCTATAAAAATGAAAGGAATACCAAAACAGGTTTTCCAAATTTTTAATTTCTGAGAATTTGTGGGCTGTTCTAAATGGTGGCTGGTGAGACTGATAACTGATTTTAAAAGAACACTGCGTTCATTATAGATCAAAGGGGAAAAGCAACGACAGTTACATGTGAGAAGGGAAAATGCCTTTGCGGAATTTGCATTCGTAAATGGTTAATTTTTCGTGACCCCGGTCAAAGCTTGTTTTGCTTTGGAAGACTAATGTGTATGTCCCCTGTCCTGGCTGAATATATATACATATATTCTCCCGCCTCCGGTCTTCTTTACTCTGTCATGGCACCGGGCTAAGGTGGGGAGGAGGAGATAGTGCGGTAGCTGCAGCGCAAGGCTACTATCACTTAAAAACTAATTCAAGCGCAAGTCACCGTCCCTGCACCACCCTTCCGTTGAGCAGACGGTGGACATCATCGAAATCGACGGTCGAACTATATATATCATATATATATATATATATATATATATATATATATATATATATATATTCGGGTCTAACCCTAAAAAGTCATGTCCGAATCACCTGACTCCATGTCCTGCACTTAATAATTTCAGAAATTAGTTTACCCGATTATTCTCTGGAGTCCATATACCAGAAACCGCATAGAGAACGCTGGGGACCCA
>WEDG01001204.1:0-90245 GCA_017591395.1 Schistocephalus solidus | reverse complement strand
ACTGCTGTCTAGTCTATTCTCCTTACTCCAATCGAATGGTATGTATCCAGAAATCGGGAAATACTCTAGCATTACACCAATCTTTAAAAAACGGGAACCGATCTGATACACAAAGCTATCGTGGTGTTCACCGAACAGCGGTAATAGCAAAAAAATCCTAGAAAAAAATAATTTCGAACCAAATGCTAAACTTTCTAACAAACGCTAACCTCAAACCTTCCTCTCAACACGCTTTCTTACCTTAAAAGTCATGTCAGTCCTGCCATATCACCTTCCTTGAATTCGTTTCAAGTAACAGAGATGACGGAAACACGGTAGCTACGATATACTTTGACCTAAAAAAAGCGTTCGATAAAGTACCCCATCAAAGGCTTCTAGTGAAGCTAAAAGTCATGGGATTGGGTCTCCCCTTCTTGACTTTCTAAAATCTTACCTTCAAAACCGATATCAGGTAGTACAAATTCGAAACGTAGTATCAGAACCATCTCATATTAGTAGTGGAGTACTTCAGGGGAATATCCTAGGTCCCCTCCTATTTGTTTTATACATTCACGACTTATCCTTTATATCAACGTCAGCTAAAAGCATTTTATATGCGGACGACTTAAAACCTGCATATGCATATGACCAGCATACAGTAGCCAGTATGCATAGAACGATTGAAAAATGATCTTTAAAAAACTAAGCGAATGGAGTACCCTATGGCAAAATGCCATTCTCTCCAAGTAAATGTCATCTCCTGATCTTTTGGTTCACAAAAAAACTTCCTCCCATATTTTTCAATAATCAGGAAATAACCGAGACAACATCAATAAAAGACTTAGGGTCTTAGCTATACAAATACTACTCTCCCCACGTTAAAACAAATATCACCAAAAGCCACTAGACTATGCGGATTCATTTGTAAAAATTTCTCCTCACCTGCCCTAAAGACAAGACTATATAAAATGTACGTTTTAACTCTCTTGGATTACTGCTCAATTTTTTTGGCATTATGCCATCAGATGGCCGAAATAAACTAGAAGCCATTCAAAGATGCTTCACCAGATCCTTATCCAAATGTGATGCCTTTCAAGGCTCATACATGGAACTATACGATAGATATGGTCTTCAACCCGTCTGGATCAGAAGACTCAACAACCCTAATAGCAATGAAATACGATTCGAGGCTCGAACGGTCGTACGTTAATCGCATCTGGAATTTGATTGGTTGCTAGTGAACCTCGATGACGCGTCGCTAAGGGCGCAAGAGAATGCGCGCAGTGTTATTGGCAAATCGATCGGGCAATGAGCTGTCAATCCCGCGCGCGCCGTGCCATGCCACTTCCTGCGCTGTCGTGCTGCGACGCGGTCGCGTAACTGCCTGCACCACTGTTCTGTCTATACTGACCGTTTTTTTGCTTTTTGCAGAATGTTTAGAGCAGTATCTACGAAAAACACTTAGGAGACGTGCCCAGAAAGGTTTTCTGGATGATTTACGTCAAATTGCCGAGAATATGAGGGAAATGTATCCGTCCGACTCATCTTAATCGTCGTGGCATCTGACCTCTTCCTCTAGTTCGTCATATGATGACTTAGAGATTTCCTCTGTTGATGAGGATGCAAGTTTGACATCAGATTTATCTGACATTGCACCAAACAACTCTTCAAGCACACCTACAATTGAAGAGGAACCTACGTTTCAAGAGGCTATGATTTCTTGGGCAATACGCTCGCATATGCCATTGCTTCACCAGAGCAGTCTTCTGAAGATTATAAGACGGCTGACCTCTGACCTTCCCGCAGACGCACGAACGCTGTTGGCTTGGAAAAGTGATGTTTCAACGGTTACTTGTGAAACAGTTAACTGAGCAGTTTTGAGGCGTCTAATAGGCAATATTATTGTAAATTATTTAGCTATTGATGGGCTCCTATTTGGTTGTAGCTCATTATGTCTAAAGATGGATTTCATACTGGGCCCTACAGATTCCAACCCCACGATTAGTTATTTCATGTCCTTTTATAAACCACCTACGACGACCTGCAATGCACACAGAGATGCTAAGAATCTTAGCATCTGGTTATGTGGTTCACTCTCTGGTTATGGGCAAGCTATAAGTGGTGGTTAGTGACCTACAAGACTCATAAATACCTATCTTCTGGCTATGCACAAGGGATCTCAATTTAATGATTTATATATCCATTATCTAAAAGCAGCTTTTTTTCTATCTTTAAAAATATTTTAAAAAAATTATGATAACTTTACATTTAAAATGTTTTCGGATAGCGTCTTTATTTTTTTTATGTATAATTTTTATGATTAGTAAACAATTTGCTTTAAAAACTAACTTGCAAAACTTATTATTTTTTTATCTCTGTCTGTTAGTAGTATGTTTTTCCGTTTTTAACATCATTTTATGCTCTATGTTATTCGAATGCGCAATGAGCCGCACGTCTAGGTTTTGATATAGCTTTATGAAACGAATGGTACTAGCTGTTTCATACAGCTAGATCAAACATAATCAACACAATGATATATAATACAAATATGAAGACTGTATGACTGCATTGAAAGTTTCTTACCGTTGAACTCTTCTTGCTCCTAATCTATTTTCACCTTTTTAGCAATCAGTCAACTAAGTCTAATTATTCGGCAGACCCTGTTACCGACCCGTACTAGATACGCGACGAATCCCAAATTAATAACGCCCAAGTGAGAACAAGACAGTAAGGCGAAGAGTTTAGGAATTATTTGTAACTATAAATTGGAATTCTATTGGGGCTTGGTCCTGGGAGGATCCTTTGGTGGGGATTGGCTGTCCTGGGAGAATCCTTTGGTAGGGATTGGCTGTCCTGGGGAGATCTTCAGGAGGTCCGTGGAGAAGGAGAGGAGATGGCTGGAGAAACGTCAGAGAGCGGTCTCCGGTCCAAAGTGATGAGCCTCAATTCGCCTCGTTATTTATGTCATGTTCTACAGACGATTTGATAGGTTAAAATAGAATAGACCAATGGGAATGCGTAAATCATACGTTGTAGATCGAAAAGAACCAATAGGGTTAAGAGTTACGATTTTATAGACTTCCGGGCTGGCGCTAGTAATCTGGGCTACTAGAGTAATCTGCTAGTAATTTGGGCTATTAGAGAAAATTGAGAAACTTTGCTTCCATCTTTACAACCCCACACCGGAATCGACTGCGCTCGCATCTGATTGGAAGTACCTATCCCTTCGAATCGACCGCAGACGTTTCTACCTCTGTCAAATGAATACCCTCGAACGTCAATAACAGACTAGTCTTGACTCTAAACATTATTTCCCTGATACATTAATCTTCATTCTGTATAGCTGTTTTTACTTCATTTTTGCTATTTCTTAACCTTGGAAAAAAGTTTTTTTTACTTAAAACAAACTCGTCATTTAAACACTGCTATTTAAGCAAACAAACAAACCAAAGCTTAAGTGTTTAATGAAAAGAGGAGTTGGTTTAAGGTTTTTCATGTGTTCTAAGGATTTGACGGCACCAAGCAGTGCCAAATCAATAAACCTATTTATAAGATATTTAATCTTGCTCTTGAAAGTGAAACTTTCCCTATTTTATGGAAGGAATCGCACATATTGCCTATTCCCAAAAACGGCCGACCTACGTCATTTGACGAATTTAGGCCAATAAATACACTACCAGCATTCTCAAAGATCTTCGAGACATTGATCAAAGACAAGATGATGCGTCACCTAAGAGAGAATAGCCTACTTAATGCGGTTCGGCATAGTTTTCTCGAAAAAAGATCTTGTGACACTTGCCAGCTCTCTTTCTTCGATCATGTGCTACAATCTAGAGACAGCGGTTTTGCAATTTACACCGTTTACTTCGATTTCACGAGGGCTTTTAATCGTGTTGACCAGGATTTTCTACTGCTGAAACTTGCCTCTTTCGGCATAATTCAAAAGCTTCTGAACTTAATATCCTCTTATTTGAATGCTCACACACAACAGTTAAAATTTCTGATGTTAGCTCCAATCCCACGCATGTGAGGAGCGGAGTTATTCAGGGCAGCGTGCTCGGCCCGCTTCTATTTGGCCTCTTTGTCAACGATGTTCCTGATTGTTTTCAGTATGGTAGGCCCTTTATGTACGCTGATGATTTAAAAGTTGCCTATCGATATAAACCGGTTGATCGCAACATCGTGTTTGAGCTCATAAAAAAGGATCTTTAGGCCTTCGCTCAGTGGTGTCGCACATGGAGCCTCTCACTTTCTTGGCAAAAGTGCTCCGTTATGTTTATTGGCGACAACCATCAGCCCCATCTTAGCATAGACGGTCACGATCTAAATGTGCCCGGAGTTATAAAGGTTCTGGGCATATCATATTCTAGTTGTCTTAATCTGTCAGAGCACAGCGCCCTGATTGTCTCGAAAGCACTCCAAACTACTGGGTTTATTCTCAGAAATTTTAAAACCATCAAAATTAGAATCAGCCTCTATAAAATGTATGTCAGGCCTAGTCTTGAATACTGTTCGTTTCTATTTAGTCTTCTGCACGCTAGTGAACGAAAGAAGATAGAATCAGTCTACCACTTCTTTACAAAAAGAGTTTTCTATTCAGAACACCGAAACCTGTCCTACCACCAACGCTGTGAGCTTACAAGCCTTGACCCGCTGTGGCTTCGCAGATTACGGAAGGAGCTACTTTTACTGTTAAAACTAATAAACAGTCGTACATTTGACCCCCTTACATCTCTGAGGCACCTCGACCACTCTCGGTGCACCAGTCATCGAGATGTATTTTTATTTCTTCCTTTGGCACGCACAGTTAGATGCCGACAGTTTTTTTTCGGTAAATGCTATAGCAATCTGGAATAAGCTACCTATAAGTATCAAAATTCAGCAAAGCTATCACTTGTTTACGCGAACTGTCACTAGTTTTCTACATTCAGGACACCTTCCAAAACTTTTGGGTGCTGAAACTGTTGAAGCTCTCTTCGGTTCTGATGGCGTTCGCGGACTCTGAATCCTGTGCCGTTCTTCATGCTGAGGGCAATCTTGCTGGCTCTGCAGTCCTCAATCGGCTAATTTCTCAGTCGACATCGAACAACCACTCGCCGACATACCTGCTAGTGCAGAATACCGGATCCGTAACACTGAATGAAGAGCTTCTTCACCGGGCACCTGTGTTAACGCGTCCCTGTCCAGAACTTTAATTACTCAATAAGCTGCAGTTTTTTCTCCTGAAAACACCTGAAACAACGACCAGGAGTATTTTTAACTCTCAGCTTGACCCTCTACCGTATATATTTATTTTGACCTTGCTTGTAAACTGGCAATGAATAAATAAAATTAAAATTAATGTCACGGATGAGGTTTATCTCCCTTTATCTTTTCGCCGTAGGTTGCGTAAACGCTCTCGTTGATGTCATTTGCAAAACGATATTTCCGTACTGCCCTTGCTTCACCGTATTTTTGAGCAGGCCAAGAGGCTTACCGAATAAAAACACCTAGCCGAAGAGGTCAAATATGTCGAAAACCGTTCGTTGAATAAAGTGAAACTTTTTTCACGCGCAATAAGAACCCATAGTAAAACATGGCATCCCGTACTACTGGACTCCGTTGGCAATCCTGTAGTTGATGACAAATTTACGGCTGATAGTTTTAACGTTTTCTTGTCCAGAACATTTATTTAAAATTTGACCGCTCCCCCTCCGCCCATCCAGGTTTGGACCAGTACCGTCCTCGAGACCATAACTTTTACCCTCTGGGATGTAACCATAGCCATTCGACGTTTTCGTCAATCTGATAGTCCTGGACCAGATGGCATACCGATCAGTATTATAAAGGCGGATGCTAAGGATACTTTCCCGTCACTTCTATGTTAGATATTTAATCTAGCTCTTGAAAGTGAAAACTTTCCCAGTGTATGGAAGGAATCGCACATTCTACCTATCCCCAAACACGGCCAATCTAGGTCATTTGACGATTTTCGGCCAATTAACACACTGTCCGTAGCTTCGAAAATCCTGAAGACCTTGATCAAAGCTAAGATGATGTATCATTTAACTGAGAATAACCTATTGAGTGCAGCCCAGCATGGGTTCCTCAAAACAAGGTCTTGTGACACATGTCAGCTCTCTTTCTTTGATCATGTTCTACAATCTAGGGATAAGGGCTATGCACTTTACATAGTCTATTTCGATTTCACCAAGGCCTTCGATCGTGTTGACCATGCCCTTCTTCTCCTGAAACTCTCCTATTTCGGTATATGTGGAAAACTTCTGAGCTTGATATCTTTTTACCTGAGCTCTCGTTAACAACAGGTTAAGATCTCCAATGCTATCTCAAACTCGGCACGTGTGAGGAGTGGAGTTATTCAGGGTAGTGTGTTAGGCCCGCTTTTATTTTATCTTTTTGTAAATGATGTGCCAGATTTATTTCGAAATGGTAGGCCCTTTATGTATGCTGACGATTTAAAAGTTACCTATCGATACAAGCTGGCAGATCGCGACACCGTGCTTGATCTATTAAAAAATGATCTCGAGGCCTTTGCCCAGTGGTGCTGCTTATGGCGTCTTTCCCTTTCTTGGCACAAATGTTCCGTTATGGTTGTCGGTGACAACCATCAGCCTCATCTAAGCATAGATGGCCACGATATAAATGTACCTGGCATTGTTAAGGACCTGGGCATATCATATTCCAACGGTCTTAATCTTTCAGAGCATTGCGCCCTGATTGTCTCCAAAGCACGCAGAACTGCCGGGTTTATCCTCCGAATTTTTAAAACTATTGATATTAGACTCCGCCTTTATAAAATGTACGTTAGAACTGGCCTGGAATACTGCTCATTTCTATTTAGCCTTCTGCGCGCTAGCGAACGGAAGAAAATAGAATCGGTTCAGCCCTTCTTCACGAAAAGAATTTCATCGTTGGAGCACCGTAATCTGTCGTATCAAGAACGCTGTGGGCTTGTAAACATTGATCCCTTATGGTTTCGCCGAGTGCAGAAGGGACTATTTTTGCTTTTTAAGCTTTTGAATAATCGTACATTTAATCCCCTTATAACTGTGAGGCAGCTTGACCATCCTCGGCACAGCAGTCATCGCAATGTCTTTTTATTTCTTCCATTAGCTCGCACAGTTAAGTATCGACGGTTCTTTTCGGTAAACGCCATGGCCATGTGGAATAAACTTCCCCATAATATAAAAATCCAGCGGAGTTATTCTTTGTTTAAGATAACTGTTACTAGTTTTTTGCATTCAGAACAGTTTCCAAGAATTCTGGGCACCGACACGGTAGAATCTATTTTCCTGTTCGACGGAGTGCGCGGCATCTGAACCCGATCCCAGGTGTTACCTTGAGGGATACGGCACCGTCTCCACAGCCTGCACCCGTTGAATTCTTCGGCAGACAGTGAGCAACCGTACAGGGATGCTTTCTTGCCTGGGACAGTATCCCGGTTCCTAGCAAAGACAGAAAGACTGCATACGGACTGCAATTTTGTTAGCCTTTCCCTAATCTGAATTGCTATCATCCTGACAGGTGGCAGATTTTTCTCCTGAATAACATAAAGAAAAGAAAAAACCCTTATAATGATATATATTCAGGAGTTATTTTTCACTGCCAGCCTCTACCCACTGAATATTTCATCTGACAATGCCTGTAAACCGGCATTAAATACAAATATTATTAATATCTGGCAGATTAAAACCAAGTACGATTACTTTGACATCAAATAGAGTCTCTGCAACTTTGCAAAAATATCACAGAGCTTGCTTTCATTACCAGAATAACGTGGAAGATTAAAGACACGGTTAATTACTGCTCTTTTATTGTGCAGGAGGATGACGGAAACGAAGTAAACATTTCTAGAAATGGATGAAATTTTCATCTGAGATTACTAGCTTGAGTAGGAATTTATACCTCAAAACAAAAGCATACGTAGTCTTTGTTCAGGGATAACATCTGTTTATGCGTCTGTATGGAGATCAAGGATTAGGCAGAATGTTTACCTCCAAATAGCTCGCATATATTTGTGGAGACTGGAGGTGTAAAGGGCTGGCAAATGAAGGCCAAGGTTACCATCTGAACCTGGTAACAGCCAATAGACGCATGGCGTTCGAATGTGATCATAACCCCCAACGAAAATGAATAAACCAGATGAACTGGACTTTGGAATGACGCCCATGGTAATAATAAAATCATACGCGAACTTTCAGTCACCAAAAACTGGCCGCAGAGCAAGGAACCGAAAATTATCATCTGTAATTTTTAGGGATGACACAGAACCATTGAGCATACCTGAAAATAGTGATCATGTAAATTGCAGAATTATTATATATGTGATCAGAAGAGTAATAGCGGAATGAGTGTCCCCCACAAAGTACTTGGTAGTTGGGGTGAAGATAATACAAATGACCTAACACAATACTACTTGTGGTTTGTTTTCTGTTTGAGGTTCAATGTCGATATATATCGTTAAACAGTGACAGTGACCGGGGTGACGATAAATTTTCCATAGTCGATGCAGGTACAGTATAATTTTCTTTAATTTTCTTGGAGAATCCGATGATGAACCCGGTAAATGAGCTATCATAGAATTCACCCAAGTTGTACAGATATTCCGACTCTACCTGAAACTGTTGATTTTGATGAGTCCTGCACAGATGAAGAAATCTCATGCGCACCAAGGTATAGTTTACTTGAATTTCTCATATTCTTCGCCATTGGGGGCAGCTATCTTTTTTCAGTATTCTGGATACTAACAAGACCATGTAGAAATTCGGCAGTCGATTAAAATTCCAGCGGATTTCTATAAGTGGAGATCTAACAGAAACGTATTTTAGAGTGAATTGTCCCATCAGAGAATCGGACAGGTAAAAAGTAGATAAATCCCCATGGTGGATCTTCCACAAGTATTATTTGTCATACAATTTGTTGTGGTCGAACCTGCCCAAGATTCAGCTGTCACTTCTCTCACTTTATCCCATGACTATTAGTTATGTTTTTAAGCGTATAGTAAATTCCCAGAAAACATGGCAATTAAACGCTTGTAGAGCTTATTCAACTCCCAAAAAGCTTCTTATTAAAATGCACCTAGTCACCGTCAACTATGTGGTACTAGTCATTTGTAAAAAGGGATTTCCGACAAAATGCATTCGGCAAAAACCTTAAATTCAATTCTACCGTTTTCTTAGGCTATGCATTTCATCAGTGACGTCTTCATCCAAGTATACACACATGCCGCTGTAATCAATTTCTTAGACGATTGCAACCCCACCTTCGCTGCAGTCTCGCTGTTCTTTTCAATTGTTAATTCTTCGAATTTCTTAATTTAATTAAGCGCCTATACCTTGCACCTATCCCTGCCTTGATAAATTAACGCCGCCGGAAAGACTTAGTTACACAAGTACTCGTTTGGATGTTGGGCTGAAGTTAACGCTGCTGAGTTATGACAACTAATTATTCTTGAAGTGTTGCTAGTGTCCAGTGCAGCCAATATTCAAGGAATACTTGAATGGGACCTTATTATATACTTCGTATTATACGGTCGGGTTCGTGACTTATTTGACATGTTGTGCGAATTTCATGGAAGCGCATCATAGAAATCGAATAATGATTTAATAAGGAAAATATTTTGTAATGTTCGTCCAGTAGCACACCTTAACATGCCATAACTTCCGAAGATGTTAAAAAATGAGCAACTGAATCATTCAAAAATCAGGGACAGGGTTAAGAAACTAAATGCTTCAGCGAGTTTTTCTTCCGCTTAAAACAATAAGCATTTATTTTTTTCGATTGTTCTTCGTTGATTACGGGCAGATCTGGCGAAATAAAATGTCTGCGTACAAACATTCAGGTATAGAACTTCAGGTAAAGTATATTTTACTGCTGTCTATTAACCCACGTGATCCTCGTTTTACGAAGTTTCTTTCTCTTTAGTCTTCTTGCGACGCGTCTCCCGACATACTGGAAGTTAGACGAACAGTCGGCCAAATGCAGTGCCCTTGCATTCCTTGTAAATAATATATTTATCTCAAAAACTCTTGAAGGATAATAAAATTGATCTCAGACTTCTTGCTAAATTCTTGGATCCAGAAGAAGAGACCAAAGATGTGAGTGATGATACATTTTGAAATAAATGTCTTCTTTTAGGAGGACGAGGTCTGGAGCTGGGATCGACTATTTGCAGATATAACGAATTGACTTTGGCTGGTAATAAAGACTTATAAAATAAATGTGTTTTTAAATATCATTTATTATAGCCGATCTTTATTAGTCTGAGTTACATTGCTGGTTTATCACTAGTCTGTTTTTTTCGGCAAGGCCCTACTAAATTCCCCGGCCTACTGGCGAAAATGTTGACTTGCAGTCTTTGGCTCGTGTCGTCGTATGTTAAAACGTGCCTGTGGTATCCATTTATGCTATAGGGTCCTTGGCTTGTTTTTAGGTTATCCTTTGATTCTCATTTTCTGATGGCAGTTCTCGAATTAACTCACTTTTTAAAATATCAAATTATAGTTTACCCTAGATATCCGTTTTCGCAATGAAATTTATTTGATAAGAGCGCTCTATAGCCCTAATATCAAGCGTATATTGCCGCGATAGCGACGGGAATTTGGTTTTTAGCTATATTTATATCGAGGCTTTTGTGGTCTTGTCCGGCTGAAGATATAGATTTGAGTATGATGGACTTGATATAAACATACTTTTTCGAATAGGATAACCAGCACGGTTTGAAAACGCGAACGTATCACCCCTGAGGAGTTTAATATCGCCGCCAACGTCAAGTACTTTATATGGCGTACTCATAATGCTGACAACTAGCTAGATTTGATGATTATGAAAAGTGTAGCTAACGATTCACGCACCCGAGCGGCTGTATGAGTGTTCTTCAGATGCATGGTAGGGGGAGGACACTTCGGAGAATTGTGTTCTTGCATTATTTGTCAAATGAATCCAAACCGTGTTTATATTAAAAGCTTACCGAACAATCCTAAAATCCGTATAGAATTGCTGACAGAAGCGTTATTCGCTCTTAGCTTAATTTTCAGACCGATCTGGACTCGCCTTCAGATGTTTCATCAGGTATAATGGTGACGTGCGCCCAGATGATCCGGTTGGTGGAAATTTCTTCTTACGTTAACAGAACTTGTTCGATAATTTAAATATAATTCAGAATGACTAACGGAGAGTTCCAAAGGCCAAACCCGAGCAGATAATCTTCGTTGGGAAGGGTTTTAAGCCCTATTTCCACTGTTTTCGCGCAGACCTGAGACAGCATAGCATTGCCATCGAGAAGCTCCTCAGAAGATCTGTAATACTGACATCGTAGCCCCTGGAAACTACCTTCTCTAATAGATGATGGTCTGACAGCGCGAGTTGGAAATCCCAATCTATCACAACACAACCGATGACAGAACATAGCACTGGCGGACATTATGGATGAAATCGGAGCACTCACTCTCCGCGATTTACACGAGAGTTCTGAATTAGGTGAAGTTCAGTGAAACGCTACCATTAAACCTGATCGAAAACAGGGAATGCCAACGGACAGCGTCAAAGGCAGAGGTAAAGGCCGCGCAACAAACGTGGGGGAGTTGTTTTTAGCGGTGACGATGTTCGAAAGTTCAGCAAAACTGAAAGTTCTGAGCAATAATCTTCAGCCCAGATGAAAGCCACCTCGAGTTGTTCGTCAGCTCGTCGCAGAATAATCGGAAGAGAATTCAACTACTGCAAAAACTGTAGCAGCAATTGTAGCGAAGCCTACATCACGGTAGTTTTTTTACGGTGACTTTTAGTCTTCGTGAAAGACCGGCATAAGGGCAGGAACAATATAGTCGGCGGGCGCTTTCTGTTTCCCTAATTGTGGATCTGTTAACTAACCGCTCGGCCGGTGAATACCTACAGGAATGCAGTCCTTGCCTGGCATTCTTCCCTTTTCATTTATTCCCTCGACTGGCCTTCAAATGGAGGAGAGGTGAAAGGTCCAAAACTGCCATATTCGGAAGCTGGGAAAAATGTTTCTTACACTCAAGTAGTATCGAAATTTATGCTATCTTTAAAACTTAATTCTACTTGACGGTGGAGGCAGAAAGATTGTCGAATCGGTTTCCAAATGTGGTATGACCTCAAGGACTCGACGTTACATGAAATGCGTTAAATTCGAACTGTTGTTTCCTCCATAGTTCGACGCGGTCATGTCCGCTACTTTAATTCCCTAAATGTCGAAGGGTTCCAAAGATCAGAAACCCTTACACTATCAACTGGTGGGATGGCTTCACTCGTGATTCAGCCCCGATAGTGTTCCAGTATTTCGCATGAAGCCCCCTTGGAGAATCCTCCGGCATGACCGGGTTCATTTCGACTGAAAAGGATGCAAAGGCAGCTGTTTTGAGTCCCAAATTCACCAAGGGAAATCCGAATGGAAGCTACAAAATGAAAGTGTCTATGACGGAACCTGTGAAACGTGCAGTGTTGTAATGCCTCTCAGACCTCGTCTTTTCAGATACACGCAATTTAGGGCAAAACCGATATTGTGTGCGGTCCCTAGAGCCATTTTGTTGCCCGCCAGCCTCGTGCAGATGTCTGACAATGAGCTAGACCATTTTCTCGAACCAGTACCTTATCCGGTTGATTTTGATCATGGCTACCATAGCGAGCATAATTCTCCTGGGTCATTGGAATTCGGTATCCGCGGCGACCAATCGGTTCTATATGGTAAATTGTACGAACCTGTCGTCCGTAGCAAATTTATTTCGCAGCGCGAGGTAGTCCAGGACTCGTCTTGTCACGAAATTCTAATCACCCATAACCACGAAAATGTCAATCTCTGAGACATAACCATATGCCATCGAAAAATATTCGCATCCAGCTTTGACGTCTAAACCACAACGACGTTAGAAATAAGCACAAATGCAATCTTCGAATACATCAGTTCCAGCGCTTAGGTGAAGTTGACGTCAGCACCCAGAGCGAATGCACCACAAAACCGATCAGCCGTCAGTGGTGCTGCCGTGGTAAACGTGAAAGTAGTTGTTACCGACTGGTACGTTAATGCAGCGAGGCACGATCGGGTAAGTCCACCTCCGAAAAACAGGCGACGTTCGTGCTGACAACCATCCTAGAGCCGCGCGTGCGAGAAGAGTCCTTTCGCCATTTGCCAGCCTGGATAATTACCAATGGATCACTGGCTGAGGTCCGAGTCTCGTTGTAATAAAGCAGGGAGTTTGAAAAAAATGATTTTAATTAGAATTTTAGATAGGCAGAGAAACCACAAGAAAGCGAACGAGAAACTATTCCTGCCGATCAATCAAGTCCCTCCTATTTAGCTTCAGTTAATGATTAGTTCGTGCTAAATTATTTCAACACGGTGAAACAAAACCTCTCGCTGCTACTTTAGAAGCGGATGGCAGCCAGCACATGTAGTTATTGTGCTCAATTCATCCGGATAATTCGTCAGTCTTGATCGACAAGAGTATCATTATTAGACTGTGTTCGTTGTCTGGGCGAGGACTGGGTCCTTTTGTAGTGGACTTAATAGTGTGACGCAGAGGCGCAACAACAGTTCGAGTCTAATCGTTAGGTGGAAGTGCCCCAGGTCGTTGTTATCTGGCAATAAATCATTCCTGCGGATGATTGGAATGTAGGCAAACGTCGAACACATGAAGGACGAACGGAGGAGACGGCCAAGTGACATTAGTGCTAGTCGAGAGCAACGTTGATGGTCCCAGGTGTAGTAAATAGCATATACTACGATAGAGCCCCTTGCCCCCACTTCTAAGGAACAAAAGCTGGGTGGGTAGGCGAGCAGCAGATATTGCTATTTAGTCCCGTAGTTGCTGATAATATGGCATGGTGAACTGAGGTGATACTTCATTACATTGATGATCGTATGAAGCCATGCCGGAACCCATATAACGACTGTGTTGACCCATAAACACGCAAGGCAAGCTCTTCGGCAAATGTGGAAATCAAATGGCATGAAATTCGTGAATAAGTCTAAGCCTTTGTGTAAGCTCTGAACCAGACCTCTAAGACGCAATTCAGAGTTGGACTTGCGGAGAACCGGCGGTAACGTGGGGATGCTGAATCACGGTGCCCTACTTATTCGGTTAGTTGATTCGAAATGACCACGGAGATATCGAATTTGATAAAGTTACAGGTATCCTGTTAAAATGATCCGTAAAAGCGCATGACAGTAGACGAAAACACCTCTAAAAACTCATGCAAGTTGATCGGAGCGAGGCGCTGTCATATTTATTTTGACCTTAAAATTTATGCGGGTAACGAGGGACAGTAATAATGATAGGTTTTGCAGTCTTATCGCATATATCCTCGGGCGAAAGCAACAGAACACCTAGTCGATGAGAATTTGGGCCAAGCAAATTCACCGCTATTCTCCATTTCAGCACATTGAAAGCATGCAAGCGTAACCGCACAACCTCAACCGTTTTTCTCAACTGACACTTAGATCAATGTCTACCATTGGCCAAGATTGCCACCGAGCAAAACCGCTAATTTGGTGACTGACTTAGTGAAGACTCTCTAGCCAAATCGTGAAAGATTCAGGTGACAGCCAATCATTAATGTGGCAGTCAGGCGTGGCGGATGGTCACCCATACGCTTCAAATTCGTCTAAGCGCACGCTTGCTAGGGAGAAATCAGATCTCAGGGTTGCACAGTTGCTGTTATTTAGCAGTCGCTTTCAATGCCCTGCCCGTCAATGTTGGCTCAAGCGGGGACTGTCTCCTTTAGCCCAGAATTCTACAACAGTTGTCCCACATACTATGGTACACAATATTGACGTCGGGCCATTGAGGCAACAGGCCTTCCTAGTTAGAAGACCATAAGCGAAACCCACGGCATGGCGACGGCCTGCCTTCCCTCGGAACAAAGGGTTTTCACAAACATGAGCTAACATCTGCAGGCTGGTAATTATTCTCTCGATCTATCCCAAGCAAAGAGAATAATTTGTCTGTACATCCGGAAATCACCGCACGCACAAAGCCCTTTATATATCGCATATGGACTAATGTTCGGAACAAGTCTGACTTAACAGTGCATCGTGAATAATCAAAGGTAAATTTGGTTAGATGAGCATGTTGTCGTTTCGGTATTATCACAAGGAAATTATGGTAGAAATTCAGATTTGAAGTAACTTTTAATTAATCCTTGTAAGAAAAAAGTGGAATTTCATTGCCTTTGATGAGCCTTCTTTCGACTCCTTCTGATGAAATAATTCCAAGACGAATGCACCCTCCACTGGATCCATCCCTATTTATCGCCAAACCCACACCTAAAATTGAGGTAAGAGGAAATGGTTTCAAACGCTAGGATAAGAACCGTAAACATAAAACATTGCTTTAATGAGTAAATCGGTCATGCAAAACAGACGAGTTGGAGAAATACGGCGTGAGAGAACTGTAAAGGCGCATAGGAACAAATTTCAATATAATTCGCAAAGATCCTACCGATATTTCTTAAATGAATAAGAAAAGCGGTATTAAATCCACGGTAAAATAATGCTTGGTACGCGAAAGGCAGCACTGCACCCATTTCAACACAGCAGTAGCCCTCATTATTCGCGAACGAATTCGACAGCATAACGCTGCCTACTTAGACGGATGATAAGAAAATTAAAACTGCGAAAAAAAGGATGTAGCAAGCAGATGGAGCACTCAATTTGAAATCACTTGATCAATCCAAGTGTAAGATTCATGTATATATGCAGTTTTTCAATCCGAAGAAAGTCGGCTAGGGCGTTACGGAGTCCCGAAGTTCAATGGCTTTCGCGAAGTACTCAAGCTAAACCCGTTTAAAACCCAGCTGCACGTGCAACTGATCCGTTGGGTTTGGGCTGGTAGCTCGATTCAGACGAAATGAAAGCTAAAGAGGAAGAGCGCGAGTCTTGAAGAACTACGTAAAAAAGAGCCTGGAAGAAGCGGTTAAAAGGCATACTAAGAGAGCATCAGAGGGGTGAAGGAAAAGGGGGATAGAAAGTGTACTGTGCCAACTTCGCAAATTGTCGAACTGCGGCCTCGGAGAAAGGTCTACATGTTGGGCCGTAAGAAGTTGAGCAAATAAGTCAACGATGAACAATGATCCGCGAGGTAGTTTTTACGTTATTTCGCACAAAAACGCGCATGCGTACAGCAATGAAGAAGAGGAACACACGCACAGGTATAACTCAGGTTTGCGATACAAAACCTGGGCATGTTCAGTGAAAATAGGCTGCCCATGATTTTACAAACAGGTGTTGTGCCGTTACGTATAGTGCATATCAGGACTAACGTATTCGTGAATAAAAAGCCCCCAAGACAGCATGGCAAGCGGGGAGGGGCGTATAGAACGCGAAAAATGAATCGCCGACATCAGTCAATGAAAAGGAGAATGAAGTAGCGCCATTGCAAGAACCAGACGCTCCAGTGGAAGGAGCATGTTGGCTTGCTTCTGAAACCAGTCGAGAGCCTTTCTACTTTAGAACGTTAAGAAAAATGCACTGCGGACTTCCATCGTACCAACGAAACTTTATAATAAAGCGAAAGGCATGCACTATTAGTTGACAAACGCACTGTTAGACTAGAATCATGAAGTCATCATTTTGACTATCAAGGGTAGCACGACTCTGCGATAGTATCGATAAAAACGCTCTCAAAACTACGGTTAACATTTTCGTAGTCATCTTTTTTATTGCGCCTAATCGAGGTCGGGAATGACGCATCATAAAAATGAAACGGTTTAATTAATAGCAACAGTTTCAGCGTCAATCTATGTTGACTTGTTCGTGGCGAAACACGAAAACGCGTTTTTAAACACTCATTAACGAATTATTTTAGCATTACGAAGGGCGATGCTCTGTGTAACAGTAGCCTAAGGCAGACAGATGGTGCAAAATGGGCGAGCGTTTTCGCAAGAATGTGCAGTTGGATTCCCGAAAGTCCCAGACGCTTTTGGTGTGGAATTTTCATCTGAGAACCACTCTGTTGGCCCTAAGTTTTGATGACCTACAGACTCCGATGTGATAGGTTAATTAAGTTGCTAAATCATTTGGTTTATCCATAAAAACTGGGAAGATCAGTGTTATCAACTAACATTCCGATCAGGAGAACAAACTTCTCGGAATTCATGGAAAGCAACTTAAAGAAGTAGACGGTTTCTAATAAATAGGAGTGAGTTTATTGCGAAATTGGCCGAGTACGGATGACATCGTCTCTCGAGTCAGTGTTGTTCACATACTTTTTACAATCCGTAGAAAGTGTTATAGAGCTGATAGGATAGCTCCCTCGTCACAAAGATTTGCGTGCACCAGGCATCCGTTCACTCAGCCCTCCCTTATGGACTCTAGTGATGGGCTGGGCACGTACATAAGCGAAAAGTGTAAGTGTTCCATCACCACTACCCGAGAATCATTATTGGTGAAGCATGGCGACTTAGTTTAACGTGAAATAGTCCGTAGCCGGTATAACAGCGTCGCGAAGATAACCTAGGCTACCCAAGCGAGACGACGGAGGTGGTTTAAATACGTTCCTTGTCATCCGTCTTATAAGCTCAGCGGCGCTGCTCTTGATCCTGACCCGGCGCTTACTTGTAGCTCTCAAAGAAGAGGTGAACTCAAAACCTGTCAAGACATAGTTCGCAAAGAGAGGGAAGAAATTTTCGACCCTCTGTATTTCATTTCCATCGCTCGATGACAGAATTAGTATAGCTTCTAGATCAGCTGCAGCAGACCGTAACGCGTAAAGGTACAATTTACGACATCAGAGCGGCTCTATAAATCAGACATAATTGGATGTAACAAGTAAAATTAAGTATGCTGCACGTTGTTTTAAGAAGGCGTTAAGGCAGCATCGAGGACGATTGCTCTGGAACTGGTGTTCAGTCTAAATTTCCGATAATACTGACTGGTATAACTTCTGAGAACACATAGCATCTGCAAGGGGGAGCTTGACTTTCCTTCAAGAGGGAGAAGTGAATAATAGAACGGCCGTCTGACCCATCGAAATGGACAGAACTTCGTTAAACCCATATGAAGGGGGAATCGAAGGACAAAGCAGTGCATACACTGGGCATTTGACAAGAATCTATCCAAATAGGAGGTTTGAAATATGTATACCGGTAGGATCTATATCGTTAATTATGCTTAAGCCTTGTTCTCGGACGAGGCATTCAAAGATGTAGTCAGAAATAGAACCAGCCAAATTAGTGCTAGCAACGCCGATTAGAGGCCACGAAAAACCTTAAGACTAAACTGTACTGCAAGTGACCTAATAGTAACTGGGTTGTCTAAGGCAACATGAAACAGGTGTAGTGGAGGAGGGTTTACAGCAAACAAAAAAACGGTTAAAGCGCAAATGAAACATGCCATCGGGCGCAAATCATTTAAAATAAGATAGTTACATGTATCACTGTTAATAGACGTCATTATGTAAGAATAAACACTCGTGCATGCGTTTCAATGACCAAAAACTAGTGTTTTGGTACAGTCCTTCATAATGAAGGGGTTTGAATGATTTTCAGCTCATGCCAATATAAAAATTCGGACACCGAGAAAGGCTTATACTCAGGCCAAAAGAAACAATGAAAAGGCTATACATATGGAAAAGAGGTGATAGAGATAGTGGTTTCTATGGAATTAGCAAGACTTACACTTGCTTACAAATGCAAGGGCCTCCTGCTTCGTCATGTTAGGCTTGAGCTCAGAATCAAAGTGGCCATAAAGATACGTGCTTCCTGATCCCCCGATAACAGCTGGTTGTTTGATAAGCATTCCGCCAACAGGTATAGAATAGATCTGAAGTGTAATATTTATCAGAAGTGAACGAACCTGCCCGCCATTCTCGCTGTCCCAGCCCGCAACGAAAATACCTGCGAGCAAATCATCCCTATAATTGTAGCACAGATTACGGAAAACAGTTGCAGCCTCGAAAACCGTCGGTTCGCGACCCATTTCTATTGTGTGAAAGTCGAGTTGGTACCGCACGATATCAGCTATAGCCTGCGTATCAGCAGCCGACCCTGAACGGCAGCAGTATATGTACTTTGTCAACGGTGTCAACTTATCCGTTATGCGGTTTGTAGCAAAAGTACTAAAAATTACATAAAAAGGAACATTACCCGCTCGAAGTTCGAGAGTCGGCACCGATGACAACGCCGCCGTCAAATTGGCAAGCCACCAGAGTGGTCTAAACCAATTAGAAAAGTTAAGCACAACTTACTCCAGTGCTAACTTCACGCTTTTTCCAGTCTGGATACAATTCACAGGAAGGCATGGTCGAAACGGTACACTCAGCAGACAAGTTCATCCTGGCTACAAAGGAAGCGGGCTACCCACAAAAGTCGCGGCTTATTCGGTTTGATAAAGGATGCGATTACGTAGCTTCCTCAAGTTGAGGAAGGAAACAGTCTATTCAACGACCACCTATTTTGACACAGCGCCACAAAAAATGTATCCAATCCAACACAGAAGACTAATGAATTGCATATGATAAAAGCTCATGGATGGGGTCAGTGTGGAAATTTAAGACAAGACACCTGGTGGAGGAGGGTTAGAAGGAGTCTACAGGTGTCTAACTAAATTGCACTTAGTTGCAATGCAGTTTATTAGAATAAATATGCTAGGGCCTTTGGGTACCTATGTGAACGTAATTTCTGCTCCCTATGAAAGCTTTCAGATGCAAAAGGAATTCCTCCGAAAATGAAAAAGGAATAAGCATCAAATCACGCTGATTAAGGCTGCCCTTGGCGTCGAAATTTCCGAAAACAGGAACAAAGCTGAGTACTTTTCACAGTTTTACCGCTCGATCTACACAAATTATGCCATTTTCCTTCGTCTCTTAATGGATAACCTGTCGAATGCAAGCATAAGCCACATACTTTTCTCAGAATTTCTGATTCGATGTGAATTAAAGGAACTTAAAGAGTCGACATCCCCAGGACCACATGAGCTTCCACCCAAGCATCTGGAAGAAGACGCCAATGAACTTTCCACACCTCGGTCAGTGCTCTTTCAAAAGTTATTTGACTCCGGATCACTTCCTTTCGATTGGAAAATGGCACATATAATTCACTTATACAAAAGCGGTAGCCGGTCATCAGTGAAAACTACAGGTCCATAAGCTTGGAATGCATCCTTAGCAAGTTTATGGAAAAGATCATCAAGAGCAAATTAATGAACTTCAAAGAGACTCATAATTTGTTATCAAACTGTCAGCACGGGTTCAGAAAAGGAAGATCCCGCACAACAAATTTGCTGTAATCGCTCCAGAGCTGGACGCAAGCACTTGAAGATAGACACGCGGTTCACATCGCCTTCATTGACATCAAATGGTTTTCGACACCGTGCCGAACGGAGACAGTTGTGCAAGCTAGAAAGAACTGGCGTTTGAGGTAACCTCCTCATGTGGATCGAAAACTTCCTCGTGGGTCGGCGTCAGGTTGCGCGCATCAGCCAAGAGTGGTCAAGTTCTGCTGTTGTCAAGGGTGGGGTCCCTCAGGGTTCCTAATATACGCGAACGATTGTGTCAGGGATCTGGACTGTGAATCAGCAATTTTTGCCTACGACATTAAATCTGGAAAGTAATCCAGAGGCCTGTTGACAAAGATAAACTACAGATCAACCTACCTCGGTTGGGGGAATGGTCGACTCATTGGCTTTTGTGGTTAAACGTCGATATGTGTACAATAATTCGCTTAGGCAGCCCATCCGGATCTTCAGACACTAGAAGCTACTTTTTCAAAGTGAATACCCATAAGGACCTTGGTGTGCTGGCAACCACCACCTTAAAACCACCCACTCACTGCTCAAAAGTTGCGAAGAGGGCAAGGGCTTTGTTGCATGCCATCAGATGAGCCTTTTTGGATTTCGATGAAGATCTCTTCGCTAAAACTTTCGGAAAATTCGTTAGTCCGCATTTGGAATATGCTGTGAAATCCTGTTGACCCTGGAAAATTCAAGTTAAATCAAGTTAAACCTATACCGCATGTTTGTTCTTTCTATCCTAGAATACTGCTGTCCCCTCTTTGGGCTGATGAACAACTCTGACCGCAGTAAGATTGAAAAGGTTCAGTGGGTTTTTACTCGAAGACTATTTTCTCATCCTGGATCCAGTATCTCTTATACGGATAGATGCCAGTTAGCAAATATTAAATTTCTGTGGGTTAGAAGACTCGAAGCCGGTCTCTGCTTCCTGTTTCGCGTTAACTCTAGTCCAAATCTCCCACGCATTAACGCTCTCACTCCGGTAGATCGACCCTATGCCACTCGTAAATCTTCCATGATCATTTCAATACCCCGTAGCTCCACAACGAACCGGTCGCAGTTTTTCGCCTCTAAATATGCTTTTATATGGAATAATCTTCCACTGCAAATTAGGTTGTCGTCTACATTAGCTATTTTCAAAACCAAATTACGCAAACATTTAACTTCGGAAGATATTAAGTCCTTATTGTCTGTTTTCTTCCCAAACTCGCAACTTTTGGATTTTGAAAGGGTCCTCCTGGTATTTGAGTCAGCTCCCTTGATATTATATTGGTCTCTAATTATATTTCCATCATCCTTTGCAGTCAATCTTTGCATTCACTTTTTCTTCCCCTCCTTTTAAAGTAGCATTACCAACTCTTGACAACCTTGATACTTTTCTCCGCGTTTGCAACCCCGATGATGGTTTCCAGGTTCAGTTGATGATCGAGGTGGGTTCTGATGGTTTCGCCTCTTTGGTGATGGACTATGCAGTCAGCAAGGTCGCATCTCGATGATGATCTCGTGACCTCTACTGTCCCCTCTTCGTTTCGACCATGTTGTCTACGATGAGTTCGTCATCTCTCACCTCCACTGGTGTTTATAAACAGTAGCTCTGACTGCTATATTATCTCTCACCCGACAAGGAGCGTTCTGAACCCTCATACGTTGTCAGCAACATCACAATGCTATCCCATTGCATTAGGCTATTAATTTTTTAGTGAAGCAGTTTTTTTCTCCTATTTTTTTTTAAATTGGCGGCTCGCCGAACTCCGCCTCCGATTTAACCGTGGGATTTTTTTTACTGCTTCTTTTCCAGTTCACCGTATATGCCAAAGATTGTTGACTTTTGTTTTAAAAATGGCAAATCGTTTTGAATCGGATATGTTTACCATACTACCCATTTCTGCTGTTCATATGGATGCTCACATAGTGCAGCATTTATCCACTTTGTATTTATTTAAACCACGGTACTAAGTTTGTAATGATGGGGCCCTCTGGGCCTTAAATATACAATTTATTTATTTATCAGAACTGCCTCGAAAGAGTACAGATTAGAGTCACCAAAATCGTTTGGAGTCAAAGATCCTTGCCATATCCAACCTACCTAACGAATCTTAATCTGTTCCCTTTGAGTTATAGACAAATGCGTGGTATTCTCCTGCAGAAATTTCACATTTTGAAGGAATTGGATTTTTGCCTTGAATTCTCGGACTTCTTTGAACTTGCTGCCACGACCCATCTCCAAGTTCACCCGTTGAAACTCCGCGTCCAGCAGGCGAGACTGGATGTGCGCAAGTGCTCTGTCTCTGTCATAATGGTTGAACCATGGAATGTCCCCCTGAAGACGTTGTGATGTCGCCATTGCTGGAAAGCTTCAAAAGGAGCCTTGACGCTTTTAGGTTTCGAAACGAGCCATAATGATGAGGAATTTATTTTAACGCTCAAGACTCACGCACCACTTGTCATATTTTATGATTGCCTTTAAACTTTCGCAACCCTTATGGTTTCTTTTTATTTCGCACTTAATCTAACATTACAAATAGGTACTCAAAGGCCTATGCATATTTCCCTTAATTAAGTAAATTTTATTGAATATTTGCGATAACATATGAGATTCATCTAAATAACCTAAAACTCTATCCTCTGATTTAAAAGCAGTTGCGCGAAGACTTGATACAAACCTTCTGTATCGTGCGTGGCATGGGTTGCGCCCTCCTGTGTGATGACGTTTCCAACTTGCCACTACGAATAATCTCCGAAGCCATCCATTCAAACTAAATGTGCCCCAAGTAAGATTGGATGTGAGGAAGTATTTTTTCACCAACCGTGTCCTGGAACCGTGGTATAACCTACCTGAGGCGATTGTAATGTTCCAGTCTGTGGATACATTCAAACATCGGCTTGACATACTTAGTTTATTTTATTTATTTATTGCCAGTTTACAGGCAAGGTCAAAAAAAAATATATATAGACGAAGGGATCATTGTGTTCTTGCTTGGGAGTACAGTCATTTTTCTGTACCCAAACGTCGTGCAGATAGGGAGAGAAATGTATGGAAAGGGGATTATCCCAAAATGAAAGAATTACTAAATGGGATAGACTGGAGCCCTGCACATGTACCTGACTGAAATGCTGCCTGGTTTGTCATAATTAAATTGATTCAGCAGTTGGTAGAGAAATTCTGCCCACTTAAAAGGCGATCGTGCGTCTCCCGACCCGAGTGGGTGACATCGGAAATAAAAAGGAATCTCAAGAAGAAAAAAAGACTGTGGAGAACATATGCCAGATATCAACAACCGGAGCATTTTTCCGCTTTTAAGAAACAACGAAATCGGTGTCGGAATCTTCTGAGAAAAGAATAATCAGCCTTTGAGTCAGAAATAGTCAATGACATACCAAGAAATTCGAAAAGGTTTTATGCTTGCTTTAATAAGGCAAAACGAAATCGCGACTGCATTCCTTGTCTTAAAGACAATCAGGGAAACAGGTTAACTGATAACTCTGATAAGACCAGCCTCTTTTCCAATTTCTGTATGTCCGTGTATACCGAGGAACCACCTTTTGACGAGGACCAATACTACAGTACTGCCACATCTACAAACAAAATAAGCACGGTGTCGTTCCCAATGGACACAGTAAAAAAACTCTGAAACAGCTACAGCCCACTAAATCACCTGGCCCAAATGGTAAATCCGCAAAAGTTCTCAATGAACTCACAGACCAGCTGGCCTCTCCGCTCTCCAAGATATTTGAAAGTTCGATGGAGGCGGGGGCTCTGCCTACCGAGTGGAAGATAGCCAACATCACCCCCATCTATAAAGAAGGAGAGAGGATATCACCAAACAGTTTCCAACCAGTCACCCTCACAAGTATCTGTTGCAAAAGGATTGAGAAAATAATCAAAACGGAACTGATGAGGCATCTTGAAGAGAATAACTTGCTTAGTTCATATCAACATGGATTTCGAAGTGGTCAATCCTGCCTCACAAACCTGCTCACATCCATGGAAAATTGGACAAAATCATTAGAAATAGGTTTGTCAGTCGATGTGGTCTACATTGACTGTAGCAAAGCCTTTGACAGGGTTCCACACAAACGTCTGATCTTTAAGCTCCGTCAAATGGGTGTGTCTGGCAACCTACTCAAATGGTTGGCCGACTTTCTCACAGACAGGTGCCAGTGTGTTTGTATTGGAGATGCCAACTCTCACCTGGAAACCGTTCACAGTGGAGTTCCGCAGGGCAGCGTTCTGGGTCCGATTTTGTTTCTGATCTACGTGAACGACTGCTTGGATTGTCTGACATGCGAGAAGGTAATGTTCGCTGACGATTTGAAGTTATGGAACTCGACTGAAAAACCGGATGATGCGCAGAAATTACAACAAAACTTAGATCGCTTGCAAACATGGTGTGATGAGTGGCTGCTGAACCTTTATCTTAACAAATGCCACATCATCCGACTGCGGTCAAGTTCCAGAAGGATGATTAGGTTTGAATACCAGTACTTCATCAGTGGTCACCAACTCCAGGAGGTAAATATTCTAAAGGACTTGGGTATATGGATAACACCAATGCACAAACCATCGTCGCACTGTGCGAATATCGCAAAAAAAGCTATGTGTATCTTAGGCGCAATCAGGAGGTCCGTCGTTACTTTTGACGGAGAGCTTTTTAAGCGCGTGTTTAAAACATTTATCCGGCTGGTGTTGGAATATTGCGTTCAGGCGTGGCGCCCTTGGACGAAACATGACTACGCTCTGCTGGAGAAAGTTCAACGGAGGGCAACGAAACTAGTCAGCGGATTGGAATGCCTACCCTATGAGGGCCGCCTAGAAAGACTTAAACTTTTTCCTCTCTCTTATAGGCAATACAGAGGAGATATGATATTAGTATTCAAACTGGTCAGAGGAGTTGATTGTGCTCTTCAGATGGCCAACTTTTTTGAATTGGCAAACATGACAAGTCTCCGAGGAAACCCATACAAACTGAAAAGAAAACACGCCAAACTTGAAGTGTGGGCCAACTTCTTTTCCCAACGGGTGATTAAAGAATGGAACAAACTGCCAGCTTCGGTTGTTCAGGCTGAAAGCGTTGAAATGTTTAAAAGAAGACTTGATGCATTTTTACTTGATGGACATATATTGAGTCGACCGCAATGATCGATGTGCTAAACGACTATCGCAATGTAACATTTGCTTGTTTTGCTAGCGTCTATCTGTAAATAGGGTTTTCAAAGGCTCTGCTTATCTCCCTTATATATAGTGAATTACACTGAATTACAGTAGAGGGTCAAGCTGACAGTGAAACAAACTCCTGATCGTTGTTTCAGGTTTATTCAGGGGAAAAAACTGCAGCTTATTGAGTAATTAAAGTTCTGGACAGGTGCCCGGTGAAGAACCTCTCCATTCAGTGTTACGGATCCGGTATTCTGCACCAGCAGGTATGTCGGTGAGCGGCTGTTTGCTGTCGACTGAGAAATAAGCCGATTGAGGTCTGCAGAGCCAGTAATATTGCCCTCAGCATGAAGACCGGCACAGGATTCAGAGTCCGTGAACGCCATCAGAACCGAAGAGAGCTTCAACAGAGTCAGCACCCAAAAGTTTTGGAAGGTGTCCTGAATGTAGAAAACTAGTGACAGTTCGCGTAAACAAGGGATAACTTTGCTGAATTTTGATACTTCTAGGTAGCTTATTCCAGATTGCTATAGCGTTTACCGAAAAAAACTGTCGGTATCTAACTGTGCATGCCAAAGGAAGAACTAAAAATACATCTCGATGACTGGTGCACCGAGAGTGGTTGAGGTGCCTCAGAGATGTAAGGGGGTTAAATGTACGACTGTTTAGTAGTTTAAACAGTAATATAGTCCCTTCTGTAATCTGCGAAGCCACAGCGGGTCAAGGCTTGTAAGCTCACAGCGTTGTTGGTAGGACAGGTTTCGGTGATCTGAATGGAAAAATCATTTTGTAAAGAAGTTCTGGACTGATTCTATCTTCTTTCGTTCACTAGCGTGCAGAAAACTGAATAGAAACGAGCAGTTTTCCAGACTAGGCCTGACATACATTTTATAGAGGCTGATTCTAATTTTGACGGTTTTAAAATTTCTGAGAATAAACCCAGTAGTTTGGCATGCTTTTGAGACAATCAGGGCGCAGTCCTCTGACAGACTAAGACTACTAGAGTATGATATGCCCAGATCCTTTATAACTCCGGGCACATTTAGATCGTGACGGTCTATGCTTAGGTGGGGCTGATGGTTGTCGCCAATAACCATAACGGAGCACTTTTGCCAAGAAAGTGAGAGGAGCCATGTGCGACACCACTGAGCAAAGGCCTGAAGATCCATTTTTAAAAGCTCAAGCACTATGTTGCGATCAATCGGTTTATATAGATAGGCAACTTTTAAATCGTCAGTGTACAGAAAAAGCCTACCATACTGAAAACAATCAGGAACATCGTTGACAAAGAGGCAAAATAGAAGCGGGCCGAGCACGCTGCCCTGAATAACTCCACTCCTCACATGCGTGGGGTTGGAGATGACATCAGAAATTGTAACCCGTTGTGCACGAGCATTCAAATAGGAAAATATTAAGTTCAGAAGCTTGTTACCTATGCCGAAGGAGGCAAGTTTCAACAGTAGGAGATCATGGTCAACACAATCAAAAACCTTAGTGAAATCGAAGTAAACGGTGTAAATGGTAAAACCGCTGTCTCTAGATTGTAGCACATGTTCGAAGAAAGAGAGCTGGCAAGTGTAACAAGATCTTTTTTCGAGAAAATCATGCTGAGCCGCATTAAGTAGGTTATTCTCTCTTAGGTGACGCATCATCTTGTCTTTGATCAAGGTCTCAAAGATCTTCGAGACTGCTGGTAATGTATTTATTGGCCTAAATTCGTCAAATGACGTAGGTCTGCTGTGTTTGGGAAAAGCAGTATGGGTGATTTCTTCCATAAAATAGGGAAAGTTTCACTTTCAAGAGCAAGATTAAATATCTTATACAGAAGGGACGGAAAAATATCGTTTGCATCCGCCTTTAGAACGCTGACCGGTACACCATCTGGTCCTGGACTGTATGATTGACGAAAACGCCGAATGGCTACGGTCACGTCCCAGAGGGTAAAAGTTATGGTTTCGAGGACGTTACCGGTCCAAACCCGGATGTTAGGAAAGGGCGCAACGGTATGTTCACTAAACGTTCTAGACAAGAAAGCATTGAAGCTATCAGCAGTCAACTTAGCGTCAGCTATTGGGTTTCCTAAGACATCTCGAAGTACGGGGTGCTGCGTTTTTCTCTGCGTTTTTACTGTGCGCGAAAAGAGCTTCGCAACATCTAACGAAGGGTTTTCGGTAAAGGTAACCTCATCGGCTTGTCGTTTTCCGTCAGACAGCCTCTTAGCCTCTTCAAAGATTTGCTGGATCAAGGGCAGGATTGAGGTAATGTTTTTTAGATGAAAACGACGGAAGAGTCTACGCAGTCTTCGGCGTGATGATAAAGGGAGGTAGACTTTATCCTTGACATTAATTATTTTCTTACGGGGAACAAAACGAGAAATGAGTAGACCTAGAACATTGTTAAAAAGTATCAGTACAAACATTCACATCCGAACATACAAAGAAGTTAGTCCAGTTGTGGGAATTTAGGTGTGTTAGCAATTCCCTCATATTTGCTGATCTGAAGTCTCGGAAAAAGCTATATTTTTTGGAAAATGTTTCAGCAGCCTCTAGTTCTAGTGTAGAAAGAACTATAGTATGATCAGAATTCCCAATTGGATCTAAAGGTGATACTGACGATGGCTGACATCCTCTACAAAAAATAAGATCAAGTATGTTTGATCCTCGGGTGGGAAAATCAACTACCTGATCCCACGTGCCTATATCTATGGCCTCAAGTAGGCCTTCGAACTTTGCAGGACCGGAAGTTGGAAACCAGTGAACTTCAGGAAGATTGAAGTCACCTGCAATCAAGCAGTACTTCCGATTTAAGTCAGCTGCAGCGTGAAATGCTAGCGAGAGACAAAGATCGTAATCCTCGCTGGCATTGGGTGGGCGATAGACACTACCAACGAGTAAAGAGTAGTTATCTTTTAGAACTACTCGGAGCCAACAGCTCTCCTCTACCGCGGTAAATTGGCAATAGTCCAATGGAAAAAATGTAAGTGGTTGCCTAACATAGATACAGTTTCCTCCGCCGCAGCCCCCGTGTCGATCATTCCGAATGTAAGCGTAGCCTAGAATAGACAGTTCGGAGTCGGATACACAGGGTGTTGCCAATGTCTCTGTAACTATTACAATGTCGGGGTGGTGGATGAAAACCAGAGTCTGGAGCAAAGGCATCTTATTAAGCAGAGATCTGGCATTGAGGACGATTAGTTTAAGCGGGCACGTTTTTGGTTTCTGAAACGGTACAGTTAGGCTGTCAGGGTGAATGCCTTCGGCCAGAGAAATGCTCTTTTCACTTGAACTATCTGCCCATCCCTTATTTTGAGATTTGCCTCGCCATTGGTCTTTCGTGTTTTAAGTTCTCTTATTAGCTGTTGCATTTTCATTCGCTTTTTCAACCCATATTCCGGTTAAAAAAACACTTCAGAATGCGGACCCCGCAGGGTTGATTTTCTCTGTAGCAGGATTTGTGCCTGTGCTTCGTTTTCCAAGATGATTTTAAGAGGTTTTGGTCGAGGATTTGAATCGGGTGTAGACAGAGCCTTCCCTATTCTATATGCCTTGAGAATATGAATGGACTCGCCGTCCGTCAGCAGCGTTTTTGCATACAATTGAAGGAGTCCAAGTCATGTTCAACTCGCTCCTTTGGAATAATTGAAGCTGACTCCGGGACACCTTTAATTAATTTATTTATTTAGAATTTAGAATTTATATTTGGTAAGCACCGTGAAAGGCACTGTCTAAGCAAACATTAGTAACGAAATAAAGTTATGACAATTTGTGCAGATAAAATGTACAAATACATAACTTGTCCTGTTATGTCAAAAGTTAGCAATGTTTAAAAATTAGTGGTGAACTAGAAATAAATAGGCAGTGAAAAAAACCTCCTACCATAAAAATGGAGGCAGAGTTCAATAGGCCTTCATTTTTGAATAAAAGGTAGGAGAAAAAACTGCTTGGCAAAAAATGGTCAGGTGGTAGATTAGGGTAGGGTAATACTGAAGTAGCAGTTCATAATGATATTGAAACGTCAAGGTGATTCGTTCTTGATCACTTAGGCGTATGAAATAAAATCTCACGAAAATGCGTCAATGAACTTAAGTCCTCAGTATCTTAGGATCGATAATTGAATTCTGATGCTGGTTAGTATCCAAAGAAACGGTGGCATTTTAGGCTGAGGACCACCGAATGTGAACGTCCGAATGACGTCATCATTTGGAGTACTGGTGATATAAGGAGACATCATAGTTCATGGGCGACTCGAGGTAGTGAAAATATAGTTTCAAGAAGGTCACTTAAATTCCCGATGGTCCTTTCTCCGATTCATGGGGAAAGCTACTGGGAAAAGATGAGGAAAATAAAAGGTTAATAGAATCAGTGTTAAGATAAATGTGCAGTCTTCGCTTGAATGCAGATAGACTAGTTAACGACCTAATTTCAATTGGCAAGTTATTCCAAAGAAAACGTTACCTAGAAGCAAAGAAAAGAGAGCGTTTACACGTGGAGGATGCAGGGGGAGGTATAATTAATGTAGAATTTCTTAGGTTGTAAAGAAGACTAACGGGGGTAATGACAGAAAGTTTGGGGAGAGTTGGGCTATTATTTAGTCGGAAAGGAGACAAAAGCCTGCTTCAAGTCTCCTGACCCAAAGAAATTTTAGCTTCATTAGCGGGCATCTTGTTGAGTAGGAAGTAGTTAAAAGAGTCGGATAAAGGAGTTTTTTGTGAAATTTCTTTGAACATTTTCAATTTTTGAACGGCTAGATTCCTTCATCAAACCGAAGAAAGGACAGCAAAATTCCAGAATGGGAAGTACAAACATACGATAAAGTCTTAATTTAATTTCAGGAAGGTAGAAATTATAAGAAATAAAGCCGCAAATCTGAGCAGCTTTGGCCGTAATTCTATAGGCATGAGGCGAAAGATCTAATTTATTGGTGTAGCTTAAGCCCAAGTCCTTGATGGAGGAACATTCAATCATAGGGCAACCTTCAAAGATAAGATGTTGCGGCAGCCTTACAGGCCCAAAACTCATGTAGCGACACTTAGTAGGTGAGAACTCCATTAGCCATGTGGAGCTCCAGGCCGAAAGAGCGTCTAAGTCTGAGTGAATTTGTTCTAGGCACCTTTCGGTCGTAGAGTTAGAGAAGGAATACACGCATTTGAGGTCAGCAGCATAAACAAAAGATTGATAATGTTTAACTATCGATGAAATATCATTTATATACAGTATGAACAACAAAGGACCTAATACGGTACCTTGAAGGACACCACTAACAATAGGGGTAGCACTTGAGTATGAGGAACCTTCTAAAACTTTTTGTTTTTAATCATTTAGGTATGATCTAATAAAGTCAGTAAGGGGACTACGAAATCCTATATCTTCCAGTTTAGCTTGAAGTCGTTTATGAGGCACTTTATCGAATGCCTTACTAAGATCAAAAAAGATAACAACTACAGATAGATGATCATTACGAAGAGAGGTTAGTAGATTTAGAAAAGACATGTGGCAGGTTTCACAAGAACGGTCCGGTAAGAAGCCGTGTTGGGAAAAGTTGATAATTTGATTGCTTAAGCAAAAATCGGTGATTTGTTTTGCAATAAATTTTTCGAAGAGTTTAGCAAGAGAGGGCGTTTTATGAACACCGCGATAGTTATGAATGTCCGAGCGGGAACCAGATTTAAAAACTGGTATTATAATAGAAGTTTTCCAATAATCGGGGAAGAAACCATTTTCGAGAAATACTGAGAATAAATAAATAAATAATAAATAAATTGTTTATTTAAGGCCCAGAGGGCCAATCATTACAAACTTAGTACCATGGTTTAAATCAATACAAAGTGGATAATTGCTGCACTATGTGAGCATCCATATGAACAGCAGAAATGAGTAGTGTGGTAAACATATCCGATTCAAAAAGATTTGCCATTTTTAAAACAAAAGTCAACAATCGTTGGCATATACGGCGAACTCGAAAAGAAGCAGTAAAAAAACTCCTAGGGTTTAATCGGAGGCGGAGTTCGGCGAGCCGCCAATTTAAAAAAAATAGGAGAAAAAAAACTGCTTCACTAACTTGCTTAGTAAAGGTGGAAAATCCCTTAACTGTTTAATAAGTGAGTTTGGAATGTTATCAGTTCCAACCTAATGTGAATTTTTAAGGTGAGCTATTTCTTTTTGAATACATGAAGGCGAGAAATTAATAGTTATTAGAAGCGAATTTGAAAGCAGAGGAATTGTGGGAGTGAAGCTAGATTCAGTGGTAAAGTGTTTGGCAAAAAACGAATTTTACAATTCAGGTTTGCCCAAATCGTCTGTAACAATTTTTTTGTTACAGTCGAGTAAGGGCGGAGTTACATTCAGACGCTTAGCCGATGACCAAACATGGAAGATTTGAGCAACAGATTTGGATGAATTGGCATCACTTAGTGCCTGAGACACCCTATGCTTATCTCTTGCGAGCCTAATTTTAGATGCTAATTCAAATATTTGTGCAATCCTTAAATGAACTGACAAAAGAGCTTTTTAGATGAATCTTTAAGTTGTTTTCGTAATTTTTTTAAGTCTGTTCTGGAGAAAAATGCGGAACAGTAGAAGAAGCTGTATTTGAACTAAAAATCTTAAACGGGATGAAGGCCTGGATTTTTTCTGTGAGGCTCTGCAATAGATCACGGAAAAAGTTTGGATCGTTAATTGAGAATATGCTAAGCCAATCTAGAGTGCTTACGAAATTGTTTATTGTTTCATGGTTTATGTTAGCAAAGTCGAGGTTATTGCGTTTAACCTCAGGCTTCGGAAGAAGGGGGACTGGAAAACAACAGTGAATTATTGCGTGATCACTTGTAAATAGATCATGATGGAAATTCATAAAGAGAGGGTGAACATCGTTTGTAAAAATTAAATCTTAAATGTTGTCATTTCTAGTAACTGATCTGACCAGTTGGGACATGTTTGAAAAGTTAACAGTATCGACAAATGTCTGATGTTTAGGCGGAGAGGAATTTGCCTGCCAGTCAATGTCTGGCAGATTGAAATCGCCTACGATTATTTTGATATCAAATTGAGTGTCTGCAACTTTTTCAAATAGTTCACAGAGCTCGCTTTCATTGCCAGAATAACACGGAGGATTATAGACATAGCCAATAACCGCTTTTTATTGTGTGGGAGGATGACTGAAGCAAAGCATACATTTCCAGAAAAGGACGAAATGCTCAGCTGAAAAGGGAAATGTACAAAGGATGACTTTATATAAAGGAGGCAACCACCGCCACGTTTTTCAGCATGGTCTTGTTGGTACAAATTGAAATTATCTATAGCAAGCGTCGAGTCAGAAATAAGAGAGTGAGCCCAGGATTCAGTGATGCACAGCACATCTGGATCAAGCTCAAAGGCTACTGTTCTTAGCTCAGCCATCTTATTTACAAGTGATCTCGCATTGAGTGAAACTAAGCTGAGCGTATTCCTGAGCTGCAGGTTACGCTCATCAGTTTTTATAAAAAAGGAAAATTTGGTGGCGGAGAAGAAAACTGGAAAGAAGAAACGAAAGGTGGGAAACAAAATCGCTCTGGTCTACAATTTGTTGAAATGTTATTGTTAAGAGAACTGAGATTATTGTACAACGGCATATTTTTTTCAGTTCAGTTCAGTGTATTTGAGGAAAATAGGCTTACGCCTTTGAAATCCCTATTTGTTACATAAAAGTAGCAAGAATAAGAAGCAAATTAAAGAAGTAACAGTCAAGTGAATGCAGGCAGGTTTACGTGGTACACTGATATTTTTAAGGTTAAGTAGTCACATAGTCTTCGTGGCACTGTAACATATGTATGTCAAGCCGATGTTTGAATGTATACACAGACTGGGACATAACAATCGCCTCAGGTAGGTTATTCCACGGTTCCACGACACGGTTGGTGAAAAAATACTTCCTCACATCCAATCTTACTTGGGGGCACACTTAGTTTGAATGGATGACCTCGGAGATTTTTTTCGTAGTGGCAAGTTGGAAAAAAAGTCATCACATAGGAGGGCGCAATCCATGCCACGCACGATACGGAAGGTTTGTATCAAGTCTCCGCGCAACTGCCTATAACTCAGAGGATAGAGCTTTAGGTTATTTAGACGAATCTCATATGGCAGTTCAGATTGACCTCTTACTAATTTTTGTGGCTCGCCGCTGCACCCTTTCGAGCATGTTGTAGTCCTGTTGCGTCCACGGTCGCCAGGCTTGGATCGCATATTCAAGATGTGGCCTTACAAACGTACCAAAGACTTTAGAAAAGCAGTCTTCATCGAAAACTTTAAATGCCCGCTTGATAGCGTACAGTATTGAATTGGCGGATTTAGCTGCCTTGGAACATTGCGTAGAAGGCTTCAGGTTGTCTTTCATCCAAACTCCAAGATCCTTCTGTGTGTGTGCTTCTCGGAGTGGCAAACCGTTCAAATAGTAGGGTCGCATATCAGTGACCTGATTTCGATTTCCCAGGCGTAGCAGGGTGCATTTGTTTGAGTTGAAGGGCAAGAGCCATTTGTGGGACCACTCGTCCAATCGACGAAGATTTTCTAGGAAATTGTCTGCATCAGCAGCATTGTGGATAACTTTCCAGATTTTTATATCGTCCGCAAACATAGCAAAGTTACAGTCCAATTCCTGTACACAATCATTAATGAACAAGAGAAATAGGATCGGTCCGAGCACTTAACCTTGTGGGACTGCACTCTCGATGACTGTGCGCTTTGATCGCGATCCGCCTACAGACCACTCGGGGAACGACCGACGAGCACTCTTGATCCACGTAAGAAGTTTGCCGCCAATACCGAACATTCTCAACTGTGAAGGAGACGCTGGTGGAACACTATCGAAGGCCTTCTGGAAATCAATGCAGGCCACGTGCACAGTGTCTTTTGCATCGAGTGCTTTTGTCCAGCTTTGCATCGTATAAAAGTAAGTTCGCAACACACGATCTTCTCCCTACGAAAGAGCCGCATTGTGCAGTCGATAAGAGTAGTTACGGGTTTCAAATAAATCATCAATTCCTTGACAACCTTCTCCATAACCTTGCAACAGATTGAGGTCAGGCTGACGGGCCCGTAATTTGGTAGCAAATGCACGACTACCACTTTTTCGTGAAGCGGTGCGATGTGCGCACTAGTTTTTCCAGTCGGTACGGAAGAATCTCCCGTATCAGAACGATTTCTGCACAGCAAGACGGTTTTCACACTCCGTGATGAGTGCTTCTGTCCGTGTCCGTTCGCTGTCCAGTTCGAGATACCACGGGCAATATGCGACGTCCGGCTGAACTTTGGGACTCGAGAGCTGGCGAAACCGCTATCGTTGCTGTGCCAGAAATCGTTTGATACGGGAATTCTTCCTACCGACTGGAAAACAGCCCACATCGCACCGCTTCACAAAAAGTGGTAGTCGTGCATTTGTTACAAATTACAGGCCTGTCAGCCTGACCTCAATCTGTTGCAAGGTTATGGAGAAGGTTGTCAAAAAGGAATTGATGATTTATTTAGAAACCCGTAACCTCTTATCGACTGCACAATACGGCTTTCGTAGGGGAAGATCGTGTGTTACGAACTTACTTTTATACTGATGCAAAGCTGACAAAAGCACTCGATGCAAAAAGACACTGTGCACGTGGCCTACATTGATTTCCAGAAGGCCTTCGATAGTGTTCCACACCAGCGTCTCCTTCACAAGTTGAGAATGTTCGGTCTTGACGGCAAACTTCTTACGTGGATCAAGAATTTTCTTGTCAGTCGTTCCCAAGTGGTCTGTGTAGGCGGATCGCGATCAAAGCGCACAGTCATCGAGAGTGGAGTCCCACAAGGTTCAGTGCTCGGACCGATCCTATTTCTCTTGTTCATTAATGATTGTGTACAGGAATTGGACTGTAACTTTGCTATGTTTGCGGGACGATATAAAAATCTGAAAGTTATCCACAATGCTGCTGATGCAGACAATTTCCAAGAAAAATCTTCCTCGATTGGACGAGTGGTCCCGTAAATGGCTCTTGTCCTTCAACTTAAAAAATGCACCCTGCTACGTCTAGGAAATCGAAATCAGGTCACTGATATGCGACCCTACTATTTGAACGGTTTGCCACTCCGAGAAGCACACACACAGAAGGATCTTGGAGTTTGGATGAAAGACAACCTGAAGCCTTCTACGCAATGTTCCAAGGCAGCTAAATCCGCCAATTCAATACTGTACGCTATCAAGCGGGCATTTAAAGTTTTCGATGAAGACTGCTTTTCTAAAAGTCTTTGGTACGTTTGTAAGGCCACATCTTGAATATGCGATCCAAGCCTGGTGACCGTGGACGCAACGGGACTACAACATGCTCGAAAGGGTGCAGCGGCGAGCCACAAAATTAGTAAGAGGTCAATCTAAACTGCCATATGAGATTCGTCTAAATAACCTAAAGCTCTATCCTCTGAGTTATAGGCAGTTGCGCGGAGACTTGATACAAACCTTCCGTATCGTGCGTGGCATGGATTGCGCCCTCCTATGTGATGACTTTTTCCAACTTGCCACTACGAAAAATCTCCGAGGTCATCCATTCAAACTAAGTGTGCCCCAAGTAAGATTGGATGTGAGGAAGTATTTTTTCACCAACCGTGTCGTGGAACCGTGGAATAACCTACCTGAGGCGATTGTTATGTCCCAGTCTGTGTATACATTCAAACATCGGCTTGACATACATATGTTACAGTGCCACGAAGACTATGTGACTACATACCCTTAACAATATCAGTGTACCACGTAAACCTGCCTGCATTCACTTGACTGTTACTTCTTTAATTTGCTTCTTATTCTTGCTACTTTTATGTAACAAATAGGGATTTCAAAGGCGTAAGCCTATTTTCCTCAAATAAACTGAACTGAACTGAAATCACCCGATGGGAAAAGAAGTTGGCCCGCACTTCAAGTTTGGCGTGATTTCTTTTAGTTTGTATTGGTGACCTCGGAGACTTGTCATGTTTGCCAATTTAAAAAAAGTTGGCCATTTGAAGAGCACAATCAACTCCTCTGACAAGTTTAAAGACTAAGATCATATCCACTCTGTATTGCCTATAAGAGAGAGGAAAAACTTTAAGTCTTGCTAGGCGGCCCTCATAGGGTAGGCATTCCAATCCTTTGAATAGTTTAGTTGCCCTAGTTGCCCTAGTCTCGTTGCAGCTAGTCTGCTCCCTGCTCCTCACATTTTAACGTCGACAAGTGTGTGGTCCTACGCCTCCGTTCTAAAAGGACCAGTGAGGAAGGGGAGGATTTCTTACAATACCTTATCGATACGCAGCCCCTATTAAATGTTCAGAAACAGAAGGTTATCCATTTTTTAATAAACCCCACATTCAAACCATCTTTACCGTGTCTTAAGGGAACTAAACGCGCGATACAGCTCTTATTTGCGCTCAGACAAGGATACCTGCTCGTAGACATGGAAATGATCAGAAAAACCTTCGGAGCATTCATTCGGTCACGTTTAATGCCATTCAAGCCTTGCGTCCATACTTAAAGAACTATTATCTACAGCAAGAATGAGTGCAGATGAGGACTACGAAGAGTTTCAAGAGCATTGGTCCTCTGTCATACGAAAGCAGACGGATTGAACCTGACTTCTTTTCTCTTAATTATAGACAACTAGGTGGTGAAGTCAACAAAACCTACCGGATTTTCAGAGATTACGAATTTGCCCTATAATTGAAGGCTTCTTCAGAGTGGCTGGGTTGAACTATCTGCAATGTGATCCCAGTAAACTGCAGAGGATTTTTGAATATATGTAATCCTAGGTTTCAGTGATAGCACTGTTTTTGAATCCACCAGATTATTATCCAGCAAAAATTTAATTTTTACAGAAGGATTCTTCCAAGGCATTGGTTTATTCTTTCCCTCAATTTTTAAAGAAAAAAATATTATATGGATTACGAAAATTGCATTAAAAGGATATACTCCTAAGACCAGTTATTTCCATGTATAATTCAACTGATAACAGATAAACACAATGGCTAGTCAAGGAATTAGAGCCAGTTCTGACATTGGTTGTCGAACTGCACACTCAAAGACAGTTTTAAATTCATTGAATAAATCAGGGCATCAAAGGTTTCTGACAAATACATGTTATCCCTGAATATTGAATCACTATTTACTAAACGTACAATTGGACGAAACGATAGAACCGAAAATATTAAGGAAGCATTAAACTTGCACACAAAGAACGTCCTATTTCTATTTAATGGCCAATTTTATAGACAAATCAACGGAGTGTCAATGGGTGGTCCGCTTAGACCGACCTTTGCAGACTCCTTAATGGAATATCCGGATAAAAAGTCTCGTTGAAAGTGAACATGAGCACAATTTACCGAAGACATGTGCATTATTGTTGAGGAAATTTAAGAAGCAGAATATTTACTTGCTACTATGAATAAACATCCACCTAAAGATCAAATTCACCATCGAAAAGGAACAGGATAGCCAGTTTCTTCCCTGGACGTTCAAATGTTAAGACAGGAAATGGATCCATAAGATGAACCGTTTTCCATAAGAATACATTAAAAAGACAATACTTGCATTTCTTGAGTTTGTACCTACAAAATGGAAGCGTAGCTTGGTTTGCGCTCTTTTCCAAAGGGCAAGAATCATCTGCTATGTTGAGACATTAAATACAGAAATAGCTTGCCTTTAAGCAGCTTTACTGTGGGTTGATATCCAGCACGTTTTTATCTGCAAGTATAGCGATTCTCTGTGTCCAAAAGTTACCAATAATTTAATTCAGAAAAAGCCCATAACCTTTAACTACGGTCAGCTGACGGCAGCGATTTACCATTGAAAGGACATATAATGCTGCCGAACTCATAAACTGCACTCATTCTAAGCCCCTGACAATCCCACGGGCCAAGGATGGCTTGCCCGTGCACGCCATTACAAATTGGGTTGATGAATTTACTGGCACTTGTGGATGCAAGTACATCGAACAAACGCAAAGACAATTAGCAACAAGGTCAAATGAGCAGCTTCCTGGGTTGCTTATGCAGCAGGAAAACAAAATTATTCAGTCTTCCATTACTGAGCACCTGCTTGATGCTGGTCAATCTGTTGACCGTAAAACACCATTCTAAGTACTAGTTCAACACGAGCAACTCAGGTACTGCTCTGCCTGGAAGTGGCCTATATTCGGTGGTTGCTACCGGACCTGTATACACAGTTGGAGCCCGCGGTCGGCCTTAATGTTCCATGGTAACATCTACCTCATTGATTTACACATGTATCTTTACTTTATCTTTTCCGCCACTTGTCCCTCTCATAATATTTCAAGTTATAATTTTATTGATTAGCCTTACGACACTTAACCAATTACCTTGCTATTTCACATAGATTTCTCTGTACGAATTCGAATAACCTGTATTTTCGCATTCGTTAATTTTGCTTTGCCACTGAAGAGCAGTCACGAAATTTCTAGGTTCCAATAATTCCTGCGCTATTCGCTTGCTTCTACTTACAATTTCTGAGTATCTTCCGTGAGATATGAATTCACGAGAGCAAAGGGAGCCTTAATTCTGCCAACGCTCTACATACCGGAGCTACGAAGTTTCACTCTAAATCCTGCTTGGACAGTCAGATGAATTTCAGTTCAGTTCAGTTTTATTAAGGGAAAGATAGACAAAAGCGTTTGAGCTCCCCATTGGTTACAAAGTTCCTCAGAAAGCATCAAAATATAAGGAAATTGAAAAGACGTTTTCAGCTCCTTTGAGTGTACGGAGTATTAGTCTCTACCTAAGTGTAGAAGACACGTTTATTTGGAATAACTCTTGAGAGGATTGTCCAGTCATTAATTTGGGAAATATTTTCTTCGACTTAACGATTCTGCGGCTATCCAAATATCCATCACTGAGGATTATTCCACGTCCAGGACATTATCCCTACGAGAAATACAAGCTTCAGCGTTCATCTGCTTCCAAATTCACGCCAGCGGTGTGCTGCTCAAATCTGCTTTCATCAGGGAGGGAGAAGTCGCAACAAAGGCTGAGTCGTTGCATGCTTATTAGAAGTCTGACTGCTGAATACTATTGCATCCTAGCCCAGTTATTTAAAAGGATTTATTAATAAAATGCATTCCAATACAGTCATACGAGGTATTGAAAACGCAGACGCTCAGGAATCATCTGTGCTGAGAAAAAAAATTCACGGCGCTGTCGGGCCTCGAACCCGGGTCGCAGATTCATGTGGCGACGTTGTTTGAAATTGGTTTCGAATTTCAAGTACCTCGAGCCTACGAGTTTTAAGTCTCTACCTCAGTGTAGAAGACACGGTGTTGGAAAATCTATTAAAGAATTGTCTTTATATTCCTCTGAGTTTGTAAATTGCAACTTGGACCCTCGATCTTTGCTGCTTTCTGAAACTCACGCCGGCTGTGTGATCCCTGCATCTGCTCTCAATCGCGGAAGGGACTCAAACCAAAGTCTGAGTCCTTATATTTTCAAATTCTTATTGTTGAAAACTAAGCTGACTCTCTATTAATTTTGTGGCAATTATAACAGGCAAAACTCAAGTTCCATAAGTTTATTGTCACAAAAAATTGGTCCATGACCAAGCTGCTTGGGACCGTCTCTCGGCGCCTCTACCCACTCGGCCATATTGGCAGGGGATCTTGTTCAGCAAGTTAATGGACAAGCAGAAAACAATTTTAACCATCGTTATTCTGCTATTTGTTCACCTCCCGCTAAACGGGGTAAAAGTTCAGTAAGCTTAACTAATGTAGCTTACGAAGACGAAACATGTATGGGGTGTTTCAGCCTCCAGCAGAAATTCTCAGGGATGGAGCAGGAAATAAGGAATCTAAGACAAGAAATAGATAACTTAAAAAAATCTATATCTTGCCCAAACTGCTAAAAAAAGCTCCTGTTCGTAATAAACCTACAACAAAGCAAAAATTCGTATTCATTTATAGCTTCTTCAAGCTTACATAAAAAGTCACATTAAACATATCGCGACTGCTGGACCCGGTAAACCAGAGGAAATTTCGCTACTTCCGAAGGGAGCCCCATCTAGTCCTTGCGCCACTCTACCGGTACTTAGTTCGGGTAGCATCAGCACTAATCTGGCTTTACCGCCCATCGCCACATCACTGGTAGACGTTGCACCAACATACGATGTTGAAGAGGTTGGCGAGTTCGTTAAGCCAAAGAAGAAAAGGTCTAAGAAGAACAAGTCGTGCAGAGATTTGGCTCTAGCCTGCCCAACATCCAGTTCATGTGGACCTACCGGGCCAAGTGAATTGGTTACCAGTACTCACTCAGCTGAAAGATCTGAGTTACAAACGGGCCCCTCGTTTGAGTCGAAAACATAATTTAGTCATTAAAGGGGTCCCGGAGTCAGCTTCAAGTAGTCCAAAGGAGCGAGTCAAACATGACTTGGATCTCCTTCAATTGTATGCAAAAAAACGATGCTAACGGACGGCGAGTCCATCCAAATTCTCAAGGCATATAGAATAGGGAAAGCTCTGTCCGCACCCGAATCAAATTCTCGACCAAGACCTTTTAAAATCATCTTGGAAAACGAAGCACAAGCACAGCTCCTGCTACAGAGAAAAGCAACCCTACGGGGCCTGCATTCTGAAGTTTTTTTTCAACCGGAATACGGACTGAAGGAGCGTCTAAAAATGAGACAGTTAATAATAGAACTGGAAACACGAAGGACCAATGGCGAGGCACATCTCCAAATAAGAAACGGACAAATTGTTCAAGTGAAAAGAACATTTCTTTGGCCGAAGGCATTCACTCTGACAGCCTAACTGTCCCTTCTCAGAAACCAAAAACGTGCGCGCTTAAATTATTCGTATTAAATGCCAGATCTCTGCTTAATAAGATGCCATTGCTCCAGACTCTGGTTTTCATCCACTGCCCCGACATTGTAATAGTTACAGAGACTTGGGCAACACCCTGTGTATCCAACTCTGAACTCAATATTCAAGGTTACGACTATATTCGTAACGATCGACACGAGGGCCGTGGCGGAGGAAGCTGCATCTATATTAAGCAGCCACTTACCTTTCTGCCGTTGGATTATCGACAATTTACCGCGGTAGAAGAAAGTTGTTGGCTCCGAGTAGTTCTTTAAAGATAACTACTCTTTTACTCGTCGGTTGTGTCTATCGCCCCCCCAAACGCAAGCGGGGATTACGATCTCCGTCTCTCACAGGCATTTCATGCCGCAGTTGACCTAAATATGAAGTACTGCTTGATTGCAGGTGACTTCAATCTCCCTGAAGTTCATTGGTTTCCACCTTCCGGTCCTGCAAAGTTCGAAAACTTGCTTGAGGCCATAGATACTGGCATGTGGGATCAGGTAGTTGATTTTTCCCACCCGAGGATCAAACATACTTGATCTTATCTTCTGCAGAGGTTGTCAGCCATTGTCAGTTTCACCTTTTAGACCCACTTTGGGAGTTCAGACCATGCTATAGTTGTTTCTTCACTAGAAATCGAGGCTGATGAAACGTTTTCAAAAAAATATAGCTTTTTTTCCACGATTTCCGATCAGCAAATATGGGGGAATTACTAACACATCTTAATTCTCACGATTGGACTAACTTCTTTCTATGTTTCGGATGTGAATGTTTGTACTGATACATTCTACCAAGTTCTAGGTCCACTCATTTCTCGTTTTGTTCCTCGTAAGAAAAATAATTAATGTCAAGGATGAAGTCTACCTCCCTTTACCTTTCCGCCGTAGATTGCGTAGACTCTCGCGTCGTTTTCATCGACTAAATGACACTTCCGTCCTGCCATTGATCCAGCAAATCTTTGAACAGGCTAAGAGGCTCTCCGACGAAAAAGCGACTAGCTGAAGAGGTTAACTTTGCCGAAAAACCCTTCGTACAATGTTGCAAAAACTCTTTTCGCGGACAGTAAAATCGCAGATAAAAACTCAGTACCCTGTACTTCGAGATGCTTTTGAAACCCTATAGCTGACGCTAAGTTGACGGCTGATAGCTTCAATGCTTTCTTGTCTAGAACTTTCAGTAAACATTGGTCGCCCCCCTTTCCAAACGTCCGGGTTTGGACCGGTAACGTCCTCGAAAAACATAACTTTTTACCCTCTGGGACGTAACCGTAGCCATTCGGCGTTCTCGCCAATCTTACAGTCCTGGAACAGATGGCGTCCCGGTCAGCGTTCTAAAGGCGGATGCAAATGATATATTTCCGTCACTTCTGTATAAGATATTCAATCTTGCTCTTGAAAGTGAAACCTTCCCTATTTTATGGAAGGAATCGCACATTTTGCCTATACCCAAACACGGCCGAACTACGTCATTTGACGACTTTAGGCCAATAAATACACTGCCAGCAGCCTCGAAGATATTAGAGACCTTGATTAAAAACAAGTTGATGCGTCACCTAACAGAGAATAACCTACTTAATGCGGCTCAGCATGGGTTTCTCGAAAAAAAGATCTTGTGACACCTGCCAGCTCTCTTACTTTGATCATGTGCTACAATCTAGAGATAGTGGTTTTGCAATTTAAACCGTTTATTTCGACTTCACGAAGGCTTTTAATCGTGTTGACCATGATCTCCTCCTGCTGAAACTTACCTCCTTCGGCATAGGTAACAAGCTTCTGAACTTAATATCCTCCTATTTGAATGATCGCGCACAACGGGTAAAAATTTCCGATGTTATCTCCAACCCCACGCACGTGAGGAGTGGCGTTATTCAGGGTAGTGTACTCGGCCCGCTTCTATTTTGCCTTTTTGTGAACGATGTTCCTGATTGTTTTCAGTATGGTAGGCCCTTTATGTAGGCTGATGATTTAAAAAGTTGCCTATCGTTATAAAACCGGTCGATCGCCACATTGTGCTTGAGCTCTTAAAAAAAGGATCTTCAAGCCTTCGCTCAGTGGTGTCGCACATGGCGCCTTTCGCTCTCTTGGCACAAATGCTCCGTTATGGTTAGTTGTGACAACCATCAGCCTCATCTAAGCATAGACGGTCATGACTTAAATGTGCCCGGGTTTATAACGGATCTGGGCATATCATATTCTAGTAGTCTTAATCTGTCAGAGCACTGCGCCCTGATTGTCTCTAAAGCACGCCAAACCACTGGGTTTATTCTCAGAAATTTTAAAACCCTCAATATTAGGACCAGCCTTTTATAAAATGTATGTCAGACCTAGTCTGGATTACTGCTCGTTTCTATTTAGCCTTCTGCACGCGAGTGAACGGAGGAAGATAGAATCAGTCCAGCACTTCTTTACTAAAAAGAGTTATTACTTCAGAGCACAGAAACCTGTCCTACCAACAACGCTGTGAGCTTACAAGCCTCGACCCGTTGTGGCTTCGTAGATTACAGAAGGGACTATTTTTTTACTGTTCAAGCTTTTTAAACGGTTTTACCTTTAACCCCCCTTACATCCCTGAGGCAGCTCGACCACTGTCGGCGCACCAATCATAGAGATGTATTCTTATTTCTTCCTTTGGCACGCACCGTTAAATACCGTCAGTTTTTTCGGTAAATGCTATACAATCTGGAATAAACTACCCAGAAGTATTAAAAATTCAGCAAAAACTATCCTTTGTTTGCGAGAGTTGTCACTAGTTTTCTACATTCAGGACACCTTCCGCGAATTTTGGGTGCTGATTCTCTGGAAGCTCTTTTCCGTTCTGATGGTGTCCACGGACTCTGAATCCTATCCGGACTTCATGCTGAAGGCAATATTGCTGGCTCTGCAGTCCGTAATCGGGTTATTCCTCAGTCTACAGCTAGCAGCCGCTCGCCGGCATACTTGCTGCTAGTACAGAAGACCAGATCCACAACACCGAAAGGAGAAGTACTACACCGTGCACCTGTGTCAACACTTCCCTGTCCTAAACTTTAATCTGTTCAACAAGCTGCAGTTGTTTCTCCTGAAAATACTTTAAAGAACGATCAGGAGTTTTTTTCACTGTCAGCTTGACCCCCTACTGTATATATCCCTTTTGACCTTGCCTGTAAACTGGCAATAAATAAATAAATAAATAAATAACCACTGCGCTATGTCCTCACGACAATATGGAAAACAAAATTGTATGCCATCAAAAAAAGATGACAAAGACAGATATTCTGTTACCACTTTCTCCTCCTGCCAAGCGGGCAAAAAGCCTGGGAACACTAATGAATGTCACCTACGAGGACGAAAGGTGCATGGGGTGTTTAAATCCCTTGCAGAAATTCTCATTAATGGAGAAAGAGATAAGTATCTTGAAAAAAGAAATGGCCGATCTCAAAGCGAAGGTTCAAAGTTCACCCGTAGCAACGAGAATTCCAACCAAAGAAATAACGTATGCAAATATTGCTTCCTCGAGAATACCTTATGTAGAGCTTAAAGACATTGCGTCTACAGAGCTTCAAAAGGGAGATCAAAACAGCTCATGCACCTTACTACTGTCACCGAGCTTAGACAGAAGCAGAAATGTGCTGGATACACAAATATATGCGGCATCGTCGCTGAATGAATGTTCTTACTGTATATAAATGATATTTCATCGATAGTTCAACATTCTCAATCTTTTATTTATGCTGATGATCTCAAATGCGTTTATTCCTTTCTCTAACTCTACAACCGAACGGTGCCTAGAACAAATTCATTCAGACTTAGACGCTCTTTTGGCCTGGAGCTCCACATGGCTAATGGAGTTCTCACCTACTAAGTGACGCTACATGAGTTTTGGGCCTGTTAGGCTGCCGCAACCTCTTATCTTTGTAGGTTGCCATATGATTGAATGTTCCTCCACCAATAAATTAGATCTTTCGCCTCATGCCGATAGAATTACGGCCAAAGCTACTCAGATTTGCGGCTTTATTTCTTATAATTTCTACCTTCCTGAAATTAAATTAAGACTTTATCGTATGTTTGTACTTCCCATTCTTGAATTTTGCTGTCCTTTCTTCGGTTTGATGAACGAATCTAGCCGTTCAAAAATTGAAAATTTTCAAAGAAATTTCACAAAAAAACTCCTATATCCGACTCTTTTTAACTACTTCCTACTCAACAAGATGCCAGCTAACGAAGCTAAAAATTTCTTTGGGTCAGGAGACTTGAAGCAGGCTTTTGTCTCCTTTTTCGTCTTCATAATAGTTCAACTCTCCCAAAGCTTTCTGTCATTACCCCCGTTAGTCTTCCCTTATAACCTAAGAAATTCTGAACTAATTATACCTCCCCCTGCATCCTCCACGTGTAAACGCTCTCTTCTTTGCTTCTAGGTATAGTTTTCTTTGGAATAACTTGCCAATTGAAATTAGGTCGTTAACTAGTCTATCTGCATTCAAGCGAAGACTGCACATTTATCTTAACACTGATTCTATTAACCTTTTTATTTTCCTCATCTTTTTCCCCAGTAGCTTTCCCCATGACTCGGAGAAAGGACCATCGGGAATTTGAGTAACCCTCTTGAAACTATATTTACGCTACCTGGAGACGCCCATGAACTATAATGTCTCCTTATATCACCCGTCCTCCAAACGATGACGTCATTCGGACGTACAAATTCGGTGGTCCACAGTTTAAAATGCTGCGGTTTCTTTGGATACTAACCATCATCAGAATTCAATTCTGGATCCTATGATGCTGAGGACTTAAGTTCATTGACGCATTTTCGTGAGATTCTGTTTCATACGCCTAAGTGATCAAGAACGAATCACCTCGACGTTTCATTATCTCATTCTGAAATGCTACTGCAGTATTACCCTATTCTACCACCTGACTATTTTTTCCTAAGCGGTTTTTTCTCCTACCTTCTATTCGAAAATGAAGGCCCATTGAACTCTGCCTCCATTTTCATGGTACGAGTTTTTTTTCACTGCCTATTTTTTCTAGTTCACCATTAATTTTAAAACATTGCTAATTGTTGACATAGCAGGATAATTTATGAATTTGTACATTTTATCTGCACACATTGTCATAACTTTATTTCGTTACTAATGTTTGCTTAGACAGTACCTTCCCGGTGCTAACCAAATATAAATTCTAAATTCTAAATTCTAAATGATACAAAAAAGGGTGAAGTTGAGAAGCCCGTTGAATTTGAAGCACCTAAGATGAAGAATTCGAAGTCGAAAAGGGCCAAGAAGCTTTCACAAAAAAGTGGTTTGAACTCCGGAAAAAGCTCGTTCTTACCGATAGATGCTCAAGTGCAATCCTCTGTTGGTAATACAGGAGCAAGTGGAGGACCAATTGGCAAAGTTTCCAAAAGGGGTTTGTCATTAACTTTAGGAATAGTTGCTCATACTGACGCAAATAACATCGTCGACCAGAGTAGCATTCTTCCTGATACTTATGCTCTATCAACAAATCTGAACTCAAAGTCACCAAACATACATTTCGACCGAAAACGCAATCTCGTTATTAAAGGCGTTCCTGAGTCCACTTCTCTGATTGCAAAGGAAAGGGTAGAACATGACCTCAGTCTTTTCCGAGAATACTCATATTTGATTTTTCGAGATGGCGAATGCGTCACAGTGCACAAAGCATTCAGTTTAGGAAAAGCGGATGTTTCACATGAACTATCATCACCAAGGCCTCTTAAAATAATTCTTGAAAATGATGTTCAGGCTTCACGCCTCCTAAAACGGAGAACGGCTCTCCGTAGCGCACACAGGGATGTGTTTTTTCCAGCCGGATTACGAACCCAAGGAAAGGTACAAAAATGAGGATGCTGAGAGCAGAACTGAAGAGGAGGACCGAGCAGGGGGAAAAAAATGGCTCCAAATAAAGGACGGGGAAATAAAGTGATAAAGAGGTCTTTCTTATGGCAGACCCCGTACATAATCAAGGCGGGATCCTCGCCGAGATGGAGGACACTAAATACGATGTACCCAACTGTACAGAGCTTGAATAATAAAAAAAGAAGGCGCTCCAGAACTCGGATGACGACCACTCATCAGAACTCAGCGTCGGCGGGATGGACACCAGTTCATCTCGGAAAGCAATGACAGACTCTAGAATTCAATCGCGAGAAATTCGTAGAAGTCTATATGGTGGAGTTACCCAGTCTTAATTGAGATGTTTGTATACCAATGCTCAGAATCTCCTATCGAAAGTAGATGAACTCAAAGCATTAGTATCAGACCGAACCCCCGATATCGTTGCCATTACGGAAACGTGGCTCAAAGCCGAAATCGCGAATAGTGAGATTTCGATTGATGGATACCAATTTTTTCGAAAAGACAGAGAAAATAGAAAGGGAGGAGGAGTGGCCGTATATGTTAGGACAGGAATCTCGGCAGTCGAACGAGCACACCCCATCTTCCCTGAATATGAATTTCTCTGGATAAAGATTAAAAAGGAGTGTTCACAGAACCTACAATTCTGGACGATCTACAGACCACCGAACATTCCAAGTGCAGCTGATGAGTCCCTCCTACATTTGCTTAAGGAAGTAGCAAGTCACCAGGAGGTGCTTATTGCTGGAGATTTCAATGCACCTATAGTAGACTGGGTTAATCTGACAGTTGATGGTGCACCAACTTCCTTCGGCCACAAGCTAATGGATCTCACTCTCGACCAACCTCTGGTACAGAAGGTTAACATTCCAACGAGATTTAGAGAGAACCAGAGAGCAAATTGCCGGAACCTTGTATTTACGAAGGACTTCTGTAGCATTGATGAAGTGTATTCTATTGCACCCCTCGGTAAGAGTGACCATAAGTACGCTGATGTGGGATTCTCACTTTATTCTCAGCGCCAGAATGGAACGGAATGCAAGCGAAATATATGGAAGGCTGATTTTTAACGCGATGAGGAAAGAACTGATGTCTATGAGATGGGATTGTTTGCTTAAAGGGAATCCAGAGGATGACTGGCGATCATTTAAGACAGTCTCACTCGATCTGATTAAACGCTTTTTGTCCAGTGAAGGTGCAAAAAAAGAATAGTCGCCCCGCCTGGTTAACGAGAGAACTTAACAGGCAGCTAAAGAAGAAGAATAAAAAATGGAAGGTATTCAGGCAAACAGGGTCAGCAGAGCATCTCAAAGAATTTCGTCATCAAAGAAACGCTGTTAAAAGAATGATCCGTCAGGCAAGGAAGAACTATGAATCAAGAATTATTCAACAGGCCGAATTTAAACCAAAAAAATTTTATTCCATTACATCAATAGCCGACTAAAAACAAGGACCCATTAGCAGTACTCATGGATGGGAATGGTGTTGAAGTCGTTGAAAATTGCACAAAGCCGAGTACTTAGGTCGGTTTTTTTGCCTCGGTTTTCACTAGAGAACCGGAACTTCAGCTTGACCACGTCAACAATGCTGTTATAGACGCCGGTCCAGTGCTTGAATATATAATCTTCCAGAACCTCTTGTGAACTAGAACTGCGAAATCTGAAAGAAGCGAAGTCATCTGGTCCGGACGATATACCGGCCAAGTTCTTGAAAGAACTGGCCAGCGACCTGTCCAAACCACTAGCGCATATATTTAATCCGTCATTGAATCAGAAACTGCCATCCGAATGGAAGGCAGCAAATATATACCCCATATACAAGAGTGGTGCTCGATCTAATGTCAACAATTATCGGCCTGTCAGCCTAACCTCCATTTGCTGTAAAAATAATGGAATCAATAATCAAGAAGACAACCATGAAGTTCCTTGAGGAAACCAATTCTCTCAGATCTCCAGCATGGCTTCAGACAGAATCGCTCCTGTCTTTCTAGTTTATTACTTCCACAGAGCAGTGGACTCGTGCACTGGACGTAAAATGGTAGGGTTGACGTCATATACACTGATTTCAAGAAGGCGTTTGACAGTGTCCCACACAAACGTCTCATCTACAAATTATCTGAAATCGGCATAAGAGGAATACTGCTGACATGGATCGCAGACTTTCTTACAGATAGATTGCAAACTGTGTGCGTCGATACCTCGAAGTCAACACCTACTCCGGTTCTAAGTGGTGTCCCCCAAGGCTCGGTATAAGGGCCGTTACTCTTCTTAGTGTACATCAACGACTGTGTCGACGACCTGGATTGCAGCGCCATCATGTTTGCAGATGATGTTAAATTGTGGAGGGTCATCAGATCTGATTTCGATAGGCACGCACTTCAAGAGGATCTCAACCGTCTTAGCAGCTGGTCTGCTGGTTGGCTCTTAAATTTTAACGTTGGGAAGTGTGTTGTCCTAAGACTGCGTACCAGAAGGACCAGTGAGGAGGATGATTCCTTCCAATACATTCTCAATGGGCAGCCCCTTTCAATTTTTGAGGAACAGAAGGACCTCGGTGTTCTAATACATGCCTCACTTAAACCATCTTCACAGTGTTTAAAGGCAGCAAAACGCGCTACACAGGTCTTATTTGCGCTCAGACTTGGATTTGTGCAGATTGATAAGGAACTCTTCCGAAAAACCTGCGGGGTATTTGTTTGATCTCACTTGGAATATGCCATCTAGGCCTAGCGTCCGTGGTTTAAGAAGGATTATCTACAGATGGAACGAGTGCAGGCGAGGGCTACGAAGATGGTCAAGAATCTTAGTAATCTGCCTTACGAAGCCAGACTGGTTGAACTTGATTTGTTTCCTCTAAATTACAGGCAAATACGCGGTGACCTCATCCAAACCTACCGGATTGTCAGAGGCCGCGAGTGTGCCCTAGAATTTGCTGACTTCTTCGAAGTGGCTGGGACGGAACATCTGCGGGGTCATCCCATTAAACTGCAGAGGAAGTTTGTCAACACGGAAGTCCGTCGGAACGCCTTTTCGCAGAGGGTCGTTGGAGCATGGACTGGACTCCCTGAGGATGTTGTCCTTTCCGAAACTGTTAATGCATTTAAATTCAAACTAGATACTCATTTTATGAGAAACTACTGTAAATATAATGAAGATTGTGTAAACAGTGGCAGGTTTCGCCTGGCCCACACATATCGATGACCCTACATTTTCATTTGTCAGATATATCACTGTAATCATTTATACTATTGACATTTTTGCATATGAATAGGGAGCTCAAGGGCGAAAGCCTACTTCCCTCAATAAAGTGACTTAAAGTGACTTATAATGAAATGGGACCCTAATAACAATTCGGACGCGAATCGGACGCGAATCGGATCCGAGGATACGAACTTTTGGACGCGAATCGGATCCGACCATGACTTCGAATTCGGACGCGAATCGGATCCGAAAATTCGTATTTCGTTTTTTTCAACCGCACAGCGGAACCCCTTACTCCTTTGGTTGACGCCCATACTAGCTAAACGGATAAAAAACGATCCCCATTACATTCTAATCGAATAGTTATTAATGATAAGTTGACTCGCGGAAGACTGAAGTAAAAATTAAAATATATTTTGTTTAAAAATATGCCAAGCTTAAGTGTACAAAAATAAATCTTCTAAATTTCTCCTAATCATTTGTCCTGTGTTGATGGTCCCTGCAATCCCTCAGCCGTTTCATTAGGTATCCACCCTGTAATTAAAAGACAATAAAATTAGTGATGTTGAGTAAACAATGCGCATGTTTTTATGTAGTTAATGTTTGTATACAACGTTGATAATTAAAATCTACTTACCGTCAGCACAGTGCCCCAGGGCTGCCTTTTCTGCAGTTGGTCATATGCCTTTTTAAAGGCCTTTTTGAAAGCTCGTTCTAGCTGCAGTTTGTCCGCCTTTTACGGAATATTCCAAAGATTGAACACGTCTGCGGTGCACATGAATTAGTTAATAATGAGAAATTTCTTACCCAGAAGAATTCCGTAATAAGGGGAGAGAAAAAAGGCCTTTTTGTCCAAGTAGCGATCGTAGAAAGTTAGCCAGTAGGTCACCTCATCGGCAAAGAGTGATGTGAAAACGCGATCAGCAAAATTGCTGACGCTATCGCCACCAAGGGAGGCCAAATGTGTAACCTAGTAAGACGGTAATCAATGTCCAGAAAACCTACCAATTGCTGTCTATATGCCCTCTCTGCGACGGCTTTGGTCAGGGCATCTACTTCGTCAAGGGCGATGCCGTGTGACAACGAGAGAAACGGGATGTTTGATACGAAAACGTTGGAATCTATAGGGCCCAGTATGAAATCCATCTTTAGACATAATGAGCTTCAACCCAATTGAAAAAAAGGGATGATGAATGCAAAAAAATAGTTCACAAAACAATGGGCTCCATAATTCTACCTAGGATAGGCCAAAAACCCGCGCTTAGTTTTCTTATGTATAGGGAGCCCATCAATAGCTAAATAAGTTACAATAATATTGCCTATTAGACGCCTCAAAACTGCACAGTTAACTGTTTCACAAGTACTAAATGATCGTACTCACCACTGCCCATTGCCGTCACCGTTGAAACATCACTTTTCCAAGCCAACAGCGTTCGTGCGTCTGTGGGAAGGTCAGAGGTCAGCCGTCTTATAATCTTCAGAAGACTGCTCTGGTGAATCAATGGCATACGCAAGCGTATTGCCCAAGAAATCATAGCCTCTCGAAACGTAGGTTCCTCTTCAATTGTAGGTGTGCTTGAAGAGTTGTTTGGTGCAATGTCAGATAAATCTGATGTCAAACTTGCATCCTCATCAACAGAGGAAATCTCTAAGTCATCATATGACGAACTAGAGGAAGAGGTCAGATGCCACGACGATTAAGATGAGTCGGACGGATACATTTCCCTCATATTCTCGGCAATTTGACGTAAATCATCCAGAAAACCTTTCTGGGCAAGTCTCCTAAGTGTTTTCGTAGATACTGCTCTAAACATTCTGCAAAAAAGCAAAAAAACGGTCAGTATAGACAGAACAGTGGTGCAGGCAGTTAAGCGACCGCGTCGCAGCACGACAACGCAGGAAGTGGCATGGCAAAGCGTGCGCGGGATTGACAGCTCAGTGCCCGATCGATTTGCCAATAACACTGCGCGCATTCTCTTGCGCCCTTAGCGACGCGTCATCGAGGTTCACTAGCAACCAATCAAATTCCAGTTGCGATTAACGTACGACCGTTCGAGCCTCGAATCGTATTTCATTGCTATTAGGGGAGGAACAAGCAGCCCTCAGCCTGTTGACAAAATACACTTATGGACTACTCAATTATGATGAGTAGTATAAGCACATGCGATTGGACTAGACGGGGTTTGATAAACGTCAAGTTTGTGCTTAAAGTAATTCAGAATTGACACATTCCGAAAGTTGCAGTATTTGGGTGGATTAGTTGACCAAAGTGTAATTATATTTACGGCTCCAGGTGTGCCTCGTAGCTCAAGTGGCTATGGGGTTTGCATATCTCATAATCACTGACACTTTATGGAACGAATAATGTTTAATTCCGTTCAAAGTTATTGAAAAATTAAGCATTTGCCTACAAAATTATAGAATCAGTTGAGTTATTTGTAAGTGTCGAAGCCAACGGAAAGAGAGACACTGAACATCCTGGCTCAAGATTTACAGGCATATAGCAAAGCGGTGTTTAAGTCAGCAGGACGGTTTTTCAGCGGGAAAGTGGAGCGGTGTCTAAAGCGAATTTATTTCACCTTCGGTCGGACCCTTTTTTCATAATCATTCGCCCGGTTGCCACTGATCGGTTCCCGTTTGTTCGAAATTATCTCTAAAAAGACTTATTCATCATTTCCATAACATCGCACTTCCTTGAATTTGGCGTCGAATAGCGGTTGTAAACGTATCAAGCCGCTTGTGTTTGCCTAAATTAAAAGTTCTGTCATTTGACGATGGTTGAGGTAAACTCTCCGTTATTACTATTTGTCTTTTAGCCTGTCCAAAGGCACTCGGTGCATACCCTCGTTTTTCGTTCTCTCAAGAGAACGCATGATATGTTTGAGGCCGACCAGGCCCGCCTCCCAGAATTGGATGAAAAATCGTATGTTTTTCTTTCGTACGTACTCATTATTAGGGAAAAAATAAAAATGAACGTGAAGAAGCGTGATCAGTATGGACCAATTTTACACCAACCTATTGTGACGCGCACCCAAAACGCTACGCTTAGTAATTTGATTTGAGATTTTGCTTATGCCCCTAGGTCTCCCAAGCTCTGATTCTGACAAGTCTGTCGTTCCTGTTGAAAAGCAAGGCCCTGCCAAGTACTTCTCGCCTTTTTTTAGTTGACTTTTAGATTGCCTACCAACTCTGATACGCACATCGTACAAATTGGCAACGAGAAACTTCTTTTGCCCAAGAGAGCACCAACTATGCCGAAGCCCGTATGGCATCCCCCGTGGAAGCTATTTCGAGTATGTGGTGCTTTTTATTTCAAACTTCAAGGTTATTAGTGGGCATTCTGGTTGGGTCAGATGTATTTCATTTGACCCTACGAATGAATTTTTCGCCACTGGTGCGGCCGACAGAATGATTAAGGTAGAATGCCCGTTTTGCCGTCAAACTCGTTTAGATTTGGGATTTCGCAAGTGGCACACTTAAGCTTACACTGACTGGTCATATCAGTGCAGTGCGTGGTGTGGTTGTAAGTCCGCGCCAGCCCTACTTATTTTCCTGTGGTGAGGACAAAACTGTCAAATGTTGGGACCTTGAGCAAAACAAGGTACTCACATTACTCGCTTACTGTATACATGCATAGGTGATTCGACATTATCATGGACACATGTCTGCAGTACATGCAATCGATCTACATCCAACTCTTGACATCTTGGTGACGTGTGGTCGGGATGCTACAGTACGTGTCTGGGATATGCGAACAAAAGTAAGTATCATTTCTACTATGTGATACGCTTTAACGCATGAATTAATTTGTTGGATCGTCAGTGCCAATGCAATGCCGAAAAGCTATCTTTATGTATTTCTTTGGGACATTCGTTAATGCGTCGGACGCGCTTTAAATTGAGCCCCATGTCACGTCGACTTTTAGACAACAGCTACTAGTCAATTGACATCTTTGAGTCCCCTCGCTTTCTAGAGGGAAAGAAAATGAGGCAGATAACAAGGTACTCGTACTCATCACAATGCATGGACTCTTAATCTTAGTAACAGACGTGCTTAAACCACTGATGACATGTCAACAGCAAAGGGGATAATTTGGCCCTTCTTCAAAATGGGAGCAACTCTAGCTGTTCACGTGCAGTTTTTTCCTTTTTGCATGTTAGGTGCAGCTGCGGATTGTCATGTACTACACGACAGCACGTCAGTATAGTCACTGCCGCCAGTCTTCCTTATCGGCCTAACTCGGATATGCCAATGAAACGTGGGAGATGGAAGTGAGAATACAGCTGATTCAGCTCGGATCAAACGTTTAGTATTCACAGTTTGACAATGAAACGCGGTGTGAACCTATAATGACTAACTAACAATTGTGACTTAAACGGTTGTCCACTGTAAAATAACTCGGTGCTTAGGGTCAGGCATAAATCTACAACCAATACTCCGTTCCTATTATCAGATTTTGCTAACCTTATAATTTTATAATGGTTATGAGTTATAGCTCCCAGTGCAAAACCCTTGTCGCCAGCAGGCGGGATCAAAGGCCAATGTTGAATTATCACCGGCTGCTCTTATGCAGAGGCTTGATGGCGTGCCTTCATGTTGTACGAACAGTTGGCATTTCCCTGACTGACTGGTAATGCGAGCCTATTTACGGGATGTTGACTGTTCGCATTATTGTTAAGCGTGTCCATTGTGGTTCCATTCACGAGCACCAGGCGGTTCGATCTCGCCTGTTCATAAGACTCCCCTCATACCTTTACGTCTCTTATAAGAAGGGCATCTTCTAGTTGTTCGAAATATACGGGTCTGTACCAAGTTTTGACACGCTGATAAATAAAGCCTTCTGCAGGCTTCAATTTTATTTGTAAATTCCTTTAACTTGCTCAGTTTATCTCAATTTGGCTAGTGGCCTTTTACCGTTACTTTTACATTGTAAAGAATAATCGGTTGTAAATTTTTATCGTCCGTCTTTTAGTTATCTCCATATTGTATAACTTGAAAGTTCCACTTGTTAACGCTTTATTAGTTTTAAAACATTTGTAATTAAGTACATGGAATTTTATTATGCAATCTAGGAAATCAAATATGCCGACGCACCTTTCGGTGGTTCACCTGTGCAAAAATATATGCCGCGGTAGAATAGTGAGAGCCAAAGAAACATCAATGGTAGTGGATGAGCGAGGGAGGTTAGTCGTACCTGAAAATGCCAAAACTCGTAGATATCATAGTGGTGTGATTGTGTTTTGTCTTTGTAACGCGACACGTTCGGACGCGGCTAGGAATGTGGGCGATTCAATTTTCTTTAGAATAGGTGGTGTACTCGCACAAATGCTACCCAAGAAGGCAATACCAGCTTAGCCAACTGTATATAAACCACATCTGATGCCGCAAGGATTTGATGGCATAGACATTTAGTATCGCCAGCACCGCTGATTTGAATGGCTAGGCTGAGGTCTACTCAGTGTCAACTGTCAACCAGACTAGAGATTACGCCATGTGGACCTTTCAGTTCCTTAGTGGAGCCAGCCAATATGCTCTCGTTTCCACCCTCATAGACGCCTAGTCGTTCGCCAATTTAACCTTTTCCACAGAACCCAGTGCCAGTCTAAATGAACATTGAGGAAGTATTAAAAACCCATTTATCCTTATCTAAGGTGCGAGAAAAGAGGGTGCTAGAAAAAAAATTCACATTTTTTGGCCTCTTGGTACGTGAGTACAATATCGCAGTTCCTGCGACATTGAAGGGGTTGAGCGACCGGATCTTCTCGAGTCGGTAATATAAGCAATAGTTCTATTTCAACCGTCGGCACTTTCGATTTCGAGGAAATATGTACAATGAAAAATCCGTGATAGTTTTTGCATTCTTCACTGTTTAACCGTGACGTATATTACTTAACAGTCCTGATGCTAAATAAGCAAAAAAGTGTTTCTACTCTGGGTATAATTTACTTCTTATTATACCGCCTGAATTACCTCCTTTCCCATCCCACCGGACACCAACAATTACAATATCCACACATGATTTAGCACTGATTTTTGAGACGTTTTATGGGCGAATGAGCTGACGATCGTAGGATAATGCACGTTGTCCACCTCTTCGAAACGTGTCGGTTTGCGTTTGTTTCACACCTTTCGGTCGTCTCATTTGACGCTTTTTACTTTTTCAGGTAAATGTGCACACAATGACTGGTCACACGAACACGGTCTCCACTGTGCGATGTCAGGAGTCTGATCCGCAGGTCATAACCGGATCACACGACGCCACCATTCGGCTCTGGGATTTGGCCACCGGACGAACAATGTGCTGTCTAACCAATCACAAGAAGAGTGTTCGTTCGGTTTTCATTCACCCGACCCAGTGAGTATGCCCTAGTCTTTGTTTTCCAAAATCACCAGTTGTGGACAAGATGCAGGCCTTATCAGTTAGTGCGCCTGCTACATCGTTTAAACGAGGTGCCCTCTTGTTTAGCTGCTGTAATTCTCGAAATTGGATGAGCTTACGTTGGGTGCATTACAAAGGAAAAACCTACCGACCCGCAGTGCTACTATTCGCATTTCAGTGGCCTTGCATCCCTTTATGCAACAAGCCTTCTTAATGGGCACGTAAATCCGTCTCATCTGCCTCTATTACAAAAAATCTAAATCCAAAGTAATATATCACGTATAAGAACACTTCGCGCTACGTCCTCCTAAAAATTATGCTCTTACTCCTAATAATGGCTCCCAGCGACACTTTCAACGGGCCATTCTGAGCATTACGCGGGGTTCTAACCGATCGACGCAGTATTTGATAAGAGGACCATCCACACCATTGAACAGAAACGTGAGTCGAGACTGGTTATATTTCCTGCATGGTAGTCTGCTTATTCCTCGGTATCCAATTGAAGGTGCCGAGCAGATATGGAGCCCGAATAACACGCAGATCTCATCCTGCCGGGGTTTTCACTCTTTGTTTTACGTAGTGTGGGACCGTCGAAATCTGTTTGGGGTATATCTTGAGACAGTCGCTACTTTTATGCTGCAAAGCCACGACACATCTTTCATTCATATCTTCCCGGATTTGCTTCAAGGTTTACCGTGTTTTTTTCGTGGAAGCGCGTACTATTTGGGTAGATGGTACGTTCTGGTGTGTCGGCAGTAGATTTTGAACCAACCTTTTTTCGAGAGATAGAAACCTCAGGATGATATAAAGGTTTGTGTTGCGTATCGGTGTATATTTTCGTATTAAAATGACTGAAAAGAAAAATTATTGGTCCGATGTTGGAACAAGGCAAAGACGACAAACTATGCCAAATTTCGTGCTTGTAAAAGTTCCCATCAAAGAATTCAGAAGACCAGTTGACGAGCATACGCGTAATTTCGATAAATTCTCTCTGGGCCAGTACGTTTATAAGGGAACGGAGTACAAGCTAAAACATGCGATCAATAATGTGCTTCTTGTCCTACAAATGAGTCTTGTGAGTCGGGTGGTGGGAGCCGGTTAAGCGGCAGTAAGGTTTTTTTTAGCTGTTCACGGAGGGAGAGGAGAAGGCGCGGAGCGAATGTAGCTACGTGGAGCTTGTAATAGGTTATTTTGCGTGCACATGACCGGCTTTCCCAATCTGATGGCGGTGGCTTCTGCTTTTACGAGCAGCACTGACCCAATGACTTGGGTTAGCTTGGTGGCACCTTATAAATCATACGGAAGGCATCGTTGGGGTCCACACGGTGCCCGAAATCAATTATGTGTGCGAGAATAGCGCTGTGTATGCTGTGTGTGCCCCGTAAACGGGCCACGTGGTAGATGCGTTGGACCAGTACGGGGGCCACATTAGGGCACGACATGCGTTATTCGGGTTGCGCTCCGCTAACAAATGCCGAACCTGGGAGGTGTGGTGGCACGCCTAGGGGCTGCTAGGACTTAGGGGACCCAGCCGCGCCAGCCACCTGCGTCCTCTCCCGCCTCCGGTCTTCTTGACTCTGTCTTGACACCGGGCTCAGGTGGGGGAGGAGGAGGGAGTGCGGTAGATGCAGCGCAAGTCTACTATCACTTTAAATTAAATCACGCGCAAGTCACCGTCCCTGCTCCACTTTCCCATGGAGCATACGGTGGACATCGTCGGACTACGACGGTCGAACTGTCGTGTATGCTTTTAACTGCTTTTTCCCAGCCATGCTGGGAAATGTTCCCTTATTCTTTTGGATAGGCGCCGACTCGTGCGACCAATATAACCTGCTCCGCTGGAGCTATTAAATGAGTTGATGCACAATGAGGTGTCTGAGCTGGCAACCTATCCTTTCTTTCTCCGTGTAAAACCGGGTGGGTTAAGAATAATATCCGAGCTCTCGCCGCTGGGAAGGTTCGTGAAATGGCTTGGTCATGGCGTCTTCTCTGAAGTTTCCTTTTCGCATCCCCTTGAAAGGGGACGTTGAGAAATAAGGTTTTCTTTTCTGCAGTAAGTGTGGCGGGTTTTTCTTTTCCCGCGACCATATTCTTTGTAATAAATTGGTCCGGATACCCCTTCTCGCGAAGTTGGTTCTGGATATTTCTAAGCTCTTCGATACTGCTCACCGAACACATTTTTCTAGCCCTTTGAGCCAAACCGGAGTAGATTGTGTTTCTGTTGATGGATACGAAACTGCCAAAGTTCGTATATTATCCAGACCAGGTTTTCTTTCGATAGACGCTCATGCGGACACTACCGTCGGATCTTCGGCTTAGGCGAACGTCTTAGAAAGGAAGCGAACCTGCCGTTTTTACCTCCAACGTGAACTTGATTGACGGTTGTACTTGATTAACAGATCTAAGAGTGCATATACACTGGTTTCTGCTTCAGTAATCGCAAAGATGTCAACGTAGCGACTGCAGTGTTTTAGCTTATCGATCTGATCGTTTAGCTGGGATTTATCCACGAACACGGCTGAGAGAGTTCTAAGGGGCGAGCTCATAGCAAAGCAATCTATTTGTCTGTATATTTGGTTGTCTAAAAGGAACTGCACTTTGAGTGTGCATCTTATTAATAGTTCCTTTAGCGCATTCGTCGGCATTCCTTTTGTTCCTGAGTTGTCAATAAGAATTCACAGATGTAACCGACTGTCTCAATGACCGGCATGAATACCGACGTATGCACTAAAGGAACTATTTCTAGATTCACTACGCACCGCTTGATATGCGGGTGCGAATTCGATGTTCTTATCAATCGATGCGCGACCAGATTCTCACGCCTCGGTTCCATCGCCCGAGATCTTGCTGGCCGCAATCCAGACTACTGGCGCGACAGCAAAATTAAAGGTGTGATTCTGCAGCGGGCAGTGAGTAGACATAAGCAATAGTAAATCTTATCTCTTTGCGTTTCTGAAACCTAGTCTCCGGTTTCATCCAGTTTGTTCTGCTTATTTGTAGAGACAGTTGGCGCGAGGGGTGCGGTAGATAGCACTTGATTGTTCTCATAGGATTTATCGGTCTTTTATTTGCACGATTTGGCTACACAGTGTGCGTACTACCGAGAATATTTGGTTGTGGAACGATATGTTCCGTCGATGAAAATGCCGTCGCTTCCAGATTTCCCGCACAATAGGCAAGTCTCCCTTAACCTTTGCTTTCGGAATGCTTCAGTGTACGCGTAACCTTCGTGCTGGACCACCACAGAAACACTTCCCGTTGACTGCTAGAGTGCTTATGTTCAAAAGTGACTAAAAAGTCTCATACCCTTGCATATCCGATGTTGTTGCAACCTGCCTCATGGTTAAGAACCATGCTCACTGAACTGTCCGGTCGAATAATTGTTCACCACAAGTATCGGAGCGTTTCGAATCAGCATTTTTTTTCACGGTTGTCTCCAGCTACGGTCCCCTTGTCTGTGACAAGGACAGTAACTGTCTGATAATCACTGATTAGTTCGCATGCTCACTCCATCAGGAACGCTCGTCATTATTCAGTCCTCTGGTTGTCTTTTTGAAACTCCTAATTAGTTGTCTGCTCAGTTGATCTTTACTCCAAGTTCTTCGTTATGAGCCCTCCACGAATACGCAGGTACGCGTATCGCAACGGACATCGCGTGCAAATATCTTCGAGGCAATTTTAAGTGTTCAATCCAAACAAGGTGATAATGTACAGCGAACTCTTGTTAGCGAAAACAAAGGTTGGAGAGCTCACTGTTTTGTACTTTTGCCTGCATAAAAATTTATCGAATAAACCATGCATTTCTTAAAATAAATGCTGTAAACGCCTTTTACTTGCACTTCAGGAACGCATTTGCGTCTGCCTCCCCCGACAACATTAAACAGTGGAAACTTCCTCAGGGCACTTTTCTGCAGAACATGTCTGGCCATAATGCCATCGTTAATGCCCTTACCATCAATATGGATGGCGTGGTGGTGAGCGGAGGTGAGTGTCTTTGCTTCTGTCTTCATTTTACTCTGCAGTAATTATTGTCTGTATTCTGTTTTACACTGCACACAAATTAAACCCTGGTCACGTTTGCGTCTAGTCCACTATAAACCATCTTGTTCCAATCTTTTCTCCTCACCCTTCCGGAGGTCCTGTTAATTCTGGTGCGTGTTTACGGCAAGCATTAGGACTGATTAGAACTGCTTCGACGACATCGTGCATTATATTCCGCCACGCATGGCGATTTGTGACAGCGGATCCAGATCGGTCGACTCATTTTCATCATCTTAGCTGACTCAGTCGAGTCTGTTTAGCTTATCTGCCTTCCTCTTTGCTGTCGCAGGCGACGAAGAACCTGTGCAAACAACCCAACTTGGGTTTCCTGAGTGGCCGAAGATACTCCCACAGAGATGTCCCAGCGAGTGCAAACTGTTTTATTGGAGACGAGGTCTGTGTACATCCCTCGAGATGTAATTTAAGGCAACTGTGGTCAAGCATTTTGAGTTATCGCATGTTTTCCACGAACACAACCTAGTACTCGCAATGTTAGAGATAAACTAAGTAGACGGTTATTCAGTGCACGGGAATCTTTATAGCCATGGGTTTAATAGACCCCCAAAGACAATTGAAAACCCTGTGAGAAACATTGGTTTGGACGACAATGTCATCCGTTTTTTTGTCCTTCATACTGGAATTCTGTATACCGGTCGACGCGCTGAGTATCCAGCTAGCGGGAAAACCAATATCCGTTGGCCCATGACCGATTCTACTGCAGATGCTGGTGAATATTCATTTGCAGAATTCTATGCCTGATAGAAGCTCATGGAGCACCTTAAAGTATTCAATTTTGTGTTACCGTTCCAGAGAAACCGAAAAAAGACCTCAGTTGTCTGGAAAAAAGGGTCAATCACTGAAACATAATTAATTGTGCTGAACTTTCGGACATGTTGAAGTTGTCAACGGTGCTGTGAAGCGGCTGCCAAAGCGATCTATCAGTGAAAATAGACCTTCAAACACTTCTATTGTTCCCTGTTTCTAGGTAACTATGGCGGGTATTTAAGCAGCACAAACTTGACAGGATGGGGAAGAGGAACAACTAAATGCAAAAGATACTCTGTGTACCTTCAAGTCCTTGTGTTAGTGTGCGCGCCCCCTAAATGGGCCGCGTGGTAGATGCGCTGGACCAATATTGGAGCCAAATCAGGACATAGCAGGCGTTATTATTCGGTCCCATAACAAATGCCGAACATGGGGATGCGCGTGCCCAACATGGGCACAGACGTGTAAGGGATTAGAGAGTGCGGTGGATGCAGTGCACGTCTACTATCACTTAAAACTAATTTGCGCATAAGTAACCTTTCCTGCACCATACTTCTGTGGGGCATACGGTGGACATCGTCGGACTACGACGGTCAAACTGACGCGTGTCAGACTCACACGATGACTCCCAAGTCGTGGCAGTGAATACCTCCGGTTCCACCACGAGGCTGCGAAACTTATATTCATTACGCGAAGGGTCAAATGAAGTCGATCCGTCTCAGATTCACACCGGGATTCCCCCTTACCAAATGGGGCGCTTTAAAAACTATGCGACTTGCTAATAGTCCTGCTGCACTAAATCCAAGGGCACGCTCCGCCTCCTCACCGGACACCAAAACAGGGCAATGCATAGTCTGGCTCCAAACGATTCGTCAGACAGGATCGCATATGACTTTGGTGAGATATTACCATGAAGCGCCAAACGATGCTAGCCCACACGACGGAATTCATCGTAGTCCTCAGAACTCAGTAAACAGGTTCACACCGTCATGACCATGAAAGCAATTGGCGGTCGCCTGTCCTACAGTAATGAAGATTTTTTGGTGGGAAGTCAATCGCGTGCCAAAAGAACCCCTTCCCCTCGCGCGCACAACCCGGGAGACCGGCATTCAGCTGGCAGTGACGGATGTTCATTTGGCGAGGTACAACGGCCAGTGACGCGACCGCCGCCACAAACGGAACCTTCAAAAACAGGCTGGCTAATTACACCCCCAGGCAGCAGCAGCAGCCGGCAAGCAAGACAGTTCATCGGCAAGGGTATATGGCCCCATCGAGTTTTTTTTATCAAAAGAAGATACAATGTGTGCCGACAAATGTGGAAAGATCTCAACCATCATTAAGAGGAAAATGGCGAGGGTGAAGAAAGAGTTGAGGAGGGGGACACTTGGTGACACACTCCGCTGCTTCTCACAGAGGCAGAGATGTAGAGGTTGGGCGTTGAGATTGTCTGTCTGTCAGGGTACATGTGCGTGTGTCTGAATGAGCGGAGGTTTTCCTAAGCGGGCGCGCCATAAGCAAACAACAAACACACATGGGCTGAAATAAAAAAAACTACCCGCCTCAGTATCGGAATAATCGAAACCGTCGACATTAAATGCATAAATCACCTTTCCTGCACCACACTTCTGTGGAGTATACGGTGGACATCGTCGGACTACGACGGTCAAACTGAAGTGTGTTTTAGACAGCGACTGTACGCCAAGATAACCGTGTCCGATCTCTTCGGACAGACCACTTGCAGATGGAGAATAAGGCCGATCCAGCGCATATTTCCCTCCGTTACAACAACCGAACGCGGTTTATAAGCAATCACAACACAGAAAGTTGTGGTCGTTAGCTATCAGAATACTCGTTCCTCCGCTGCAGCAGGCATAGAAATGGTGACGTAGGTTCTGTGGGATTTACACTTGCACCGCCTCCGGAGTGGTAGTCACCGTCACTTGTGACCTACAAAACTTCAAGTTGGGAAGATCTCATGTACCCGGTCCACAGTCAGATGCTAGTGTCTCAATTTACTCTCACAAAAAACCTGAAGTGCCTTTTAACAACGAGAAATAATAAACCTTTCCGTTCTATGTTCGCGTAACCTGATTGCTAGTTTCTGCACTTAAGGTCTATATTGACGAACATGGACAGCTTTCATTGGCGACTTTCCCTATTTTTGAATTAAGAGGGGAAAAATATTAGTGTTTCTTTTCCTGCTCGACTCTATGTTTACAACAGAAGACCAACCTGGTGCGCGTCCCCCAATTGACTTGATGCATGTGCAGAACTGCCTTGTAGTGGGGTAGTCGCGTCCTAATCCCCTATTGTATTCTCTTTAAAGGAGACAACGGCAGTATGCACTTTTGGGATTGGAAATCCGGTTACAACTTCCAACGTCTACAGTCTCAGGTGCAGCCTGGAAGTATCAACTCAGAGGCCGGCATCTTCGCACTGGCCTTCGATCGCAGTGGTTCTCGACTTGTATCCGCAGAGGCTGATAAAACAATAAAGATCTTCAAGGAGGACGAAACTGCGGTAGGTGCTCCCGTGCTTCTAACTTCGCTTTCGGCTTCCAGTATTCCACGCTCCTTAAATTTTGCACTGAAATATGACTACATTCAAACTTCAAAAAGTGATCAAATCGGTAGCAGGGCCATTTGTGGAATGACTTTGCCTAATGGGGCAGCAATAGGGCCATTTTTATCTCCTAAAATACGGTCATCTCTTATGTTTGTAGATGGAAGAAACCCACCCAACAAACTGGCGCCCCGGGCTCCTGCGGAAATCAAAGTACTAAATTGGTCGAGTTTCTATTTGTACATATATATTTTTAAAACAAAATCACGTAAAAGCATTTAGTTTTTTCTCCTGTGTGTGTGAGATTTCTGCCGTTCGTCGAATTCCCGTCCTCTTCGCTGGGTTCGCATTCACTCGAGGCATGACCAGTCCAGGAAGGATGATCAATACTGCTGCGGCGATTAGGCTGAAGCAGTTTTGTCTGAAAGACTCATCAAAAGTCATCTGAGCAAGCATTGTACCCGCCTGTACCGACAGGAAATTATAGGGAACCAAGCCTACAAAAACAAAGGAGACACGTAAACATTTCGACCTTCAGAGTTCATTTTTATTGGAGGCGAAAGATAGGCGTAAGTCTTTGGATTCCTTGTCTGCTCAGATAACAAATAAAATTACACATGTCCCTACGACTTCCGCACGTTTGGTCGCGCTGTTTAAGCGGAGGTCCTCGTCGGTTGGTTGTGATGGACAGCTCGAAGAAATGCTCATAAGTAAGGCAGCAGTCCATGCTTCAAAGGATGCAGAACGCCTCGTACTTAACACCCGAGATAAGATCCCTAATTTAGAGCCGCCTTCCATATAGGAAATTACATAGTCCTCGAACCATTTCGTTGCGCGTCGTTGGACCCCTTTGAGAGCTCGAGATTTCCATTTGTGATCGGAATACCTTAGCAAAGCACCCTGCCAAGGCTTGCGAAGGCACGCTTGATGCGAAACAGCACTGAAGTCGCGGCACAGGTGACCTTTGAGCACTGTAGCGATGGATTAAGGTTGGTTGTGATCTCTACGCCGGGATCCTTTTGCGCTTCACAGTTCAACTGCTAGACGGAGTCATGGGCGGATGTTACGAAACAGTTGGGGCCGAGGACGGAAACTTGCGAACACCCCTGCCTATCGTCTCTTCCACTGGCCGTCAACATGGAGGATGTGACAGTTAGGCGTTGCGGTCCACCAACAGGGGCAATTCTGTGCAAACCTGAAGAATCGCTGCCGTCGTCACCACTGAACCCAAAAATCTTCGCCTGATGGGTGCCTGTCAGGTCGCGCACATCTCGACGTGGAACCGAGGGGAACAGGTAGCCAGAGGACCAAAAAGACGGAATGAATGGGGACTTTTGCCGTGCTAGATAAGTATTAGCCTACGCAAACAGCCCCACCAGGGCAGCCATGATTTACGCGCACTGGTAACTAGGAGCCTTATCAGAAGTGGCCATTTGCAGACAGTGCTGGCCCTGCGGACAAATTCCTCTACCGTATGCTGATCTAGCTGAAGTTTCAGCTGCTTTTTTAAGCAATAAACTTCAAGAATGTTCGCAACAAAGGCACGAAACTCACCTATGAGGACTGATAGAAAGAATAGATGGCCCGGGATTCCGGCTAACGGACTGATAATATTTAACAGCCAGTTCGGGGTCATTGGAAAAACGCGGCTGCCGAGCAGAAAGAAGAATATTCGGTCTCTGTTGTTGGTTACCTTAAAGTGAGCGTAAGTGCATGATTAAAAACTTGCGTTGGGATAGTTTGCAGGTGAGTAGTACGCCTTTAAATGTACAAGTTTATAGATACAATAATTGGCATTGTTGCCTTTCGCAGGGCACTCAATCAGGAAGAATCTGTCCGTTAGTTTTGAATGCCATTAATTGTATTAGCATTGCATGAAGGCATTACAACTACCCGAGTTGAGTTACAAACCAAATGATCGGCCGTTGTAACGTTGGGACGATACGGCTCTTCCAAGCAGTATGGTCAGTCGCAATTCGACAGTATTTATCAGTAAACAGGTATGTCCATCCCCGAAGTCGAATCAAGTCAGGAAGAGCTGCAAGCGGTCCCACGATATGAGGAATGATTTTCTTACGGTAGGAAATGACGGGACTAAATTACTTTCTTCCTGCTTTCTTGGTTACCCGGCACGTCTGCAGATGCTGGAGGATTAGCTGCGAAATAAGCAATATCGGGTATGGCCAATAAGCAGTCGTGGACCAGCAACGACAGAGCTACCAGGGTGCGGCGGAATAAAGCCTGGTACGCCAATAGCCTTATAAGAGTTGCAACACCCGATGAGTACACCGCCGGTTCGAGCCTCGGGTGGTGCAATACCTGCTGTTGGCTACGGCTGGCTGACGACTGTTAAGGAGTCAGAAACGGTAATTCCAGTCTCCTTGTCTTTGTCGGCATTGTTCATCTGCCTGTAATACTGGCCGTCGTGCGGCTGCTGACTGAGCTTGAGAGTGAGCCTGAAGGCAGAAGGGGATAAGCGAGTCCCGTTAGCGATTGGTAAGCGTTCATCAACATAGGTGTTAACCTCGAACAAACAAAACGAGCGGCTGTTGGGGACCCACCAGTAATCAAAATTCCCAAAAACTCATGAAAAGATGTCTGATTAGAGTACAACGATCCCTGCTACGGCGTTCGCAGGAACCAAAGCGCTCCGCAATCTCAGTCCAGTGGTGCAGGCGAATAGTATGCGAGCTGATCTACTCAATCGGAATCCGACCCTTGGTATTGGATGCTGGAATTTTCGAACGTTACTGGACCATAGTATCCAAAGTCTGACGGTGCGTAGCCTTTATCAGTACAACGTAGATGTCTGCTACATGTCGGAAGTTCGAATCCATGACTAAGGCTCTTTGGAAATAAAGATCCTGGGAGCCAACGAACACTTCACCCTGTACCACAGTCGCCCTTGTGACTCCTCTGGTAGACATTATGTAGCGATCATCCCCGCCAAAAGCGAACCATGCACTGCTTGCTTGGAAATCAGTAAACGAGCGGATGGTCTACGTGCGACCGAAGGGTAATTTTAAAAACATCTCTATCGTTTCCGTGTAAGTACAAACTTCCACTGCTGAAAAGCGCGATAAAGAGAGGTTTAACTCGCAGCTGCATGAGTAAGTTAGAAGACTTACGCGCCAAGATCTGCTGATTTTTGCCAGGGGCTGGAATGGCCGGACTGGACCTGGTGAGTCGACACACAGTCATCTAACTGGCTTTTTAGGCTCGATGTGACAATGGTGAGAAATCGCTGATCAGAACGGAATATTTGTCACGAACATGTGCTTCCAACAGCGCAACAAGCATCTACCTACCTGGTATTCAAACGAAGGTCATACGGCCAGTCAGACCGACTACATTCTAGACAGTTCAAGATTCCGCAGCTGGGGTCATGATAGCAAATCACTACGTGGTGTCGAGACTGGTAACGTCCATGGGTCTGACCATGTTCTCGTTCGTACACGCTTCAAAGTTCACCTCTAATCCGCTCCCAAATTGCCACGTGCTAGACACTTCGATGTCGCCAAAACCCGGCACTGCCGAGGCCCTGAGCAAAGAACTTGTGTCCCGTTTTACGACCCGGTCAGACGGAGAAGGCAGTTACGGGTGGTAATCACTGAAAACATCAGTCTCTGGAGCAGCTGAGAAAGTTCTTGGATGTACCCAGCGACGCCGTAGTGGCTAGATCAGCGGAAGAACCATCGCAACGATGATTCCTCCACCGATTCCAGAGGAGGTCCCAAACGTTGATGACGCTCGAAGCTTGCCAAATTATTCACCAATTTAGTGGTAAGTCATCTGCACCGACTGACTGTGATGTGAATGGCAGCTTTATTGCTGAAAACGAGGCAACGATCAAGTGCTGGCGCGAGCACCTTAATTTTGATACCGAACTCAGTGTCACCTCGTTCGCATCTGCCTATGCCGTGTCATGCGACCTCCTTCTGAAGGAGAAATCTCTTAGGCCGTACGTAGTTTGCGTTACAACAGGGCACCTGGAGGGGACTGTATACCTGCTGAAATCTACAAGTCTTTTGTAGACACATTTGCGCCCTGGCGCTATGAATTGAGTGAACAAGCGTGGTGAGACAAGGTTGTTTCCGATGACTGGGGCTCATTCATCCTTATACCTGCCAACAAAAAGGGAGATAATACGAGAGCCGAGAAAGACCTGGCTAACGTCGTATTGAAGTTGCTGTGAAGATCTTGTGCTTTTCGGGAAATTCCAGGCTGTGTGACTCTAGGGTGAGGTCCAACCAAGCCGGATTCCTTGCTGGGCGTGGATGTGCGGATCAGATATTCGCACTCAGGCGCATCATTTAATTCCGCCATAGTTACCAAAACCACCGGCCATCTGCTTTGTTGACCACGTTTGATTCCGTTCATCTTAGCACTAGACATTTACCTCCAAAAATAATCGCCGTGATCAAAGTCTATTACCGCTCCACCACTGCGCTAGTTAACTGTCTGGTTCGCGTATTTTAGGTTATCGGAAGCACTTCTAACCTACGTGATTAGGAAGGCGTACGTGAGAGATTTTATCCGGCACATTTCATTGGTCTATCCGCAGACCAACTACCTGGCAAAAGTAAAGTTTTCAAAGTATAATGGTTTACAGTATTACATTGACAGAGAGGAAGGGATACTGTGAAGAAGTTGACACGCGTGAATCAACCAGATATCACAATTTCTATCAGCCAAAAAAGACAACTTCAACTGTGTTAAAACATAAATTATACGGTGGGAACTTGAAGATATCCAAATTGCTGGTATCACGCACCTTTTCTCGGAATTTTTTAACATGCCGAGGGAAGTGCCTCTCGATGAGCGCCTTTCCAAAACATTTACTCAGACCAAAGCAAACAGTCGCCCCGAAGGCCGTCATGCAACAGACCAGCGGCAAACCAAGCTGGGTGCCGTAGAGCGAACCAGCAAGCAGATTCTGAAAGTAGTCAGTTTCATTTAATTACCATGAAGACGGATCCTGGTATGGCGAAGGCCTGCTTGTAAATGTAAGACAAACAGAAAAAGGTGAGCACGTATTCTGGGTAGATGGTCTTATAGGCATTCATAAGACTGGCGAGTTCCATTACATCCTCCCTCGATTTGGGCAGCTTCAGTGACCTAATGTTTAGCGTAGAGCCCAAAGTACTCTTGACTTACAGCTCTCTACTGGCGTTGGTGCGAGAAAGGTCGGCGTCGGTTATTTTGAAGGTCAGTAAATACTCTCCAAATCTTAGTAATGCGAAAGAGTAGAGAAGAAATACAATAGGGAGGGCGAGAAAGCGTACGTAAGGATCGTAATGCTGTAGAAACGTTTTGCGTCGCCGGCTGGTCATAGCTTTGGCGCTCTAGAAGGAGGTAACAAATTAAACGAAAATGATTTGAAGGCGTACATTCCATCACACCTACCCCGAGGCAGTGATAAATACATGTCTTTGTTAGGTGAAATTATTAGAGAAAATCCCTTGGTGATTGCCAGGTCTCTCATGACAGAACCACAAAGTCTACACTCAATTGTCATTTCGTTGTGCTTCTTGTTAAGGAACGCCTTCACCAGGGCACCAGACAGCAACAGGGACTCACATCATAGTGAAAATATGGAGTGCACCCAAGTCAGCTCTACGTTTTCGTCCAGAAATTCGCCGTATCGACGCGAGCGGTCTCAGTCACACTAAGGGCAGTTTTGATACAATCACACTTAGAGTCCACAAACATCCTTCTGTCAAGATAGTAAATGACAACGCTAGACAGTAACGGCGACGACCGAAATTGGCACGCTTAAGCAGCATTAATTCAGACCTTGGCACTTCATCGCAGGCTGAAAACAACAGTGCTATCACCATGTTTTAGCAGAGATCACTGCCCCTCGACTTCAAGCTTCAGCGAAGTGTTAGATGGTTATTCACTATAATTGAGGTTGAGGCTGATTTCTTGGTAAATGTAGGCCGCTCGGTGGATTTGAAGCATAACCAATTCACCAACACCACCAGCCAACTGCCTACAAATGGCATTCTAACCAGTTTATCTCCAGCTAGAGTCCACTTGGCGATTCCATCTCACCATTTTCTGAAATTTGTAATGACTATCGGCCCCTTATCTCAGAACCAAGGAATTTTAAGATTATCTGGCAATTGTCCCGATAGTATACTATATATCGCGGATATTGCACAACGTTGTGAATACTTCTGCAATCAGCGCTTAACAGATATTTTTACCAGAGTGAGCCGGGAAAGGGGAATATGCTGAATGCATCCAGATTACCGTTCAAAAATATTCATATAAGCAAATGTATGCTTCAAATACACTGAACTGACTATAATCTTCCGAATTATTACATATGAAGATGAACATTAAAAATTTTGGAAAAGGTCGTGTCTTGCCGAATGATTTAGTATAAAAGTGAGTTCGATAAGTAAGGCCGATAGTCGTCGAGAGAGAGAAAAAGCCGACTGGATTATTTTCTCCAAAAAATCAGGTCGTAATTTATCAATTAATAGAAGCGTAGTAAAACATCTTATTACGTCATAATGTTGACGATAGAGCAGGCCGTTTCCGCTTAATAATTCTCGTATACATCTGAAGCGTTACGTACGCTGTCTTGAAGTTGGCTTCGTCCACAGCACTATGGACAACTTTAGAGATTTTCGTACCATCCGCTAAGATGGCATACACACAGTCCAATATCTTTAGTCGTGGCAAGCTGGAGGCCAACGGATCAATGTACCTCCGAATGTAACTAGCTAACATCCTTGTACAGCATCGCGAAGAATTGGTTTTGAGGCTCCAAGAACCGAGCATACAGCTAGCAGCTATGTCGCAAGATTGATCGTGCTCGGGAGGTGCTATTAATTGCATAAGGCACACGAAGACAAAGACGTTTATGGATTTGGCTCCAGCCAGCCCAATATTCTGTTCATCTGGACCTAGCGCACCAAGTGAACTGGACACAAGTACTCACTGGGTTGAAAGATCTGAGCTGCAAACGGGTGCCCAATTGAGTCAAAAAGAGAATGTAGTTATAAAAGCGGTCCAAGGGTCAGCATCAAGAATTCCAAAGGAGTGAGTTAAACATCATTTAGATCTCCTTCAATTGTATGCAAAAAACGTTGCGAACGGATGGCGATTCCATCCGCATTCTCAAGGCTTAAAGAATAGTGAATGCTCCGTCAGCCCCCTATTCAAATCCTCTACCACGACCTCTTCAAATCATCTTCGAAAACGACGCAAATGCGCAGCCACTGCAATAAAGAAAATTAAACGTACGGGTCCGCATTCTGAAGATTTTTCACTAACCGGAATCCGGCCTGAAAAGAGCGAATGAAAATGCGACAATTAATAATAGAACTGGAAACACGAAGGAACAATGGCGAGGCATATCTCCTACTTAACTCACAAAATCACAAAATTTTGTTTACGCTGACAATCTCAAGTGCATTTATTTATATCCTTAAGACACTGCCAATAGTTGCATTGATAAAATCAACACTGATCTACTTATGCTCCCACGTTGGAGCTCTAGCTGGCTGATGGAATTTTCTCCATCCAAGAGTAGTTTCATGTGTTTTGGCCCCGCCAAGATTCCTCGACCCCTAGTATTTCAAAAAAGTAAACATTTAGAACGATCAGTCATAAAAGACTTAGATATAAGTTACACGAATAAGCTAGCATTATCGCCTCATGCGGAGCGAATTTCCGCAAAAGTTCCACATATATAATTCAGTATATATAAGGGAGATAGGCAGAGCCTTTTAAAACCCTATTTACAAATAGACGCTAGTAAAACAAGCAAATGTTACATGGCGATAGTCGTTTTAGTATATCGATCATTGCTGTCGACTAAATATATGTTCATCAAGTAAAAATGCATCAAGTCTTCTTTTAAACATTTCAATGCTTTCATCCTGAACAACTGAGGCTGGCAGTTTGTTACATTCGTCAATCACCCGTTGGGAAAAGAAGTTGGCCCGCACTTCAAGTTTGGCGTGATTTCTTTTAGTTTGTATTGGTGACCTCGGAGACTTGTCATGTTTGCCGATTCAAAAAAGTTGGCCATCTGAAGAGCACAATCAACTCCTCTAACCAGTTCAAAGACTAAGATCATATCCCCTCTGTATTGCCTATAAAAGAGAGGAAAAATTTAAAGTCTTGCTAGGTGGCCATCATAGGGTATGCATTCAAATCCTCTGACTAGTTTCGTTGCCCTCCGTTGAAATTTCTCCATCAGAGCGTAGTCATGTTTCGTCCAAGGGTGCCACGCCTGAACGCAATATTCCAACACCGGCCGGATAAATGTTCCAAACACGCGCCCAAAAAGCTCTCCGTCAAAATTAACGAAGGACCTCCTGATTGCGCCTAAGATACACATAGCTTTCTTTGCGATATTCGCACAGGGCGACGATGTTTGAGAGTTGGTGTTATCCATATACCCAAGTCCTTTAGAATATTTACCTCCTGGAGTTGGTGACTACTGTTGAAGTACTGGTATTCAAACCTCATCATCCTTCTGAAACTAGACCGCAGTCGGATTATTTGGCATTTGTTAAGATTAAGGTTCAGCAGCCACTCATCACACCATGTTTGCAAGCGATCTTAATGTTGTTGTAATTTCCACGCATCCTCCGGGTTTGCAATCAACTTCCATAACGTCAGATCGTCAGCGAACATTACCTTCTCGCATGTCAGAGAGTCCAGTTAGTCGTTAAAGTATATCAGAAACAAAACGGGACCCAGAACGCTGCCCTGTGAAACTCCACTATGAACGTTTTCCCAGTGAGACTTTGCGTCTCCGATACAAACACGCTGGCGCCTGTCTGTGAGAAAGTCGGCCAACCATTTGAGTAGGTTGCCAGTCACACCCATTTGACGGAGCTTAAAGATCAGACGTTTGTGTGGAACCCTGTCAAAGGCTTTGCTAAAGTCAATGTAGACCGCATCGACTGACAAACCCATTTCTAATGATTTTGTCCAACTTTCCATGAATGTGAGCAGGTTTCGACCACTTCGAAATCCATGTTGATATGAACTAAGCAAGTTATTCTCTTTAAGATGCCTCATCAGTTCTGTTTTGATTATATTCTCCATCATTTTGCAACAGATACTTTCGAGGCTGACTGGTTGGAAACTGTTTGGTGATGTCTTCTCTCCTCCTTAATAGATGGGGGTTATGTTGGCTATCTTCCACTCGGTAGGCAGAGCCCCCACCTCCATCGAACTTTCAAATATCTTGGAGAGCGGAGAGGCCAGCTGGTCTGTAAGTTCATTGAGAACTGTTGCGGATATACCATCTGGGCCAGGTGATTTAGTGGGCTGTAGCTGTTTCAGAGTTTTTCTTACTGTGTCCATTGGGAACGACACCGTGCTTATTTTGTTTGAAGATGTGGCAGTACTGTAGTATTCGTCCTCGTCAAAAGGTGGTTCCTCGGTATACACGGACATAAAGAAATTGGATAAGAGGCTGGTCTTATCAGAATTATCAGTTAACCTGTTTCCCTGATTGTCTTTAAGACAAGGAATGCAGTCGCGATTTCGTTTTTCCTTATTAACGTAAGCATAAAACCTTTTCGAATTTCTTGGTATGTCTTTGACTATTTCTGACTCAAAGGCTGATCTTTCTTTTCTCAGAAGATTCCGACACTGATTTCGCTGTTTCTTAAAAGCGGAAAAATGTTCGGGTTGTTGATATCTGGCATATGTTCTCCACAGTCTTTTTTTCTTCTTGAGATTCCTTTTTATTTCCGATGTCACCCACTCGGGTCGGGAGACGCATGATCGCCTTTTAAGTGGGCAGAATTTCTCTACCAATTGGTGAATCAATTTACTAATGAAGAACCAGGCAGCATTTGGGTCAGGTACATGTGCAGGGCTCCAGTCTATCCCATTCAGTAATTCTTTTATTTTGGGATAATCCCCTTTCCATACATTTCTCTGCATAACTGCACGACGTTTGGGTACGGAAAAATGACTGTACTCCCAAGCAAGAACACAATGATCACTTCGTCCAAGCGGCACGTAAGAACTTAATGCAAGGATGCACTTGTTGTCTCTACTAATGATTAGATCCAAACAGCTTGACTGCTGCCCATTTCGGAACCGCGTCTTCATTCTGACATGTTGGGTAAGAAACTCGTCATTTAGTAACTAAAGTAATTTAGGTTCGAATGAATTTTCCCGATCGCGAGCAGTACATTGACACCTAATCGATTTCGGGAGCGTTGAAATCTCCAAGTATTAATAAGTGTTTTGCTACGGCAGATTTGCTTAACCTCTGTGATGAGTGCTTCGTCCGTGTCCGTTCGCTGTCCTGGGGGTCAATATACCACGGCAATATGGGGGTCTGGTAGGTTTGGGACTTTCAGTTTACAACAAAGTATTTCGCAAGAAGATATCCTGTTTGTCGAGTGCCCATCCGGAATGAAGTTAATGCCTTCTCGTATAAACATTGCGATTCCACTACCCCTACGTCCGTTTCTATCCATGCGGATAAGCTGAAAACCGTCTATTCTGACTTCTGTGTCTGCGATTTGTTCATTTAACCATGTTTCAGTTAGAGCTATGAAGTCAGGTTGTAAATGGTCCACGACCAGTTTAATTTCATCAACTTTGTTCAATAGACTCTGCACATTTGTGTACATCATTTTAATCTTGTTTTTCTTCCCTCGATTTCTGAAGATTTTTGAGTTCTTTCTTCCACATGGCGATTTTTGCTGGATATTTCGCAAGATATATCCAGTCTCCTGCCTGGGTTCAAATCTACAGGCATTTGGTAGGGCTTTTGACCGGCGTGGTTGCCGTCAATTTCACCGGATGTTCCCATAAAAACGAGCGCACCGTTTTGACTATTTTGTTGCCTACAATTTTCAAGTTTTGTTCCCTCTCGTATTGACGTCTTTTAAATTCTGCTACCAGTGTCCTCATTTTCATCCGATCGGTGGGAGAGTAATCCGGCTGAAAAAAAAACTCCACGATAATTCTTTCGTAGTCGGGACTTTCGAGAGAGCAATAGATCTACCTGCCTCTGAGACTCCCTGAACTACCAGACAAAATGATCTGTCAGGGAAAAAACTTGTTTCTGCATCCTGCTTTCTTTTAGTGATGGAAGGTTGAATCATGCCCTTTGTTACAGTCTTTAATACTGTGTTCAAGTTTTTCTTAATCGGTGAGCCTGTTGGTTGATTTGCAGATATCTCTATGGACCTTTCAAACAGCGTGCGTTCTCCTGACAATGCGTTTGCTCCAATAGCACCTGGAAAACCTAAATTTTGGTTTGTGGCATCCACGTCTGTCGATAAGTCGCAGGCCACTTTTCCGCCATTACTTTGCTGGCTACCTTGTCCTGCTTTATTGTTGTTCGATGGACATGTAAAGAGCATACTGCTGTCGCTCGTCCGTGGCAGTAAAGATACCTTAAGATTAAGGTTTTTCGACTTTTCAGAGATCGTCAATCGCTTATTTACTTTCGTGCAGTCGGATTCTATATGCACCAGATTTCCAGAAACTGGGGAAACGCAAGACATAATTTCCTCTTCGCTTATTTTCTTTCTGGTCATCTGTATTTCAACTGACTCAGAGGTTTGGTCTAATGACTTTGTTAATTTTCTCTTTTTGTTTCGTTTAATGTTGAGCCTATTGACTTCTACCGTTTCCTTGTGATGATTATGATCTATCTTGCTGATGTTTTTCAGCTCATTTGCATCGTGTTTCGGCGAGTTAATTTTGTTATGTTTTATGAGGACTGATATTATTTCCGATAGGAGATCGAGGTCTCCTTCTAATCTCAAAACTCTGGTTGTGAGTTCTCGGCATCCATCACAGTGTGCCAGCCCTTCACTGTTTAGCTTAGTTTTGGTAATGTTCAGTAGTGCACTGCCTTCTTCAATATTGCTGCTTTGTGGTTTTTCTCGGTCTGCTGAGAGTGACTTGAGTATTTCTGGTAAGTTTTTGTTACATGAAATCGAAAACGGTTTACAAAGATAGGAAAGATCATTATTTTTGTAGTGTATACTATTTGTTTTGTCTGCTGGCTTCCCGGGCGTGGCCGAGCGGTCAAGAGCATAGATAGCTAATCGAGAGGTTGGTGTTTTGAGTCCTGGCCGAAGCGGTGAATAATTTTCTCGCGTGGTCGGGTCGTGAACATTTGCGTTTTCCATGCCAGCATGATCTCTACGAGGATGCATTAAGTTTTAACGAGCAGCTTAAATTATCAAGCGAATAGTTTACTGAGCACAAAAAAGAAGTGCTTTTCGAAACGAATTCACTATCGAATGTTAATACGAAGCAAAGAATGATGCAGCCTTCAAAGTGAGTTTGTCAGTGGTTCTCCGTTCCTTTCTGATATAGACACCTTTCCTGGCGAGACTGTTTTCTGAAGCCTGTATGAGGCAGGATCCAAATGAAGCTGAGTTAGCTTATTATTCGAGATTCCGATATCAATTTTCGTGTGCCTGAATATCACAATGTCTATAAACAATTATAGGCTGATCCTGATAAACAGAAAATATGTGATCCAATGACAACTTATTTCGTTGAGTCCTGACTTTGGGAACAGATTATTGGCCAAAAATCAAAAGCTTGAGTCGAGCGAATTTCAAACGGAAGTCCAGCAACGCCGCAATAGAAACAATATGAGCAATAAATGCGCCTATTCATTCAAAACCACTTTTAAAAAACAATAAATGATAGGAAGAATATTCAGGAATGACTTAGCCGTTTGTATAGGTCAAAGGTCATGGATAATAATAATAATAGTTGTATTTAATACCGGTTTACAGGCATTGTCAGATGAAATATTCAGTGGGTAGATGCTGGCAGTGAAAAACTCCTGAATATATATCATTATAAGTGTTTTTCCTATTTTCATGTTATTCAGGAGAAAAACTGCCGCCTGTAAGGATGATAGCAATTCAGATCAGGGAAGGGCTAACACAATTGCAGTCTGTATGCAGTCTCTCTGTCTTTGCTAGGAACCGGGATTCTGCCTCGTGCAAGAAAGCATCCGTGTACGGTCGCTCACTGTCTGCCGAAGAAGTCAATGGGTGCAGGCTGCAGAGACGGTGCCGTATCCCTCAAGTTAAAACCTGGGATCAAAATCAGATGCCACGCACTCCGTCGAACAGGAAAAACAGATTCTACCGTGTTGGTGCCCAGAATTCTTGGAAACTGTTCTGAATGCAAAAAACTAGTAATGGTAATCTTAAACAAAGAATAACCGCTGGACTTTTATATTATGGGGAAGTTTATTCCACATGGCCATGGCGTTTACCGAAAAGAACCGTCGATACTTAACTGTGCGAGCTAATGGAAGAAATAAAAAGACATTGCGATGACTGCTGCGCCGAGGATGGTCAAGCTGCCTCACAGTGATAAGGGAATTAAATGTACGATTATTCAAAAGCTTAAACAGCAAAAATAGTCCCTTCTGCACTCGGCGAAACCATAAGGGATCAATGTTAACAAGCCCACAGCGTTCTTGATACGATAGATTACGGTGCTGCAACGATAAAATTCTTTTCGTGAAGAAGTGTTGGACCGATTCTATTTTCTTCCGTTCGCTAGCGCGCAGAAGGCTTAATAAAAACGAGCAGTATTCCAGGCCAGGTCTAACGTACATTTTATAAAGGCGGAGTCTAATATCAATAGTTTTAAAATTTGGGAGGATAAACCCGGCAGTTCTGCGTGCTTTGGAGACAATCAGGGCGCAATGCTCTGAAAGATTGAGACCGTTGGAATATGATATGCCCAGGTCCTTAACAACGCCAGGTACATTTATATCGTGGCCATCTATGCTTAGATGAGACTGATGGTTGTCACCGAAAACCATAGCGGAACATTTGTGCCAAGAAAGGGAAAGGCGCCATGTGCAGCACCACTGGGCAAAGGTCTCGAGATCATTTTTTAATAGATCAAGCACGGTGTCACGATCTGCTGGCTTGTATCGATAGGCAAATTTTAAATCGTCGGCATACAAAAGGGCTTACCATTTCGAAATAAACCTGACAAATCATTGACAAAAAGACAAAATAAAAGTGGGCCTAGCAAACTACTCTGAATAACTCCACTCCTCACACGTGCCGAGTTTGAGATAGCATTGGAGATCTTAACATGTTGTGTACGAGAGCTCAGGTAAGAAGATATCAAGCTCAGAAGTTTACCACATATACCGAAAGAGGAGAGTTTCAGGAGAAGAAGGGCATGGTCAACACGATGGAAGGCCTTGGTGAAATCGAAATAGACTATGTAAAGTGCAAAGCCATTATCCCTAGATCCCTTCAGATCTTCAAGGGGTTTTTAACTTTTGGTTCACTGAGCGGTTGTCAATATTTATTAATGTAGAGGCTGTTTTTATCAAGTCGACGAAGGTGATAAACAAATTCCAATTTGATGTCGTTTTGTGAGGTAATTCGGCACAAGAAAAATTCTGAAAATTCTAAAGAGCAATTACATTCGTGCAGTGGCAGTTTTAATGTCAGAATCAAACCAAGCGAAATGTTAACGATTTTCAAACTGTCCAAGCCGGAGAACAAAAAGATACGTGCTTCCTTTGCACACGATATGTGGTTTTATATCACATAATTTCTTCAATTAAATTAAATTCAATTCAATTTATTGAGGGAAATTGGCATGGGCCTTTGAGAACCCTATTTGTAACGTAAACTTAAGTGCGGTTTACAGAGAAACTGTGCGGGTTTCAAAGGTACAAAAGGCGGTCATAAAATATGACAAGTGGTGCACGACTCTCGAGGGTAAAGATAAATTCCTCATCGCTCAGGCTCGTTTTGGAACATAATGTCGAAAATGGCATTCCTCGGTTTCCCCTGACCTCACCCCAATGCAGAAAACTGAAAAATTTTTAAATTGTCGACAAGCAACAGAGAAATGAGCTAACGCTATTTGCCATGTTGAACAAATTGCCTCCAATTTCATCTACGGCTTCGCCATCTGGAAGCTCCAGCTAACTCTGCACGGAAACCAACCTTGATTAATCTTTTTGGGATCTCAAGAAAACAGTACTTTTCGTTCTCAAGATGGCAGTACTCCACCTATTACCATACCAAGTTTACTAGTTACTCCTGGTAAACCAACGCAGATTTCTAGCTCCAAGACAAGTCCGGCTAAGTCTCAACAACTCGAAAACCGCAAAAATTTAGTCTCTCCACGAAAACTACTCCGTTACTATCGCCTATTTCTCGCATCCCCATCCCAACAACATCGAATTTCCAGCTATCACCCAGGTCTCATACTGAGGCCGATAAACGAAACATACAAAGCATTCTCGCCCAAAAATAGTGCTTCTGTGCCACCCACAGCAGTGCATCTCCCACCCCGTAGCCAATTTTCGCTACGGTCGTTTCCCCAGTTGTCTCTCAATACGAAGGGTCCTGCTTTGGACTACTAGACTCACCTGACCTCTGTGTCACCTGATAGTAATATCTTGCAGTATCCCGTCCAGGGATTTCCCGGTCGCCCCTGGCCAGCTAGCAGCCGTGCTCAGTTCCCCTTTCTGCTTCCACCTCCGACCCTATCCATCCCGCATCAGGCGCGTATGATCCCACCTTTTTCCAGTACAGGGCGGAGCACCCGCCCCCAACGTTCAGTGGCCCGTGAACCACCGGGATGAATTAGCCACTCTCCCTAAAAACAACCACCTTGCCCACTTAAACTGTTCGTTCTGAAATGCTAGATCCTTGCTCAATAAAATGCCCTGCTTCAGACTCTAGTCTTTATGTCCACTGTCCAGATATCGTTATAGTAACTGGAAACATAGGCAACACCTTCCGTAGCTGACTGAACTCTCTCTTATAGGTTATAATTGTACTCGAAATGATCGCCGTAAAAGTCGTGGTGGAGGAAGCTGTATCTACGATAAACAAGCGCTGCAATTTCGGACCTTAGATCATCCACAATTTACTGCGGTTGACGAGAGCTGCTGGCTTCAAATTACCTGCAAAAAATAGGAACACTTTTACTCATTGGTTGTGTCTATTGCCCGCCCAATACCAGTGAGGGATTTCGATCTTCGTCTCTCACAAGCATTCCATGCCGCAGTTGACTTAAATTTTTAAGTATTGCTTAATTGCAGGTGATTTCAACCTTCCTGACATTCGCTGGTTTCGGTCCTCCGGCCCCTGTAGAGAAAGTTCGAGGACTCTTTCTCGAGGCCGTAGATATTGGCATGTGGACCCAGGTTGTTGACTTCCCTACCCGAGGATCAAGCATACTTGATCTAATCTTCTGCAGAGGCTGCCTGCGCTCTTGACAGTGTCATCATTAGGCCCACTTGGGAGCTCAGACCATGATATCGTTGTTTCTACACTGCAACTCGAAACCGATGAAACGCCTTCAAAAGAAATATAGCTTTTTCTTTGATTTTCGATTAGCGCTTTCGACAGAATTATTGATACATCTTAACTCCCACGACTGGACTAATTTCTTTATGTGTCAGGATGTGAACACCTGTACCGGTATGCTTTACCGTAAGTTTTAGATCCACTTATTTCTCGTTTTGTTCCCGTAAGAAATTAATTAATGTCGCGGATGGGGTTTATCTCCCTTTATCTTTCGCCGTAGGTTGCGTAAACTCTCCGTCGATTCCATTTTGCAAAACGACATTTCCGTTCTGCCTCCTGATTCACCGTATTTTGAGCAGGCCAAGAGGCTAACCGAAGAAAAACGGCTAGCTGAAAGAGGTCAAATATATCGAAAACCGTTCGTTAAATGTAGCGAAACTTTTTCACGCGCAATTAGAACCCATAGTAAACGTGGCACCCCGTACTACTGGATTCCATTGGCAATCCTGTAGTTGATGACAAATTGACGGCTGATAGTTTTAACGTTTTTCTTGTCCAGAACATTTATTGAAAATTCGACCGCTCCCCGTCCGCCCATCCAGGTTTGGACCGGTGCCGTCCTCGAAACCATAACTTTTACCCTCTGGGACGTAACCGTAGCCATTCGACGTTTTCGTCAATCTTATAGTCCTGGACCAGATGGCGTACCGATCAGTATTATAAAGGCGGATGCTAATGATATTTTCCGTCACTTCTATGTAAGATATCAATCTAGCTCTTGAAAAGTGAAACCTTTCCCAGTGTATGGAAGGAATCGCATATTCTACCTATTCCCAAACGCGGCCAATCTACGTCATTTGACGATTTTAGGCCAATCAACACACTGTCCGCAGCTTCGAAAAATCCTGGAGACCTTTGATCAAAGATAAGATGATGTATCATTTAACTGAGAATAACCTATTGAGTGCAGCCCAGCATGGGTTCCTCAAAACAAGGTCTTGTGACATATGTCAGCTCTCTTTCTTTGATCATGTTCTACAATCTAGGGATAATGGCTTTGCACTTTACATAGTCTATTTCGATTTCACCAAGGCCTTCGATCGTGTTAACCATGCCCTTCTTCTCCTGAAACTCTCCTCTTTCGGTATATGTGGTAAACTTCTGAGCTTGATATCTTCTTACCTGAGCTCTCGTACACAACATGTTAAGATCTCCAATGCTATCTCAAACTCGGCACGTGTGCGGAGTGGAGTTATTCAGGGTAGTGTGCTAGGCCCGCTTTTATTTTGTCTTTTTGTCAATGATGTGCCAGGTTTATTTCGAAATGGTAGGCCCTTTATGTATGCCGACGATTTAAATTTGCCTATCGATACAAGCCGGCAGATCGCGACACCGCGATTGATCTATTAAAAATGATCTCGAGGCGTTTGCCCAGTGGTGCTGCACATGGCGCCTTTCCTTTCTTGGCACAAATGTTCCGTTATGGTTGTCGGTGACAACCATCAGCCCTCATCTTAGCATAGATGGCCACGATATAAATGTACCTGGCGTTGTTAAGGACCTGGGCATATCATATTCCAACGGTCTCAATCTTTTCAGAGCATTGCGCCCTGATTGTCTCCAAAGCACGCAGAACTGCCGGGTTTATCCTCCGAAATTTTAAAACTATTGATATTAGACTTCGCCTTTATAAAATGTACGTTAGACCTGGCCTGGAATACTGCTCGTTTCTATTTAGCCTTCTGCGCGCTAGCGAACGGAAGAAAATAGAATCGGTCCAACACTTCTTCACGAAAAGAATTTTATCGTTGGAGCACCGTAATCTGTCGTATCAAGAACGCTGTGGGCTTGCAACATTGATCCCTTATGGTTTCGCCGAGTGCAGAAGGGACTATTTTTGCTTTTAAGCTTTTGAATAATCGTACATTTAATCCCCTTATCACTGTGAGGCAGCTTGACCATCCTCGGCGCAGCAGTCATCGCAATGTCTTTTTATTTCTTCCATTAGCTCGCACAGTTAAGTATCGACGGTTCTTTTCGATAAACGCCATGGCCATGTGGAATAAACTTCCCCATAATATAAAAAGTCCAACGGAGTTATTCTTTGTTTAAGATTACCATTACTAGTTTTTGCATTCAGAACAGTTTCCAAGAATTCTGGGCGCCGACACGGCAGAATCTGTTTTCCTGTTCGACGGAGTGCGCGGCATCTGAACCTTGATCCCAAGTGTTACTTTGAGGGATACGGCACCGTCTCTGCAGCCTGCACCCGTTGACTTCTTCGGCAGACAGTGAGCGACCGTACACGGATGCTTTCTTGCCTGAGGCAGAATCCCGGTTCCTAGCAAAGACAGAGAGACTGCATACAGACTGCAATTGTGTTAGCCCTTTCCTGATCTGAATTGCTATCATCCTTACAGGCGGCAGTTTTTTCTCCTGAATAACATGAAAATAGGGAAAAACACATATAATGATATATATTCAGGAGTTTTTCACTGCCAGCCTCTACCCACTGAATATTTCATCTGACAAATGCCTGTAAACCGGTATTAAATACAACTATTATAAACTGTCAAGGTTCCTTTTAAAGCTTTCCAGCGATGGTGACATCACAAGGTCTTCAGGGAGGGCATTCCATGGTTTAACCACTCTGAGAGATAAGGAGAACTTGCCTACATCCAGTCTCGTCTGCTGGACACGCAGTTTCAATGGGTGACATCGGAGATGGGTCGTGGCGGCAAATTCAATGAAGTCCAAGAAATCCAGGCAACAATCCAATCGTTCACAATGCGGAATGTCTGCGGGAGATCACCACGCATTTGGCTATAATAGAATTGAACAGATTAAGATTCATTAGGCGGGTTGGCTATGGAAAGGAGCTTTGACTTCTAACCATTTTGGTGGCTTTCCTCTGGACTCTTTCGAGGCAGTTCTGATAAATTAATAGGTTTTCCAGGCTTGCATAGCATATTCCAAATGCAGCCTAATGAATGTTCCAAAAGTCTTAGCGAAGAGATCTTCATCAAAATCCAAAACGGCTCGTCTGATGGCATGCAACACCGCAATTGCGCTCTTCGCCACTTTCGAGCAGTGCAACGATGGTTTTAAGGTGGTGGTTGTCAGCACACCAAGGTCCTTTTGGGTTTCCACGTCTTTTAAGGCTTCACCGTTGAGAAAGTAACTTCTACTTTCGGCAGATCCAGATGGGTTGCCTAAGCGTAGTATTGTACACTTATCGACGTTGAACCGCAAAAGCCAATGATTCGACCGCTCCTCCAACCGAGTAAGGTTGATCTGCAGTTTATTTTCGTCAGCAGGGCTCTGGATCAAATTCCATATTTTAATGTCATTGGCCAACATGGCTGGTTTACCGTCAAGATACCTGATACAATCGTTCACGTATATTAAAAACAGTATTGGCCCTAATACTGAACCCAGAAGAACCCCACTCTCGACCGCAGCAGAACTTGACCTCTCTTGGCCGATGCACACAACCTGGCGCCGACCCACGAGGATGTTTTCGATCCACTTGAGGAGGTAACCTCTCATGCTTATTCTTTATAGCTTGGTCAGCAGTCTCTCGTGCGGCACAGTATCGAAGGCCTTTTGAATATCAATGAAGGCAATGTGAACCGCGTGTCTATCTTCAAGTGCTTGGATCCACCTCTGGAGCAAATACAGCAAATTCGTTGTGCATGATCTTCCTTTTCTGAACCCGTGTTGACAGCTTGATAACAAATAATGAATCTCTAGGAATTTCACCAATTCGCTCTTAATGTTCATTTCCATAATCTTGCCAAGGATGCATGTCAAGCTAATGGACCTGTAGTTTGTAACTGAGGCCCGGCTACCGCTTTTGGACAATGGAGTTATATGTGCCAGCTTCCAATCGAAAGGAAGTGTTCCGGAGTCAAATGAATTTTGAAAGAGCACTGGTAGAGGTGCGGAAAGTTCATTGGCGAGTTCTTTCAGAAGCTTGGGTGGAAGCTCGTCTGGTTCTGGGAATTTCGACTCTTTTAGTTCTTTTAATTACTTTTGGATCAGAAATTCTGATCCAACAAATCTTTGAAGACGCTAAGAGGCTGTCTGACGAAAAACGACAAGCCGATGGGGTTAAGTTTACCGAAAACCATTCGTTAAATGTGGCGAAGCTCTTTTCGCAGCACTCCGTACTTCGAGACGCCTTAGAAACCCAATAGCTGACGCTAAGTTGACTGCTGATAGCTTCAATGCTTTCTTGTCTAGAACGTTTAGTGAACATACTGTCGCCCCCTTTCTTAACATCCGGGTTTGAACCGGTAACGTCCTCAAAACCATAGCTTTTACCCTCTGGGACGTCACCGTAGCCATTCGGCGTTTTCGTCAATCTTACAGTCCAGGACCAGATGGCGTCCCGGTCAGCCTTCTAAAGGCGGATGCCAACGATATATTTCCGTCCCTTCTGTATAAGATATTTAATCTTGCTCTTCAAAGTGTAAATCCCTATTTTATGGAAGGAATCGCACCCGAGATAAGATCCCTAAATTTAGAGCCGCCTTCCATATGGGAAATTACCCAGTCCTCGAACCATTTCGCTGCGCGTCGTTGGACCCCTCTGAGAGCTCGAGATTTCCATTTGTGATCGGAATACCTTAGCAAAGCACCCTGCCAAGGCTTGCGAAGGCACGCTTGATGCGAAACAGCGCTGAAGTCGCGGCACAGGTGACCTTTGAGCACTGTAGCAATGGATTAAGGTTGGTTGTGATCTCTACGCCGGGGTCCTTTTGCGCTTCACAGTTCAACTGCTAGACGGAGTCATGGGCGGATGTTACGAAATAGTTGGGGCCAAGGACGGAAACTTGCGAACACCCCTGCTTATCGTCTCTTCCACTGGCCGTCAACATGGAGGATGTGAAAGTTAGGCGTTGCGGTCCTCCAACAGGGGCAATTCTGTACAAACGTGAAGAATCGCGGCCGTCGTCACCACTGAACCCAAAAATCTTCGCCTGATGGGTGCCTGTCAGGTCGCGCACATCTCGACGTGGAACCGAGGGGAACAGGTAGCCAGAGGACCAAAAAGACGGAATGAATGGGGACTTTTGCCGTGCTAGATAAGTATTAGCCTACGCAAACAGCCCCACCTGGGCAGCCGTGATTTACGCGCACTGGTAACTAGGAGCCTTATCAGAAGTGGCCATTTACAGACAGTGCTGGCCTTGCGGACAAATTCCTTTACCGTATGCTGATCAAGCTGAAGTTTCAGCTGCTTTTTAAAAGCAATAAACTTTAAGAATTTTCGCAAGAAAGGCACGAAACTCACCTATGAGGACTGAAAGAAAGAACAGATGTCCCGGGATTCCGGCTAACGGACTGATAGTATTTAACAGCCAGTTCGGGGTCATTGGAAAAATCGCGGCTGCCGAGCAGAAAGAAGAATATTCAGTCTCTGTTGTTGGTTATCTTAAAGTGAGCGTTAGTGCATGATTAAAAACTTGCGTTGGGATAGTTTGCAGGTGAGTAGTACGCCTTTAAATGTACAAGTTTATAGATACAATAACTGGCATTGTTGCCTTTCGCAGGGCACTCAATCAGGAAGAATCTGCCCGTTAGTTTTAAATTCCATTAATTGTATTAGCATTGCATGAAGGCATTACAACTACCCGAGTTGAGTTACAAACCGAATGCTCGGCCGTTGTAACGTTGGGACGATACGACTCTTCCAAGCAGTATGGTCAGTCGCAATTCGACAGTATTTATCAGTAAACAGGTATGTCCATCCCCGAAGTCGAATCAAGTCAGGAAGAGCTGCAAGCGGTCCCACGATATGAGGAATGATTTTCTTACGGTAGGAAATGATGGGACTAAATGACCTTTCTTCCTGCTTTGTTGGCTACCCGGCGAGTCTGCAGATGCTGGAGGATTAGCTGCGAAATAAGCAATATCGGGTATGGCCAATAAGCAGTCATGGACCAGCAACGACAGAGCTACCAGGGTGAGGAAGAATAAAGCCTGGTACGCCAAAATCCTTATAAAAAGTTGCAACACCCGATGACTACACCGCCGGTTCGTGCCTCGGGTGGTGCAATACCTGCAGTTGTGTACGGCTGGCTGACGACTGTTAAGGAGTCAGAAACGGTAATTTCAGTCTCCCTTGTCTTTGTCGGCATTGTTCATCTGCCTGTAATACTGGCCGTCGTGCGGCTGCTGACTGGGCTTGAGATTGAGCCCGAAGGCAGAAGGGGATAAGCGAGTCCCGTTAGCGATTGGTAAGCGTTCATCAACATAGGAGATTACCTCGAACAAACAAAACTAGCGGCTGTTGTGGACCTACCTGTGCTCAAAATTCCCCAAAACTCATGAAAAGATGTCTGATTAGAGTACAATGATCCTGCTACGGCGTTCACAGGAACCAAAGCGCTCTGCAATCTCAGTCCAGTGGTGCAGGCAAATAGTATGCGAGCTGATCTAATCAATCGGAATCCGACCCTTGGTATTGGATGCTGGAATTTTCGAACGTTACTGGACCATAGTATCCAAAGTCTGACAGTGCGTAGCCTTTATCAGTACAACGTAGATGTCTGCTACATGTCGGAAGTTCGAATCCATGACTAAGGCTCTTTGGAAATAAAGATCATGGCAGCCAACTAACACTTCACCCTGTACCACAGTCGCCCTTGTGACTCCTCTGGTAGACATTATGTAGCGATCGTCCCCGCAAAAAGCGAACCATGCACTGCTTGCTTGTAAATCAGTAAACGAGCGGATGATCTACGTGCGACCGAAGGGTAACTTTGAAAACATCTCTATCGTTTCCGTGTAAGTACAAACTTCCACTGCTGAATAGCGCGATAAAGAGAGGTTTAACTCGCAGCTGCATGAGTTTGTTAAAAGACTCACGCGCCAAGATCTGCTGATTTTTGCCAGGGGCTGGAATGGCCAGACTGAACCTGGTGAGTTGACACACAGTCATCTTACTGGCTGTTTTAGGCTCGATGTGACAATGGTGAGAAATCGCTGATCAGAACCGAATATTTGTTATGAACATGTGCTTCCAACAGCGCAACAAGCATCTACCTACCTGGTATTCAAACGAGGGTCATACGGCCAGTCAGACCGACTACATTCTAGACAGTTCAAGATTCTGCAGCTGGGGTCATGATAGCAAATCACTACGTGGTGTCGAGACTGGTAACGTCCATGGGTCTGACCATGTTCTCGTTCGTACACGCTTCAAAGTTCACCTCTAATCCGCTCCCAAATTGCCACGTGCTAGACGTTTCGATGTCGCCAAAACCCGGCACTGCCGAGGCCCCGAGCAAAGAACTTGTGTCCCGTTTTACGACCCGGTCAGACGGAGAAGGCAGTTACGGGTGGTAATCACTGAAAACATCAGTCTCTGGAGCAGCTGAGAAAGTTCTTGGATGTACCCAGCGACGCCGTAGTGGCTAGATCAGCGGAAGAACCATCGCAACGATGATTTCCTCCACCGATTCCAGAGGAGGTCCCAAACGTTGATTACGCTCGAAGCTTCAACTATTCTACGAATGGCGGTAAGTCATCTGCACCGACTGACTGTGATGTGAATGGCAGCGACATTGCTGAAAACGAGGCAACGGTCGGTAGAGGCGGCGCGCGCGAATTTCGATACCGAACTCACCGCCACCTCGTTCGCATCTGCCTATGCGGTGTCACGCGACCTCCCTTCTGAAGGAGATCGCTTAGGCCGTAGTTTGCGTTTACAACAGGCACCCGGAGGTAACTGTATAAATTCCGCTGGAACGTATGACTTCAGTAGGGATTACCATTTAGTGCCCTATGCCAGCGGAATTGAGTGGAACAAGCGTGGTGAGATTGGTGCAGGTTTCCGGATGACTGGGGCTCAGTCATCCCATAATTCCTTCCCACAAAAGTTAGATAGTATTTAGAAAGACCTACAAGCGCATTGAAGTTAGTTGTGAAGATCGTGCTTTTCAAAATTCCAAAGGCTGTGTGGACTTTAGGTGAGGTCCAACCAAGCCGGACCCTTTGCTAAGCGGGAGCTGTGCGGACTGAGATTCAATAATTCCAGGCGTCATTTAATTCTACCATAGTTACCAAAACCACCGCCATCTGTTTCTTGTTGCAATCTACCGTTTATTCCGTTCATCATGTGCCAAGACATTTATCTTCAAAATAATCGCCGTGGGACCAGCAAGCTCCATATTACTCTGCTCCACCACCTGCGCTAAGCACCGTCTGGTCTGCGTATTTTATTATCGGAAGCACTTCTAACCTACGTGATTAGGTAGGCGTAATGATTTTATCCGGCAATATTTCATTATCTATCCGCAGACCAACTACCTAAAAGTGAAGCAAGTCTAAAGTAGCAGTCGTTTACAGTATTAAGCATTGACAGAAAGCAGAAAGGATACTGTGAAGAAGTTGACATCGCGTGAATCAACCAGATATCAAAATTTTACTTCTGCTTCGCAAAGAATAACTTAAATCCGTATAAAACATAATGGTACGTGGAACTTTGAAGATATTCAAATTGCTGGTATCACGCGGTCCTTTTCTCAATTTTGCCAGCCGAGGGAAGTGCCTCTCGATGAAAGCGCCTTTCCGGGAAAACATTTACCATTCAAAGCAAACAGTCGCCCCGGGAAGGCTTCGTCAGTAATGCAGAACCAGCGGCAAAACGCCGGTGTGCCGTAGAGCGCTGAAACCGCGCAAAAGCGGACTTAAGTAGCCGTCGGCATTGCCCGTCGCGAAGACGGATCCTGGTATGGCGAAGGCCTGCTTGTAAATGTAAGACAAACAGAAAAGGTACCGCATTCTCAGAAGTTAGATGGTCTTATAGGCATTCATAAGGGCTGGCGCAAATCGGCCACATCCTCCTCGCGATTAACGCAGCTTCAGATCTTATAAGCTTAGCGTAGAGCCCAAAGTGTTCTCGACCACAGCTCTACTGGCGTTAGTGCGAGATAGGTCGCGCCAGTTATTATTTGAAGGTCAGCAATACTTCCAAAACCGAAGTAATGCGAAAGGCAGCAGGTAAGAAATAAAGCAATAGAGGCAGCGTAATCGTAATGCTGTAGTTCGCCTTTATCGCCAGCTGGTCATAGCTTTGGCGCTCTAGAAGGAGGCAACAAATTAAACGAAATGATTTGATTACGCCATATTTGAACGCGTCCGCACCCCGCTATTTAGATAAATACATACCCTTGCTGTGCGGAATTATTAGAGAAAACTTTGCGATTGCTATTATGGTCTCTCAGACAGAACCACAAAGTTCAATTAGACGAAGCCTTTTGTTAAGAAATCCGCCTTTTACCAGTATAATTATGACAGCAACAGGGACTCACATCATGAAGAAAAGGCGGAATGTTCCAAGTCAGTCGCATGTTTTCGTCCAGAAATCTTGCCGTATCGACGCGAGCGGTTCCAGTCACCCTAAGGGTGTTTCGATACAATCACATTCAAGAGTCCGTACAAACAATCCTTCCGCAGTCAAGATAGTAAAATGACAACGCTGAACAGTAATGGCGGACGACCGAAATTGCTTACAGCCTAATCCTGTGACCTGCACCATCACGTATTGAAAACAGCGTCGAATACCGTTTGAACAGAGATCACTGCCCCTCGACTGCTTCAGCGAAGTGTTACGGTCATTCCGTCACTTCGATACAGATTTCGGAAAAGGGCCGCCTTCCGGTGGATTTTAAAGAATGTCCAATTCAACGCAAAGAATTCACCATCAGTCCGGTTCGAAATGGCACTTTAAAATTAAAGTTTATCTCCAGGGCCAGTCCGCCTGTTGGATTCTACCATTTCTCTCTGTAAATTTTCACACCATTGGCCCCTTTCAGCCCCAGAAACCAAGGCGAATTTTTAAGATTATTCGGCGGCCTGTCCCGATAGTATACCTTTAACGCGGAAAGGTACAAAATGCCGAGGATAAAGCGGAGAAGCAGAACCAAGGCCGCATCCTGACCGGCATACCA